>VWZW01002766.1:165026-514668 GCA_013397115.1 Edolisoma coerulescens
TTTTTTCCCTACTACCATGTGCTTGCAACAAGGTCCCCCACATTATAACAGCCTCTCTACTTTGAATTCCTCCATAGTGGTAGCAACAGAGAGAGCAGCTGTCATCAGGGCCAAGGTCAGGGCAGCCATGACCATCTTTTTTTCTCCTTTGATTCATTTATTCTCGTGATAATATTGCCCTCCATCTCCATTCCCTCCATAGTAATTGCCTCCTTGTGGGTGAGCTGCCTTGTATCTTCCAAGCTTTCATTTTGCTAAGCCATTAAATCAAGTTTCTGTACAGGTGGTAGGGTTAAATATTGCTCACATCTAGTAAAATCAGAGATAAGACGGAGGTAGAGAAAAAGTTCTGAANCCTCCATAGTAATTGCCTCCTTGTGGGTGAGCTGCCTTGTATCTTCCAAGCTTTCATTTTGCTAAGCCATTAAATCAAGTTTCTGTACAGGTGGTAGGGTTAAATATTGCTCACATCTAGTAAAATCAGAGATAAGACGGAGGTAGAGAAAAAGTTCTGAACAATCTGAGGAATTCTGGGACAGCTTTGGAGGACTATCAAACACTAACTGAAACATGCAGTTTTAAAAGTTTTGGTGTTGGTTGTCACTTAGAACGCCCATATTCCGTTGCCTGCCTCAAATTAAATATACATCCAGGAGAGGAGGGTTTAAGCACATTTGTCTACCTCATGCTGAAATCTGGGAAAAATTGGAACCAGCAGACTTAAAAGCCAAGCAAACTTCAGCTTGGGCTGATCCAAGAGAAGCTGCTCTCATGGAGGTCAGTGTCACAGTCTTCAGTGTGTTTTGAGTCAGCTCTCCTGAGAGCAGCCATAATCCATCCCAGCTGTGAGGAAGGCAGAGGAAAAACAAAGCAATTGGAACAAAAATCCAACCCTCTACGAGAAAAATCGCCTGGTCTTTATTAGATGTCAAGTATAGAACAACACATTCCTACCAATTTATATTCCACTGGAATTATCCAAAAACCTTTTTGTGTTGAAAAGTTGGGGTTCCTGTTTTGTGGCATAGGTTTTCTTTCTTTCACAGGAATTGCCTCAAATATAAAATTCATGCGTGAAGAAAGAAAAATCAATCAAAGCATAATAACTTATTCAATAGTATAAACTGGTGCTGCCAGTGAAAATTGATACAGGGATAATCAGAGTGCATTAGACCCCATCCTTTCCTGAATTACATGAATGCAGCTCCTGAGGTAGCAGAGACAGTTTTGCTACTTCAGAATCCATACAAAAAAGCATGGGACCAAATCTCCTCCTATATTGATTTTATGCCAGGGTAATTTCATACATTTTAATGAGATGACTTTGTATTTACACCTGTGAGAGAGACAGAAGAAAAAGCTTAAAAGCTTCCACAAATACCATTTTTTTTTTAAGAGGGGGAAAAGCTATAATGTGGACATTGTAATTTTCAGAAATATGATTCTTTTATTCTTTTCCTTTGTGGAAGGATGTTCTACAATACCATAAATACAAATAATGGCTGTTGAGCAAGGTTCATATATTATGCTGTCAACAAAGTACTGACCTGAAGAGCAAAAACAGAAGTAGAAAAAAAAGTAATAAAAACATTGATTATAACATGGGATCAGGTAAATTAACCTTTTGTTATGAGAGAAGCCATGTAAAAGGGGAAGTTTCAGCTTGAACTATTTAGCTTTCTTTTGGTTTTACTGTAATCTTTTTCCTTTAACCTTCATCTGGCCTGCATCCTGGAGAAGGTCTCTCTGCTAATAAGGTTACTCATTCAGCCCTTCTCATCTCCTGTAATTCACCTAAATTATGGAAGGCAAATTAAGCCAGCTCCAAACAACATTAACAGGCTGGTGCTACTATCATAATTAAGTCACAGCAGATGCAAAGGGACGATGGAGACCTTGTTGTAAATATATCAAGTGGTTCTGATGACAGTAATGCATTTTATTAGGGAAAACTATCATCATTGTTATGATCTAATGCACATTTACCCTTTTCTTGTCCTTCAGTCACCAGGTAGTGCATAAGCTAAATTGAATTCCTATATGTTATTTTTTTTTCCTAGTTAACTGATACTAGTATTACATTCTACATTATTTAGTGGTTCCTCTTGAAGCTGCACTGGGTGCTGTCAATAAGGCAGAATTACTTTTCTTGAGCTGTATTGGTGTCCTGCACTGTTGTCTCAAGAGTCTCATGCAATGGGCTCCCCAAGAGACAGAGATTCAGCTCTGCCTGTTCTTCCTCTGAGCAGCCACCAGCCCTGAGCTGGACCCAAGCAGGAGTGCCAAGAGGGCTGTGTGGAATAAGGACAGGGCTGTGAGGAGCGTAGGGCAGAATCATCTCAGCTGGAGGGAACTGTGAACCTGAATTTGCGGTCCCTGGAGGTGCGCGCTGATCACCGGGCTGGCAGCAGGATCTCTGCTTCCTCCAGCCATAATTTGTGAGCGCGGAATGGGCTGTTTGACAAAAATAGTCTTGTGGTTTAACCCCAGCTGGCAACCAAGCCCCGCAAAGCTGCTCACTCGCTCCCCCGTGGTGGGATGGGAGAGAGAATCAGAAGGGTAAAAGTGAAAAATCTTGAGGTTTGAGATAGAGACAGTGTAATAGGTAGATCAAAAGCTGTGCACGCAAGCAAAGCCAAACAAGGAATTNTGATGGTGCCATGCTGTATGGAATATCCCTCCGGTCAGTTCGGGTCAGCTGGCCTGGCTGTTTCCCCTCCCAGCTCTTGTGCACCCCCAACCTCCCTGCTGAGGGGGTGAGGAGCAGAAAAGACCTTGACAAGCAGCAAAACCAAAAGCAGCCACTAAGGAGCACAAGACTCTAAATTTGATCTAGCACATTCCAACCAAATCTGTTGTTATCTCAAACTCTTAGACCACCAGAAGGATTATTGTGGTTTAACCCCAGATGACAATTAAGCACCACACAGACACTCAATTTCTTCCTCCCAGTGGGATGGGGAGAGGATTGGAAAGGTAAAAGGGAGTTGCAGCTGAGCATCAAGGAGGAAGGGATGTGTCTCCTCAAAATCTCAAATGTCATTATATTTTACGTGATGTCCTGTACAAATGGATAGCATACATGGACTTGGATACCTCAAATTCCCAGGCCAAAGAGAAATGTCAGTACTTGGTGACTGCATAGTGCCCTCCTCTTTTTTGCTCTGCTGAAAGGCACCCCCCTCTCAGCCTGCTTGCAGGCCAGCACAGGATTAGGAATGGGCTTGAGCACTGCTGTGCTCCAAATCCTGACCAGGAGGGAGCACACAAGAGGCTGTTTATACTTGCAACATGATATTTATAGGGTTGCCATATACAACCCATCTCTTTGGACTTTAATCAGACCACCAGTGTGGGTGGCCAGCCTCGGAGGTGTTGATGCTTTTCTCATTCCCACAGGACTCTGGGGTGTACTCAGTTCTGATATCCTTAATTTGAATTTAGCTTGTTGTCTTCCTGTGCTTCCCAGCCTACACATTTCTGCTTGTTTACACTTGAGAAAGAAAATCTGCTCAGAAAAAAACAAGGCTCTTTTCCTTAGCTTGGAGCATCAATCAAACCAAGCAAGGGGAAATGAAGTGGAAATGGAGTGTGACATCTGGGGAAAAGCCTTCCTTTGATCTTTCATGATATTGTTGGTTACAGCTAAGGGGGAAAACACTTCACAATTCCTTCATTACTCTTTGGAGTGTGAAGTAATTGTTTTGAATAAGGGTAGTGGTTGAATGTCTGCATCCTACAGCCTGTGCTGGGAACAACATTGTGGTGTTGGCAAGCACAAACCACCGAGGACAGCTTATCTGTTGGGAAAACCTAATTAATAGACTTGTGTTCATCCAGACCTAATATAACCTGTAAATAATCCAACAAATTTTGACTGTGTCAGAGAGGATGCACGATAAAGACATGGCTGGAATAGTGCAGACACCTTCCATTGCACTCTTTCTCCCTTTAGAATGGTCACTTGCCTGTATACCATAATCTGTTTATGGATTAAATATGGCATACATAAATTTCACACCACTAATTAGCTGTTTAATGTTATCTGGAAAGAAAAATAGCCCTGCTGCCTTCTATGGCTTGATCTGCTGAAATGCAAGTTTGGATGGCTTGTGGTTGTAGAAAAGGTGCACGAAGACATCCCAGATAGTAGGGCACTTCTTATCATAATAACTTCCTAACGCCAGGCAATAGTAAATATAATCAGAAGATATTTCCCGTAATCAGAATGAAAAGAGAAAGTGTTTCAGTCATAGATGACATCTGAACTCTAAGCTCAGCAATTCTGAACTTCAGTGGCCTAAGAGGCATTTTTTTCTTTTTTTTTGTTTCCTTTTAATGCCAAACAGAAAAAGTTTTCCTCTGGAAGAAATGATGGCTTTTCCAGTCTAAATTAGGGGTTTACACAGATTAAGTAAACATTTGGCAGGTTGTCCTCTGTAAAACATTTGTAGTCAAATCCTTTCTCTCCAGTCAGTCAGAGAATGCCTTAGATGCCCTTAGATTTTCATCTAAGAAAATGAGCAATTGAAAATGGGCATCTAATTTTAAACTCTGTGCTTGGATAAACTGCAGTGGTCCATGTCAAACCCATTCAGTAGAACACCTTTCATCTCTGGCCTCAGGTCTTTTCTCCTCCCACATGAGGGATTTTTTTGTTACTGATTTAAAGAAAAATTCACTAGTCACTAGAGTACCCTTAGAAACTCAGAAAAAAAGTGATTATTACTAGTTTCTCTACAAGAAAAAATTGCTTCTGTTTTAAATATTTTCCAGAAAGGACACATTTTTTTCCCAGGTCCCTGAAACAAAGCAAACAATTCCAGAGAGGATAGCAGTGCTTGTATTTATTATCTGAAAAACCTTATGTAGCAAAATATTACATCTTTCTATATATTTTGGCTGTGTGGGAGCTGATGCCATCAGAAATGAAATAACCAACTTCTGAGAATGTTTTTTTTTTTTTGGTTTATTGCCTCATTTTGTTTTATGAATGCAGACTCTAGAGCCTGTTTGTTTTCTGGCTTTCCATGTTGCTGTGACTGCTACTTTGGCTAGTTGTGCCATGACTTACACAGTAAAACCCAGGGGATCTATCCTCATATGAAATGTGTGGACTTACACAAAATGATTTTGAAATATGAACAATAATAAAAAGCTTCATGCATTTGGAAACAAATCGGTTTGTCCTTTCAGTAATGTAAAAAAAAGAAATCCTAAAAATGAGAGGATAAAACCCCAGCTTCATCTCAGTTGCAAGCCCTCACTGTAACCAGCCAAAGGAGAAAATTTCTCCAGCAGATAAAACCCTTACAGAGACCAAGTGTACAAACTTCTGCTCCAACCAACACCAGCCCTTCAAGGTAAGGCAGACACTGCAAGAGAAAAGAGCTGGGGAGCTGACCCCTTGTGCCAGTGTCACAGAGCAGGGGGAATGAATGCCCATGGCATTGGGAGAAAAGAAGAGAGATGGAGAAAAATATAATTTTCTCTGTATAAAATTCAAGTTTCCTTAATATATGTGTCCCTTCCCTTCTCCCAAGAGCACAAATTTCTATCAGATCTTTCCTCAACCTAAGTTGATTCCCAGCAGTCCTCCCTGCCCATTCCTCTGGAGGCCTTGAATGTATGCACACATTCCAGTTTTTATTTGCTGCTCCTGTGCCTTCTATTTTTCAAAGCTAATAGATGAGTGTGATGTTTTATGCTATTTTATATTCTGGGGAAGTTTACCAGGAAAAACCTTGTGAAAAATTGCAGAGTGCAGCTGCAGCTCACTCACTGCAGGCTGCCCCATGGAATCGGAGCCCTGTGATTTTCCTCAGAGGCTCCATGTGCAGCAGAGATGGCAAATGTGCTCAGAGATAAAAGACAATTACAACTTCTAGCCATGGTCTGTAGTCTTCATCTGTAAAGCTTGAGACTCATATTACATTCAATAAACAGCCTCTCTTTAAACTAAATATAGACCACTTGCTCATGCAAATATGCCGAGTGGAGCACAGCGCTACAGTAATTGCATTTACAAATGATGGGAGTGTGCCAAAGCCTTTTGGGAAAAGGTTTCTTCCTCCACCTCCATTAATCTTAAGATTCAAGGCTCCATTGAGACCAAGGGCTTGTTCACACCTCAGGCTCCTTGTGACAGCCTTCCATCAATTCATGTTGGAGAGCTGCCCTGGGAAGCAGGAGGAGGGGATGTTTGCCCGTGATTCTCCAGATGGTGCTCCTGGTATGGCCTTTCACATCAGAGTGGTAAGTGGATATAAAAGGCCCTAAACTGAAATGGAAACACTTTACATCTTTTTTGTTCTGGTACTATTTGCACAAGAAGAATGACAGTGTCAATATGAAATTAGAATTTAGAAAAGATGAATAAATAAATGTTATTCTTAATAGGGCTGTGCCTAAGTTGATTAAAGCTGTAAAGCAAGAGATTATGGCTCTCCCCACCACCTTTCTGCTAATATTTATATTTGAGAACTAAAAATCTTATTGCAAATTCAAGCAGTTACATAGAAAAAAATAACCCCATAAACCACTTTACTGCCTCCAGATCTTTCTGGTGTGAAAACCAGCAAACTAAAAAAACCTAAAAAACTGAAAAAACTGGTAAAGGGGAAGATGAGAATTCAGCTTCAGAGGAGGCAAGTACAAAATCAGCAACAAGATGTTCTTGGAGACTAAGATATAATGTGGTATAAGGAATTTAGACATGGTTTCAGCACAGAGACTCCATGGCTTATTCCAGTGATGAAGCAGAGGTGGCCCAAAAAAAGCAGATCTCAGAAGATCCATCTCATCTTAAAGATAACATTGTAATGCCAGTGACAACAGAGAAACTCCGGAAAGAGGATAAGGGCAGCTGAATAACCTACACCAGATTTGTAAAACTGAACCCATGTCAGACATGCTCTACTGAGGTATTTTCAATAGAAAAAGGAGCAGCTGGATCTGATAGGAATTTCCATGTGCTCATGTGGGGAGCAAAACTTCCGATCAAGGGCACATGAGCACATCCAAGCAGTTCCTCAGCCCCTCTGCTCCTGCTGCTGAGTCCAGGGGAGCTCAGGGTCTCCCTCCATTAGGAACCATTAAGGCTAAGAGCAAACTTGAAGGCATTCCAAAGGATTAAAGCATGAGGACGTATGCAAATAAAACCAAATGAGATTTTAAGCAGTCTGCAGCTTGATGGCACATTCCCTGAGCAATAATGGATCTTGGGGAAGGTAAAGACAGAGAGAAGAGGTGTCTGCAGGGAGTAAATCTGTTCTGGGGTGCAGATGAACAATCAGACCGACTGTGAGGCTCTGTGGCAGCAAGAACTCACAGAGGGTGGATGGAATAGTGAGCAGGAGGAAAACCATCTCCCAGGGGCTTGCAATGAGCCATGAGCTGGGCTGTCAGGGCAGTGCCAGCCTGGCTGTGACATTATTACAACTGCAAAGGGTGAGGGAAGAGATCTGTCTTCTGCTGGGCTGGTGGGACCTGCCAGGGCACTGAGGGTGGGATGTTTCTCGACTGGATACGGTGCTGGGACTGCAGCAACAGCAGCATAACAAATCAGCATCAAGAGCTGTCAAGAGGACACTGTTATTGATGTAAAGCTGCTATTAATCAATTCAAGGAAGCTGCAAAATTATCCTCTCTTAGGAGAGTGACTGAATAAATGTGACACAGGGAACATAAATGGGATTGTTTGGTAGAGCCAATGTTGGAAACTTGGGCAAGAAACCCTGTGACTTTAGTCCCAAGAAAGGAAAGCCATAAAATTAAATACATTTATATCTGCCTTCCCCCCTTAGTTCCCATGCTTTCTTTTCCTCCTAACTTCTCACTGGCCACACTGGCACATGGAGAAAATACAAGAACAACCTTGCTGTGTCCGTATCAAAGAGACTTTTCCCATGGATTTCTAGGGCAGAAGGGTCAAGCCAAACTTCCTCATGTGCTTCCCACATGGCCAGACCTGAGTCAGGGTCCTTCTGCTTCCCTGGGTGCATGATCACTGGCAAAACACAGAAAGCAAGATGCCAAGAACAGTGAGGGGAAAAGTGCAGCAGAGAAAGTCCCTCCACATGGGTGATCTTGGGAAGTGTCTGTATATAAACATCAGGCAAGATGAGGAGGAAGAATGAGTAGAGGACCATGGTAGGGAGGGAGGGAAGGATATGCAGATTGTAAAGGAACATGAGAAGGAGTTTCAGCTGCCCTGAGCCTTGGGGAAAGAGTGAGCACAGTAGCAAAGACCCTGCTGGTCTCCATAAACCAGGAAGCTCCAAGCTCTGTGGATAGGTGTGCTGAGGTATTGCTGTTGTCTGTGGCTCTGGGATGGCTTTTTGCCGGGGTTAGGTGGAAATACTCGGAGAACAGAACATGGCCAGCTTTCAGCTCATCCCAGGCCAGCTCAGTCTCCCGAGCAGCTGCCCAGGATGCAGGACATGTGTGGCCTCACAGGACTTGGGGGCTGAGGGCACCTCAGCAGCTGCCCACAGCAGACACCTGCAGGCAGCATCCTAGGCCTGAGAGGGTGCAATGTGCTTGGGAAATGGCACTCATGTGCAATGAAACATATGACTGTCCTGTCAGACATGCTCTGAGCCCTCTGGATGTTATTTTCTCTGCAAAGACCCATGTCTCTCCACCTCAGAGTCCCTTCGTGCAGCCAGACTAACAAAAAGAGTTTATAAATGCACCAGTTATAAACTCAGGTCAGACTGTGCCAGTGCCCAAGAAATTCAGAGTGAGTTGTAGGTGTGCAATGTATAGATTCAAATACTCATCTACTTAATTTCAAGCAAATCTTTCTCTCCAGGACAAAAAACACTAAATAAAAGCTGCCGTAGTGCCTGAGGTATTCAGTTTCTCTAATGGTAGAAAGCAGACCAGCCTCTTAGGGATTTTTCTAATTGGCAGAAGGTGATTAAACAGAGAGCAGTTAGACAGGAAGTGCCCCAGGTGTTAAATACTTAAAGCTGTTTTGTGCCATTGTGAGTAAATGGAATCGATGCTCTGTATCATTATTTAAACACTGTAATTAAATTTGGAAATTCAGGTGCTTAATGTTCCCTCTGGTCCACAGCCAGAAAAAATTACGGTCAAAGGAGAAGGGGCCGATAAACCAGGAAGGCATCTGAGGTGCACTGGAGATCAGAGGAGAAATTAGTTCCAGGGTCCTAATTGAAATCAGTGGACTTAAAGTGATGCCCAGAGAATCTCAGGGAGCTGAGAGAGGTTTGCTTTCATTTTGTGTTGGTTGGGAGAGATGTTTTCTGGGACTCTCTGCTTCTACCTTGGGTTGCTTCTCTGTCATCTCTGTTGAAGTGACCATGGTGCTACCCTGGGGAGGGTTTTGCAGTGATATTTACCACAAAAGGCTGTTGTTCTCCACAGCATCAGCCGAAGCACAGCTGAGTGAAAAGCATTTTCAAACTTTCACAAGTAGAAGAGAGTGACATCACTGTTTCTCCTGATGAACTCCCTCTCCCAGAAGGACCTGCTCCTGTCCTTGAGCAGACGGGCACAGCTCTCAGGTGGCCCTTGAGAACTTTCCTGATTGCTCTCCAGCAAGGGACAGCAATGAAGCTCACTTTGGCACCTCTGCACCTCAGTCCTCAGTGCCTCTGAGCTGATTATGTAGACAAGGGACAGAGAGAACATCTGACATGGTCTCAGCCCAGTAATTACTGGCTTAGAAAACATCAGGCTTGGTCTAAATCATACTATTGAAGCAATTTTTGTGCCTTCTTTAGATGGATGAACCTGTAAAAACAGTCTGAATAGGGATCATTACATCACCTTCCCTGGATATTGCCTTCTGGGTAATCCATTTTCCTACACAGTAGGAACATTGGTTTCATGGCCCCATTTTTAATGACAGAGTAAGGGCATGATGGAATATTTCTGCTTCCATCACCTACACAGGATAATTAGGTTGGTTCCCCACAGGTAGCCTAATAGCTCGGTACTGATGCCAAGGAAATCCATAGTGAGAACAAACTTTGATCATCAAGGCCAGCTGAATGTTCCGGCTGCGACGTCTTCAAATCAAGAATGTGAAATTCCCTGGAAGTTACTGGTTAGGCAACTTACTGAGCTCAGCATAGAAGTGGAAGAGTGAAATGTGCCTGATAGTATGATAAGGTCAAATTAACTGATCAAACGGTCCTCATCTGAGAGAATCTGAGTCATTGGTGCAAAAGTTTTTCCTGCCTCTTAATTTGTGATGCAATGCTGGATTTACTTTTTTTTTAAGGTTTTTTTTTTTATTTCATGGTTAATAGATAAAGATAATTGGTGCCAACCTTTTCAAAGTAAACTTCATATCATATATAAGCCCAGGACAGCAAATTGTTCAATCATATTTATGCTACTTGTGGCAAAACTGCCTCTGATTGCTTGAAAAATTATGGAACAAGGTTTGTAAGAGGTTTTCTTATTTTCATCCGACCAGTTTTAAGGTCAAGCTCTGTATTTTGCCATGGACAAGGTTTTTAGCTATTTTGAAGAGCTGGGAAAATAGGGAAGTTTGTGGTTTTCAATGTGTTGTCCTACCAGCTCTTCATTCAGAGAGGTAAGTGTCCTCATTCAATTTGCATTTTTCTTAGCATATTATTTTAACAGGTATAGCTGTCTTTAGCAATCCACTCTAGGGGAAAAAATATAGATCAAAGAAAATTACAATGTGAATTGCAGAAAGGTACCTTTAAGCAGTTTCTGTAAAGATGAGATTGCCTGCTAGAGATGATCTTTAGTGCAGTTTCCATGGAACGTGCAAACAACTTTAATGCAAAATTGTGCCCAAGTCTCTTTCAGATGTTCCTTTATCTAAAACAAGCAGCATAAATAGCTCATTCACACCACTGCCTCACTTCACAAACAGAGCCACTGAAATCAGCAACAAGGATGGCAAATTCAGTCCCTGATGCTTTTTAAGAGGATTTCAGTTCTGCAAGATGTTCGGCAGATCCTGTGGAACTGACATGGGCTAGGGTGCAATTGAGACTTTGCAGTATCAAACTGATAATTACCAGGCTTTGATTGGTGTTATCTCCTGGGTATGAAGCTTTTATTTCAAGTTTTGATCTCATTAGGTTCTCTAACTTTTTCTCATTGCAGTTTCTTGCAATAAAGTGATCAAGTAATTTTGGCATGCAGATTTATGAATACCTCACAATTTATTGGAGAAGACACTAATGAATTTTAGGGCATATTAATTAATCAAACCAATGATTCTTTTACATTGTTCAGGCTTGAACTAATAAAAGAAAACTGATTTTCAGATGCATTTCCCAATTTGCTTAGATGTAAATATGTTATGTACACAAATGCAGACATAATTCTTATGCTGCTGTAGTACAGTCTAAACAAAACACATTGCTGAGATACTTATCTCTCACTCTACATCAGGTGTCACCCTCAGATCCCAGCTGTGACCCTTAGTGAACTCCTTGGGCAAGGCACAGCCAGGCTCTTCCTATGTATTAGAAAAAACCCACCTTTACCACCTGTTTTGTGCATATGTTTCTATGAAAGAGAAGTTGGGCCTTTTGTCTTTTGTAGCAACACTTACACATGTGATTGGTTGAACGGAGAGATTAAGGGTTCCAAAATCTAGGAGAGGCAAGAGATCAGGTGGGGTGTTCCATTCTCAAGGAACATGGTGGGTTTAAAGTGGTTGCTTGTGAATGCAGAGCCCTGGAAATTGTCCATCAAGGATCAGAGCTTCCAGGGAGTGGCTCCTGGCAGTGGTGGCTGTGGTAAGTGAGACCTCCATAAGCTGCTCCATGAAACGATATCGACTTTACAGCATCTCCAGGTAAAGACTTCCTGATGTTCACATTGATCTGCCAGACATTTCGAGATTTCACATGTTTTGCTCTGAATTATTTGGGACCACAAACCTATGAATTAAATCATTCATCTGGGAGGCAGGAGAGCTAGTTTCTTTTTAAAAGAACAGTGTTTAAGAAAATAGTGTGGACGGGAATTAGCAGGGTTGGGAAACAGCAGACTGTAGTGTCACTGCCAGTTTACTTCTCCACTTCCAGATAAAGGTGGTAGTACAGATATGACACATATGTGCTACCTCAGCTTGTGGTTACTCTTCTGAAAAATGTTTTAAGACCACACTGTAGGAGATGTCTGCAAAATTATTATTTTCTTTTTCTTTGGCAAGGGCCATACTGGAGGAAGGCTAAACAACAGTCTAGCCTGGCACAGACACACTGCATTTGCTCTGCAAATAGAGAGCTTCCATCTCCAGCCCCTGCTGTCTGACACATTTCATATTTATTAATATTACAGGGAAAAAAAAACCTAACATGAATGTTGTTTTTTTAAAGCAGATGTCCAATTAGCTACTGGCTGCTATTTTTCTCTTAGACGTGCTTTTGGGAGATTAATGATAATGAAAAATTGCTGAATCCCCTTTATCCCAAAGAACATACATCCCAGCACTTTAGATCCAACTCCATAACCCGTGACATACTCTTGGATGCTGTACTGCTTTCAAGTATTATCCCCATCTCTGTTTTGGGGAAAGGGAGGCTTGTTTGCTTTTGTACATCCACGCCTGCTTTGATCCATATGTAATTTATGGTGTGCTTTCAACTGTTTAGTTAAGTTGCCTTCTGTGCATATTCCACAAAGCAAACACAATTTGTAAGTCAGTTCTACAAACTTTGAAGAGTTCTACTTTTGTGAATTGTTTGATGGATTACCCGTATTTGTATAAGAAGCCGTGGTGCACACTTTGTTACAGACCATGCTTAATGGGTTGGAAGTAGCAAGCTTATAACACCACTGTGAACACGAGCATCCGCTGTGTTTGCAGGCTACCAGTCACAAAAATCAACCAGAGTGAAACCTTTGCTGCCAAGAAGGGCAGCTTTCTGCTGGCAGCCGGCTGTTGCAGCGCAGCGGGAAGAAGGGAGGCACTGCACCGTGCCCTCGCACTGCCACGGAGGCAGGGAGCCTGAGGATGGCTGCCTGTAGAAAGGTCCCTAAGCTGAACAGTCCTCCTGCAGAGCTCCAGTTCACCCTGCTCCAGTTATTTTCATTCAGTCCTTTTCTGCCTCCGCCAGAGACCTTTCTCCTCTGAAAACCCAAGGATGAAAAATCGCTCTCCATTGTGAAGGCAAAGCTAAGGGGCCTGGCCCGAGGGCGGCCTCACACCTCCACTCTAGCTGCCTTTGGCTGCAGCCTTCACATCGCTTTTTGTCGTATTTTTGTTTTAGTCATACAGCCCTGACTTTCCAGCACTCCGGAATGTGGGTAGAAGCCCTTCATATCACACTCTATAAAATTTCTCTGTAATTGAAATAGAAACTCAGATGTTAATTGTACTGAGATATACGAGTCTGGAAGAACATTCTTTTTCTTAAAAAGTTCTGGGTATTTGATCTCTGCAAGATGAGGGATGAAACCCCACTATCACAGCTGTGATGGTAGATCGCTCCACCAAAGGGCATCTCTTCAGTAGAATTATTTTTATGAACCCTTTCAACTGCTGTCCCATATGTTGAGCACACTTGGGAGAGGCTTGGCTGTGCAATGGGGCTTTTCATGCCAGATGAAATGGCAGATCTCTGAGGAGTGAATTATTCATCCTGATACCGTGACCTTTCATTAATAAACTCAGTTTCAAAAATAAACTTTAATCCTACTTAATAAGCCTCTCTTGCTTTTTCTGAACATCTTTCTCTTCTATCTCAGGAACACACAGATCCTAAAACTTCAATGTGAATTCCTGAGAAGACTATTTTTTTTTTAAATCATTCCCCAACCTTTTTTGTTAATAAATTCAGGAAATTAAGAAAAGTTCCTATCCTCCTTTCACAAAACACTCCAGTAATTTCACCTTCCATGGAAGAAACTCATGACAGCCCTATGTAATTAAACTTCCTACTACATCCTACTAATTATATGCCACTTCCTTTAGGGAAATTATTTTCCCAATTCCTGAATCATATCACAAGAAATATAAAGTATAATAATTTATTTTTACAGATATTTCTCCTCTCCTGCAACTAAGACGTGTTTCATTCCCAAACTTTTCTCAGCACTTTAATATTCAAGAGCTCTTACCTTCCTATCAGTAAATAATAGATCTTTAAATTCCAGCCTGTTCCAACTGTATCATATTTTTCAAATATAAGGATTACCTCAGTATCATAATTTTTAAGCCAAATTTAGATTACTTGCCTTGTTTAAACTTCCTAATGCAGCACAAAGCTTTGCTTACACGCCTTTCTTTTTCTCACATTTGTATTTGCAAACAAGGGGTTTGCAGATTACCTCCTCATCATACCTATTCAGTGTGAAGACTATCTTTTAAATGATTGCCAATACATCTTGGATTTCATCTAATTAAACTATACTCAGCTGAAGATGCACTTCAGTTTTATCTTTGCTTGTGCAGTTATATTCTTCTCTTCACTAGGCTTTCTGGGTCAGCTTCCCTTAGTGCTCTTAAAATACTGCATAAATTCTGGAAAGAATAGAAGTACAATTTATTCTGGGAGTCCTAGTTCACTGTTTCAGAAGAGGGCTGATCCCATGCCCAGTGAATTCAATAGAATGAAGCCTGATAATTTTCGATTAAACCTTTTGATTAAACCTGAGGCATTCAAGTTGGTCATTCTCAAATCTTTCAGATCCAAACCTCCTCTTTCTTCTCCTCTTCGATAGCTTAAGCATGGACAAGGGCCGAAAGAAAGTTAGGCTCTTTATATGACTGCTATAGAATACAGACCTCTCAGTGAGGCAAAAGAGAGCAAGAGAAACTCAAAACTGTACAGGTGAGAGATAAAGACCTGAGGACTCTGCTTCTCTCCTACTGAAAATACGATCTCCCCCTCTCCATTGAGCCCACGTCCTCAAATCTCTCCTGAGCTGAGAAACTAAAGTTGGCTTTTCCTCATAGCTTCTTCCTGGATATCACTAAATCATTCAGGTGAAACCAAGACCTTCCCACCCTCTTGAGAGGCAAATGTGCACATATTCCACCTCTTGAGACACAGTCTGTTACCAAGAGCAGTCATTCTACCTCTTTCTAACTATTATGAACAAAAGTGGTTAAATGAATACAGCTTTCTACCCACCATCACAGCCTGAATTTAATTGAAGATCGCTGTCTGGAAAGAGAA
The DNA here is from genome assembly GCA_013397115.1 of Edolisoma coerulescens. NCBI lineage: Eukaryota > Metazoa > Chordata > Aves > Passeriformes > Campephagidae > Edolisoma > Edolisoma coerulescens. The sequence goes on from VWZW01002766.1 coordinate 180,176, forward strand.
CAGACTCATTTCCTAGGGACCTGTTTCAGTTACAACTGTAATTTTATTTACTGAATGAACCACTGACAGTTTTCTGCTCTGGCTCAGATTATGGAAAAGGTGGCTGGGTTCAGAAAGAGGAGCTAGATAATCCCATTGCTGAATTTTTAGGTATCTATATATATAAGACACTTTCATTCTTAGTGCACGTCTTGGCATTCAGAATTCATAGAAGGCTTGGGTATTGTTCGATGTCCAGGAACAGGAGTCACAGATGTTCATGTGCTGTGCTTAAACATCACCAGTAGGATGCATTAAGGTAAGGCTTAAAGTCTTAGACCTTTTAGAAATCCTCAGTGGATTTTCTTCTCTGATTTACACCTTGCAGTGCTCCCTAGTCCCTGTGTCAGGATTCAAAGACAAATCTATTATAGGAGAGAGAGCAAAGCAAAACAACCTAGTGCGAGAGACCGGAAGGATTGCTGGCTTGAAACATTTTGGGTGAGGGGAAGGGGCAGGTTGGGTGTTGGCTTTGGGGAGGTGTTGCCCTGCCCCACACACCCCACACCCCTGGGCCTGTATCCCAGCCCCACAGTGGCTGCCAATCCCCAGCATATCCAAGGCAATATTCCACACCCCACCCCTGAAGCCCCTAACCCAGCTCCTGAGTGGCCAAATGACCAGGAGTCCCACCCGGGGGAAGGGCCCAGGAAGGCCAAGGGGTATTTAAGGCCATACACAAGGCAAGCATATTTCTTGACCCTAACTTCTCTTGGAATTTCTATCAGTTGCTGGAACCAGGAGTGGTAGTTGTGCTTATTCTTTTCTACATATTTTCTGTCTTTTTCTCTTTCTTCTTCTCCTAATTTCCTCTTCTTGGAATTTTTGAGTAACTTAAAATTGAACAGGCTTAGAGTTTGCAAAGTTGAATGGGTCAAGTTAATGCTTTGAGAAGTGTTTTATGTTACTTTTAGATACTGACAAGGTCCCCTCTCAGTCATAACTTGTCAAGGCTGAACAAGCCCAAAATTCCTCTTGGTTGGAGGCATATGTGATGTTCACATGTCCAGAATCTGCCTCTGGGCATTTAATTCCCTCTTGTAAATAGCCAGATATGAGATCCCAACACCTTTCTTGGGGCAAATTGCTCCCAGATGTACTCAGCATGCACTTTTATTGCAAATCTGTTAAAATACCTATGCAAAAAATCATGATTTTTTCTCTAAGTCTCCAGTTTTGAAAACTTTGGTTTAAAGCTTACATGGCTCAATAGCTTCCAATTCCGTGATTTAGAAAAGATAGAAAAAAGGCCTGGAAAAATTGCTTAAAGCAGAATTGTTCCTGCTGTCATGATACTGTGAAGCATAAATATTAGCACAAGTATTTGCTTTATTTATATATATATATTTGAAACAGACATGGAGATGCCTTCCTGTATGTACCTGGGATACTTGTGCCAAGTGCAGCACCTTTATGTACTATTCTCTTTTGCACCTGGGCTATTTGATTTAATATTCTCTTGATCTTTTTGCATTGAAAATGCAGCTAGTGCACTAATACTTGTTTGGCATAATTTGGCACATCAACAAACCTCAAAAGTTTGCTATGAGGATCTACAGTTTATTCCCCATACCCTGAAGTTATTCACTCCTTTTCAATAGTTATAGGGAGCCAACTTAGCCAACCATAAAAAGCAAAACCATCAGGTAAAAAAAAAAATAGAGCACAAGACTTGGTCTTTTCAGAACAGACTCATTCAGGTCTCAATGCCACTATTTGACCTTCTTTGCTTTGGTGGAAACTAATTAGTAAACCAGTTAAAAAACTTGATTAAATGAAATGCCCTTGCATCCTGCTCTGAAAATACCAACTTGATTCACCAGCAATTGCTTTAGAAATGAGTATATGAATATTAATATTCATGTGTTTGGTTGATGAAGCTATTCACACCTTTTCAGAATTCTGCTTTGCAAAAAATATGCTCCCTTCTGTACCTTCTTTGGAGTTTATCATCCTAATAAAGAACACATTTAGAGCCTCCTCCTTCAGTGTGCTGAGTGCTCTACATCAGCCCTGAGTGCCCTTGGTTTGGTGAGCTCAGGGGCATCTTGTGGAGCACTGATCGTGCTTGGCACAGTAACAGAACATCCAGTTTCTTTGCTCTAATCCTTTGGTCCTTCTCTTAAATAGCTGGATTATTTTATCTTAGGCGACACTGCTCCATATAACTCTCCTTTTATGAATTTTATCTTCCCTGTCAAGGCTTTAGAGAAACAGCATCTGATGTTATTTATTGTCAAGGTAGGTGCTAGAAAGTTCATCCTCAGCTTAGCACGGGTGGCCCAGCTCCCATCTGCTGGGGTCTGTTAATAGAAGACCATGGCAGACCCTTCCTGGAAGAGGCTTTTGGATTTCAATCAAAGGACAAAGTTAAGAGGCTGCTTTATTAGGAACTGTGACTCCTGCTAATTTCTCCCAAAGGCTGCAGGCTCGGCAGCAGAATCAGCGAGCACTTTCTCTTGCCTCAAAGCTACATGTGCTGTGCCTGAAGCTCAAGAACTGGATGAGACTCTCGTTGTTAAAAGTTTTAGGAATGCCAAACATGCTCACAGATTAATCTCTGTGCTGAGAGGAAGCAGTGAGTGCTGTTGCAAAATTCCTGTTGTGGATTTATGTATCTAATGCAGCCCTGGAGCTGAAACAGAGCTGGTACATCCACACAAGGGTCCCTTGGGATCCCATGGTCAGTGGCACAGGACTTCAATGGGACAACCATGATCTATCCCTTCCTACCATGTCACAGCTTTTCCCAGTTCTCTGCATCCCCTAGGAGATTGGAGGGAAGCTGCAATGCTCTTCCAACGGCTGTAACAGAGAAATAAATGGAAGAGGACAACTGAAGGCCCTTACCTGTCCCTTAGTCTCTGACAGTATGAATACAGACTGTAGAAAAATTCCAGTAAAACCATTTTTGCTTGGTTTCTCTCCATCTGCAGGACTTACTCTTGGCTGCTCCATTCCAGTACTAGGAGAAACAGGGATTCTGAAACAATTGGGCTGGATATATGAGTTCTTTTTGGGTCCTCCAGCAGTGAGTCAGAGCTCCCATGCTCATCCTCAACCCTGGATGATGCCCTGTCTTCACATATATTATCATCTTGCCCCAAGCTTGCTGGTCTATAATAAGAAAGGGGATATCAGCATGTTTTAGGCTGTAGTTGTCAGGTAAAGAAACAGGATTTTCTGGGCATGCATAGCTGGCCAGACGCATTCAGTACTGCATTAGGCTGGCGTATGTTTTTTTGTGCTCTTTCAGGCTATCTGGGGACACTTTCTAAAATATGAGAACCTTTTTGGAGTGGTCTGAGTTCATCAGCTCATTTTGCAGAGGGTCTGCTTGCCAAAAAGCTGTCAGGTGGTAATTCCTGGCTGAGCCCGAAATGGTGACCTGGTGAGCTGGCTCTGAACCATTGGTTTGATCTTCCAGGCAGAGATAATTCTGTGAGATCAGCACCAGCCTGTGGGGTCCTGGTGCTCCTCACAAAGTAATGCCCAGATTGATGAGGCAGGATCTGCAGCACCCACACTGAGGGACATCTGGTTACTTGCTATCCTTAAAATTTAAACGCACTTCAAAAAATGAAAAAAAGCAAACCTAAGCACTCCCAGCTTAAGCCAGTAGGCACATAAACATCCGTGGGAAACACAGTGATTCACAATTGAACAGCTTCAATTTTAATTTAATTTTGCAGCTTTATTAGCTTGCATACTCATCTCCCAGGAAAAAAATTTCAAAACTCATGGTCTGGCAGGAAGAAAAACAGAACAAAACATTAGCCAAGTGTGCAATAATGAAGACCAATCCTGGCCTGGCAATGAGAAGGAACAGATGACCAAAGCAGTTTTCTCCATCTCAGGCCACAGTGGTTCAATAATAGCACCCTGCCAACAGTTGCCTTCATCCAAAAACCAGTCCCAAATTTCTAAGCACATCAAAATACTGAGAAAACTGAGTTACAGGCAAAATACCTGATTACCTGATTTTAACACTGAAGATGAAATGTTAATTCCAACATGTTTTTTATTTTGAGATCTTCACTTAGCCCCAGAGTAGCTTACAAAAATAATTTCATATATGAACAAAAATCACAGCACGTGTAATTCAGTATCAGTGTGCCTTAGCTAGATCATTAGGAGAGTTGGAGGTTTTAATCCACAGCTCTAGTTACCACAACTCAAGTGAATGGAATTCCAGAGAGAGGAGAAGCCTGTCTCCTAGATGGGATAGTCATTAGCAGCTTGTTGCCTTTTTGTACACACAAATAACAGCAGTGAGGCTTCATCTTAATTTCTTCCTTGAAGCAGATAAAATTAGCGTGAGGTGAAACAGCTGGGGAATAGGTACTACTCATGTCTCCTTCCTGGGTGTTTGCCAGCATCTGGATTTGGGACTGAAAAGGGGGAGTGAAATGTTCCACATACAAACAATCTTTATTTGTCACCAGGACTTGGAGTAAAAACACCCTAAGTACTAGAAATGTAAAAAAATAACAGGAGCACATGGCAAACTTGGATGGAACAGTGCCCCTCGTTGTGCAAAAATAGGAGCAGGGTTTGCAAAACACGAGATTCAGACAGTGAGAACAAATGACCAGTTGCCATCACATTAAGTTCTGTGATCTCCATTAGGGATGTGCCTAAATTGGCCCTACCACCACAGGAGTCCCTCCTCTGATCTCAGGGTTTCCAAACCCTCTCTAATTCTATTACTGGGTTTGGGGGTAGGAAGGGACCCCACACCACCCACCTTGGATAGTTAATCCAGGGAACCAGGAGAAAAGCAAATGATCAGGTGCACGGAGCTTTGACATGCTGGTACAGTGATCCTCAGCTTCACAAGCTGCATCTGGTCTCGTTGGCAGCTCACACCGGTGCTGAAGGCTTTGAAAAGCCAAATGGTGTCCTCATACTTCCCAAGGGGTTCCACGTATATTTTCCAAAGTTGGTCTAAAAGAAGAAAGGTGTAAAAGGGCCGCAGCACAGCCTGTGTGAGAAGGACACTGGGGCTCATATATATGCACCACTAGATTCACTGTTTGCATGTAGTTCAAAATCTATACAGCACTAGAATTTGAAGGTACACAATGGAAAGGATCATTTAGAGCACAGTTCACAGCTGCAGTACCTGTGCTGATTTTATCTTGACATAGTTAAATCCAAACACTGCCTGTTGACCCGGTGTTTGGAAAATGAGAGAACCTGTAAGATGTTTTTTCTTATGAAATAAATTCCTGAATATCATTTATTCCCTCTTTAGCTGTTCTAGTCCAAAGCTGATGTGCTGCTGAGTGCTTGCCTTCTCCAAATTAATTGCAAAACTAAGTCTTTGGAATACTGACAACTGTAAAATCCCAAACTACAGATGGCAAAATTAGACCACAAAGGATGTGTTGAAAGGATGATAAATGGACAAGTTTGCTCTAGAAAGGTTTGGGAAACCAAATCCTAAAGAAACAGGAGACTTTTCTCTTTGCCTCCTCATAAATATTTTTTTCTCTGCAGCATTAAAAAAAAGGGAACTTTATATTGAGAAAGTTAACAGTGTTTTCGAAGACGGGAAGAGTAAACTTCCTTTAAAACACTCAAGTGAAGAAATGCATTGCAATTATTTTTATTGCTGAAAGTATTTTCAATAATTTTTGTTTCTGACTTAAGAGAGAAATTCTGCTTGAGAGGGTGAATTGGTAGCAGCAAGGCTTTCCTGCCTTGTTTTCTCCCTGTGTATATGCAGAGTCCCATTTGCCTGATGCCAAAAAAAGGAGCTGTTACTCCTGTGGTGTGCAACCATGGGAGCTGGAAATGGCTTTGCTTTGCCTTACCTGTCATTGACTGGAATCTTAATCAAAATACAAGACCTGATAACTTTGAGATATGAGGCAGCACTGATGAGTTTGTTTAAAAAGGAACTTACAAGTCAACTGATGAATGAGAAGGGAGAAAGTAGTGATGGGACATTTTTATCCCAAATTTTCTGGAGAATCAGAAGAAACAGCAGCTCCAAAGGCATAGCACAGCAGCTGTCTCGCAGTCCATATACACCCTGTTTTAAAAAATTTCCTTCTGTGTTAAATTTGTGTTAGCAAAGGTTTGCTGGAATTGCTGATTTCCGAGTGGCATAAATTTAGGAGGCATCATCCCTAAATCTCATTGACAATGGAACATTTTGAAGGAGCTTTTTGGTGACAATCAGCTCAGCTTTAAAAACGTAGAGGCTGCTCCCAGAAGCTGCTGGCAGCATCCTGCAACCCCTGGTAGAGCAGAATTAGGTCTATCATGGGCACAATGGTCCTCAACACCAGCAGCCATCTCCAGCACAAAAATCAGCACTTTTACAGACAACAAAACATTCAGCCAGCTCCCGTCTTCAAGCCCATGAGTAGAAGAAAATGCAGTTGGAGATTAAAAACAAACAAACAAAAAGTTTTACTAAGCTAATTAATTTTGAGCTGTGAAAATGAAAAAAAGAAAGAAAAGCCCACAGTGCAAACACTCATGGTTTGTAACTTAATATTACTGCTCAGAAAAAAAAAAAAACCACATAAATCTGAAATATTGTCTGTCACAGTGGAGTAAATCACAAGCCACATCTTCATGAAGGAAAATAACCTTTTTCATATTATTGGTATCTGAGTGGAAGTGGTGAAAAAAGCTTTTCTGAAACATGGGGGATATAGCTGAAGTGGGAGTTTTAATGAGAGGAAGTTATGACATTTCAGTCAACTGGCTTCAAAAGGAGTTTGTCAAAGCTTTAGAAAAGCCTTTCATAAAGTGTCCATCAGCTGTATTATGCTTTAAACACAGTTCATATTTTTGTAACAACATGTGACTGAAAGGCAAAAGGGACTTGTGAGCAGCAGGTCCCATCTGTGTGAGTGGAAAGGAGACATATGCCAGGTGATTCCCCTCTTTCAATCTCTGTAATTCTTCACAGGAAGAGTATTATTCCCTCCAGTCAATTGGGGGCATAGAAAAATCCCATAGAAAAAAGTAAAATTAAAGATATATATAAACATTTTCTATAAATTTCAAAGTTGATGAAGTTTTATTTGACTCTAATTCAAATCTTTTTATTTTGGGGGTTGTAAAAACACCTTAGGAACTTATTTATGCCTTTTCTCTCTTTTTTTTTTAATGAAAGTTATTTTTAAGCAAAGATACTTCTTTGAACAAAATGCAAAGAATAATCTTATTTCAAAAAAAAAAAAACACAGAAAAGGCCAAAAACCCCCATACTGACATTTAGTTAATGAAAAAGCAGGGAGATAAGGTGCTAAGAAAAGTCTCAGAAAGGGTGGTTACAACCAAATAGTGTCTTTAGAAATGTAGGAGATGGAAAGGGACTGCAGTCCCTCCTTTCTGTATTGCTGTCTGCAAGTGAGCTGCACTACCCAGCCCAAGAGAATTCCTAAAATCAGGGACAGATGGACTTTTCTGCTGTTTCTGGAATTGGAAAGGCTCCTGCTGTAGTCACTCAAGTTTTATCTCTTCTTCAATTTCAAGATAAAAATGTTTTCATGTTCTTTAATGCAAAGGAAGGCATCCTTCCTATTCTGGAACAAGCCAATGCCCAGCATGGGCATGATCTTCCACTCCTCTACCCGTAAAACAAATCCCTGTCCTCTTCTTTGGGAGAAGGCTTTCCAAAAGGCAGCTGGGATTTGTCTCTCTTGCTTTGGGAAAAAGAGCAATAAAATGTCAGGAATATTAAGTCTGAGCTTTAGCTGCTCTTACAGGGCTGTAAACCTGAAAACTGAGATGCCAGGAGCCCCTAGTCCTGAGAAGCCTTCGAAATGCTGGTCTAGGCACCCTGGTTCACATTTTTTGGGGGATTTTTTTCTTATAGCAGAGCTGCAAACAAAACCAAATACTATCCTTCAAATCCAAGAAGTCTGGTAAGAGTTTTAACTGTCCAGTGTTCACATTCCCCAGTTTTACAGCAATCACTGTTGCAGTGTTTTCTATCATTCAACAGCTCATAAGCAATGAAGAGCAACATTCCTGGTTTTATTTGGATAGGGAATTTGAAAGGAAAATTAATTTTCCAAGATCATCCTATGAATAGGTGGCATAGTTCAGAACTGTGAGCTGTTTCCCTGAGTTCTGACCAGCACCTGGAATATGATTTTATTCCCACCAATAAAAGCAGGAAAAAAACCAAAAAAGAGTTTTGATAGAATAGTTTTTGAAGAACAGAGCTATTCCCCCAGTACACAGGACATTTTTAGAATTGTACTTGGCTTTAATCACACATATTCCTCTTAAAATAAAATACAATCTGAAGGGAATTGTTAGCCTAACCTGTTGCTTGTTCCTCTCCAAATCTCAGGGCTGACAGATCACAAATCTTCAGCACTGAGACAGGGATTTCCTTTCACCTTATTATTTTCATATGCCGCCAGTAATGGATCTCCCTATTCTGGAACTTTAGTCAATAAGTGTCAAGGGCTGGGATTTATTAACTGCCCATTTATGCAAACATGATTTTCTGCATTTAAGAGATTTGTAGTGGAAGACAGCACCTGAGCTGAATTCCTTTTCCTGCACATTCAAATGTTCCCGTGTGAACCAGAAAGGCCAGCAGCAAAGTGAGCTGCTACATGCACAAAGTGATTTATGTCATGCCCAGTCAAGGGCAATGTAGAACCTGGCTGAAGTTCGATTAAGGAGAAAAAAAAAAAAAATCCCAAACCTGTAATCAATGGAACAGTAATTTTCAGCCTTGCTAATTGTTTATAACACTGCCATCAGATAAATCCTCACCTCAACTAAGTTAGATAGGATTAAATTGTGTTATTTTTTGCTGCAAGCAGAAGCTGATAGAAATAAATGTGTATAAACTTCCAGTGCAGTTTATTAAACATACTCCTCTGGCTGTCGCTGTGTCTTTGAGTGTGATGAAGCACTGGTCTCCAGGTTCCAATTAACCTGCAATGATCAGGGAGGCAAAGCTTGGGAAACCTAACCTCAGAAAAGTATCCACCAGCCACATGGAGCATCAGAATGGATGGCAACCCCTTTGTGCTTTATTGAGCTAAGTTGGTGCTATTTTCATTTGCTGTCCTCCCGGCAATGTTAAACTGCCTCTCAATCCTCCAGGACAATGACCACACATTTATCGTGGGCAGTCTGAGAGAATTAAACTCTTTATGGAAGCCACTAATATTTTACTTTTCAGCTCAATTGCTTCTATCAGAGACACAAATATTAAATATTGCCCATTTTGTGCATAATGAATGAATCCCTTAAAAAGCCCCAACAAAACAAAGCAGGAAAACAATAGTAAACTAGCAGGTTTTTTTTAAATTTGAAACAGCATAAAGCAGAGCTCTAACTTCACTTTAGCTTTCCCCCAGTGAGGAGGGATGGTAAGATCCCTTGTGCTGCTGACTGGCTTAGGAAGCTCTCTAAGCCAGGAAAGAGGCTCAGAGAAAGGCAGTGATAGGACACGGGTATGATGCCATCCCAGCAGGGGAAGTGGGAGCAGTGACCCTTTGTAGTGGAAATGCTGCAAGACAACCTCACAATGAGATAAAAAAGAAGGAAAAAGTGCTCTGATGTTCTTGATGACAATTACAGCACGGGGACTGGGTACCTCTGTGTAGCAAAGCATAAGGGGTCATTGGGTTTTGGGATAATCCAGGTTGAAAGGGACCTCAGGAGCTCTCTTGTCAAACCCCCTCCTCAAATCGGGTCAGTTACGGCTCAGACCAGGTTACTTTGAGCTTTATGTGGCCCAGTCTTGAAAATTTTTTTAGGCTTAGATTCCTCTGAACAAGTCCTGTTTCCTCAGATTTTGTTCAGTGGGCAAGTGCTCCATTCTAGTGGCCTTCCACTGACCTTGCTCCAGTTTGACTCTGTTCTTGTACTGGGGGGAACATTAAAGCTGTGGTTGAACATGTTTTAAGAGTAGCATTGAAGCCTACATGTCTTGGGCCAGAATGTCCTGTTCTCACAGCCGTGTGGGCAGCAGGTGCTGGAAACCACAGAGCTGCTGACCTTTCTGCTGGCACCTGCCTCAGTGCACAAGGGAGAGCTGTGGATCCTGTGATCCCTCTTGAGGAAGCAAGAAAAAGAGGAAAATGGAGGGGAATAGAAAAGCCGTCTTTGAACAGGGATTTCAAAAGAAACAGAATGTTAAAGGTCAGATCCTTATCCTTGTGGCCTTATTTACTGATGTTGGTGCAACTTCTGACAAAGGGATGAGACTCGAATTCAAACAAAAGTGTGGTTCCTGCATTTCTGAGAAAAAAAACAAGTGCAAGAAATGGCCAAATTCTCACTTGTTGAAATTTTTGGCTTTTGCTGTCACTCTCTTTTCCATCTGAGGTCAGGTAATATTGAATCACCTATTCTGCATGCATCTATAGCTTTCTTGAAGGTTAAGCAGTCTGTACAAAGCCAACTGATATTTTTGATTCTTTTCTTGGCCTTTTGAAAAAACATATTTTTCTCTCTGAGCCCAATAAGTATCTGATGAACTTGAGAGATGAAAAAGGCTCAGAGAAGCCACACTAATTTTTTTCTGGAGTTTTCTCTCTTCTTTAGCATCTTCTTTTCGTGCAAAAAAACTCTGTTTAATTTTTTTGTTACTTAACCAACTCAAGCTCTGGTACTTCATCCATCATGACCTCTGAGAACTTGAAATGAAACCATCATAAGGCTCAGAGTTCCATGATTAAAGTCTACCCCTCCTCCCCCCAAAAAAGTAAAAATGTGTAAAAAATATCAAAACCAAGCCTGCAATCTGTTCTCCAGTCTGATTTCCCAGAAGAACCACTGTAAGGAAATCACAGTACACAAGTGATCCCTCTCTGGATGCAGTAAGTGAATCATCTTTGAGGTGTTCCTTGGATAAGGGTGGGCTCATTTCCTGCAGGTGCTGCTCACCACTGTGACAATGAGACAAGGGGCTCTTGGTGGAGGTGGACCTGCCTGTCTGGAGTGTTGTGTGTGGGACCCAGAGGAAGGACCCCCAGTGAGGAGTCCTAATCTATCAATAGTCAGCTCTGTTCAGACCCTTTTGCAGAAGGGCCTGTTTAGGGAAATTCTTCTGTAGCAATAAATTGTAGAGATATAGAAAAATGAAAGCGAAGTAAAAAGCCCCAGGTGTATCTGAGTTCAGATACACCAAAGTAATATCCACTTCAATCCAATTATAAAGCAGTTAGTATATAATTCTTTGCCTGGAATACAGGACAGTGATGTACAACCTGCATTATGTAAGAAATAGATGTTCAGAACCCATCAGCAACCAAGTTCAGCATTAATTGATTTACTGAGCAATTTTCTGCTAGTCAAATGTCCCCAGACATGCTGTAACAGAAGCAGCTCTTTTCTCTGATACTTCTGACTGATGGTGTCATCAAATACCACCTCTTCTACAGTAATGACTCCTTTTCCTATAAATATTAAATACAATGCTGGGAAAAAAGATGTCCTCCACCCAGTAGGACTCTTTTCTTTTTGCCTTATGAGCTAAGAATAACTCATGATAATAATTTGATGATACTTCTCAAAAATATTCACATAGACCAGTTTTCTGCTCATTAAAGAATAATGATATTAACATTAAAACAGCAAAAAACCCCCCAAAACCACAAAATTGGAGAGATTTGCAATAACTCAATCATTGTGTGTAGCCCCAAGTTAAACTTCTCTTTGTTGGCCAAAATCTTTTGGTGAATTGTAGTTGTATTAAAAAAAAAAAGAAGGAAGACTTTTTTTAGAACCTATCCTCATGGGTACTCAGGTTCTATCTGTTTTTCATGGGTTTTGATATTAAGTAACCTAACTTTGCAGTTTGCTGGTGGAACTATGCTTCATTATTATCTGAAGACTCTTGTATTATTGAGCTACATCAAGAATTTCCCACTCAGACAATGCAGGGGAAGGATTTCTACTATACAGCAGATGGTTAGGTGCCTGCAAATTAACATTGTTTGCGTATGTGACTTTGACCGGAGTTTTGGAGTTTGGCATTTAAACAACAGATAATTCTCTTATTAGAATCTGAAAGACAATTTGTATTTCAGCTCCAAGCAGCCTGCCAAAACAAGTAAAAATCACAGGCCACAACATGTGGCAATATTCTATAACACTAAGCATCAAGTTAAAAACAAACAATAGATATAACCTTTTAGGAGATGTTTGCAAATGTAATCTAATTGTCACTCATCTAGCAGTCCTTAACCTTACTGAGAAATTATCATTACTTTTCTGCCATGATAATTTTTTGCTAAGAAAGCTGCCTTGAGCCACTTAAAGGATGGGGGTGATGACTGAAAATGACTGTTTAGCACTCTAAGGAGTTGTTTTCTTATGAGTGAGCTTTGCGAAAGAAAGCAGTCCCCAGCTAAGCTTCTCTAAGATCTGTTCTCCCAGAGATCAGAAATGTCACTGTAAACAGCACGTCCTCTCAGCCTAATGGGTAAAGGCTTTCATATCCAGTCAATAACTCCCCACAGCAAAGTAAAATGGATAATATGAATTTTATCTAAACTTATAATTAGCAGATTCTGAAGTTCTTTCCTGAGCTAGTTTCCTGCTGATGCACAGTTGCCCTGACATGGATCTGTGTTTTCTGCTTTTAAGATTTGCTTGGTTTTGGTGTCTCAGTAAATCTGCACTGCATGATTTAAGTGTTGCCTCTCTGGAGCAAGGGGACCATGGATCCTAAAATGCTGTTAGTTAGAGGAATTGGAGTGCAGTCCAAAATCTGATGATGCCTCTATTTTTAGTATGTATTTTTAGGCAACTTTTGAAATTTTGAAATGTCAGTGACAAGTGAACTACTACAATAGGGTAAATTGCTTAGAAAACTGCACGGAGCAGGATGAAATCTGTGAGCTAGGAGGCCAGACCAGCAGTGTGTCTTTATTAGTAAAACAATATTTGTAGCTCAACAAGGGAGAGCTTCATCTGGAGACTATTTCCAAAAGGCTGGGAAGTGCAGCGAATACACCTGGGGTCAGCTGCTTTGTTAAAACAAAACACTTTCCTTTTCAGTGATTATTTGAACAACAAAAAATATTAATAGAATCATTAAGGTTGGAAAACACATCTAAAGTCATTGAGTCCAACCATTAATCTAACACTGCCAGGTTCACCACCAAACCATGTCCCTAAGTACCACATCTACATGCTTTTTGAACACTTCCAGGGACTGTGATTCCACCCCTCCCCTGTGCAGCCTGTTCCAAAGCCTGACCACTCCTTCATAGCCTGTAACTAGTTTTAAAGATCAATACTTCTATCACACATCTAAGAATTCTAAAATGTTCAGAAGAAAAAACATTTTTTCAAATTGCATCATGTTTTCTAATACAATCTCCTTGCACGTCTTTCTTCACTTGTGGATTTGAGCTATAATAGTTGCCACTACACTATCCCTAAAAAGACACAAAATCCCATGGAGCTGCATAAACAACTTGCACAGATCAGGCATCCACTTGGACACAGCAACTGGCCATGTGTGATTCCAGATAAAAACCCACAACTTTTTGTTCTTTCTATTTTCTGTATCAATGGAATCCCCAGTGAGAGCAACAGAGAATCTACCCAGATGCTCTGTGCATGTTGTGACTTCCCCAAAGGAATTTTCAATATACAGGAATGAGAGTGGTAAAAAGGAAATATTATCTTGTGCCATTGGACAGACAGTCACACCAAGAGATATGCCTGAGATTTCATAAGATGTCTCTAGAACAGCCAGGAATTGTTCTTTATTTATCTCACAGGCCACAATATTTTCCCTAAACCCAGCTTTCTAAGGGCTAAATTAGTACAGAGGCATCTGAATGAGAAATGAAAGCAGAATGTTGATTCTGCAACTAGGCTTCAAGATTTTTTCACTTCTTTCAGTGTTTTTTTTTTTCCCCCACTGCACGAAGACCATCCTAAAGATGGAGGAAAATATTACACATAGCTTTCATTATGTTTCAAGGCATAATAAAAACATTGGTAATATACTCATTGCTGAGATGCAAAATGAATCTCAAAGCAATCAGAGGACAATAACAATTTTAAATTAAAATGTGCACAGTGTACAAATTGATTTTGCTAAAGGCAAACAAACTGGCAAAAAGATCTCTGTTGGCAAAGTAGCTTTGAATATTTAGAACAAGTTTACTTCTTGATAAAGGTTCCTAGAAAAGCTGTGCTGATACTATGGAATTTATTCCACAATTTATTGCTTACTCTGCATAACCTTAGGTGAAGATGCAAAGTGTTAATTTTATCCATGTATTTGTTACTTTTTTCTTCCTGTAATCATTTGAAATGGGGGGCTGAGAAGAGGAGCACTGGGAAGATGATAGCTGATGTTTGTACACAGAGGAATGTTAACCAGCCTTCTGTTCCAGAAACAGCTTTTCAGCAGTGACCACAGGTACTGTAGGAAACACATCTGCAGCTTTTCATGTACAGGGAGGCCCTTGGACTTGGCACCCAGCTTCAACACCTTCTGCTGCTTCCACAGGAGGCACTGAGCAAACAGACAGAACAAGCCTCCAGCAGGCTCAGCTTCAGCCCCGAGTTCCAGAGCTTCAACAGGGCAGAGCTTATCCGTGTGAGCTCCCAGGCTGGAGGCTGAACTGGGAGGAGAAGCCACGGAGAGCTGCCACAGGGCAGTGTCTGTGCCAAATAACAGTGGTTAAGCCCCTGTGCCTCACCAGTGGATGTCCTGTGAGATACTGAACAGCTGAAGGACTGCACTGTGTTGGATTTATCTTACAGCTGTTTTGGAGCTCACTTTCCTTTCCCTCCCGTGGTGCTGTTATTTACTTTTCCTTCATCTCATCCATCTAATTAAAAGAGTGCTGAGAACAAACGAATTTTATCAGGCTGTTCAGTTTTGATGGTGCTTTCTTTGGTACCTGATACACCCAAGAAATCAATATGGAGAGTGGATTGAGATGTGCTGCAGGACTCCACTGTAAGAGATTAAAGAATGGATAGAGCAATCTCTAAGTACCATTCATGTATACACTGCTTTGTGAGGGCATAGAAGATCTAGCTAAAAGAAATCCCTTTTTTTTAGCATAGTGTTGCCAGGAGATAGATCATTGGGCAAAGAAAATCTCTGACCTCACCCAGGAAATCCTCTTTCTTTAGAAATGCCAAACGTGAGGAGCTGAAAGCAAGTAAAAATATAAGTTTCAAATTATTTTTCCCCTCTCCTCACTCTTAAATAAAGTGTGTCAATGTATTGCTTAATTTTATGACTTTTTCAATACATTTGAACATAAATCTCCCACAAACATCTACCGAAAGCATGTCTGTAGAGAAAGCCCTTTACCTGAATTGCTGCATTCTAGTAGAGGAAGCCTTTTACATTCAAAGCAATAGATAGTGACAGTAAAACCTGTGAGAAGGGCCAGGTCTCCAGGGAAGATAGGTTTGATAGCCACAGTTCTCCATGGCTATTGTTATCCATCAGTCCTTAAGTGAACTGAGCTGTGGCAGAAGAATGAAGAAAATGGGCCTGCTTGTATCCCAGTTTAGCAGAGTTAGGATTTGCCTGGTTCAGGAGAAAAGCAGGAGCTCACTAAATGGATGTCTATTAGGCACTTATTACTCATAGTAGGGAAAATTATATGCAGTTACATGTTAATTTGGAGGCTATGTTAAACAAGGAAAAAATCCTCCCAGGAAGAAATATTGGGGTATAAGTGATCTGTCTCTCTGCCATCTCTAAGTCTGTGGGTGTAGGAAGATTTTGATAGAAGATGAATATTTCTATTTTATATTAAAACTCACTGACTACAGGTAATAGAACCTTTATTTTAAGGAGCAACATATAACAGCTTTTTTAAAAAATTCATGAAGAGTGTCAATTTCACAGAAAATAACAATAAAATGTATTAATTCATATTAATGGTTAACAACTAAATTAGCCCTAAATCCCACAACTCTCAAAATTCTAGACAATACCCAGCATCTGACTGCAACTGTTACACATTTTGAAAGTCTTACACTGAAATCTTAGTCCAACAACATCCATACTGATAAAAAAACCACAATTTCTCTTCAAGATCTTTCCTCCAAAGCTGTCTTGTGAGGGTCTTTCTCTCTGCACCATCATCCCTGCAGCTGTGAAGTCTCAGACTCACTGCTGAAGTTAACCAGGGTCTGGCGGCTGCCAAGTGCCAAAGTGGCAGCCTCAGAACCTCTCTCTGCACTATTCCTTTTGATCTTGCTGGGGAGAAGAGTGGGGTTTTTTTCCCAGCTGCTGTGAAATGTTGATTTTTCTTTGAAAAGGGAATGTTTTCCTCTACTGAAAAGTATATTGTTTCCTCACACTTGGCCCTTTGTTTCACACAACATATTGCAGACATGAAAACCAACTCTGCGTACACTGGGGAAAGTCAGAGGCATTTTATGAGCCCAGCTGGGCAAGTGTCTTTTCTTCTGGTTTTGTTTGTTTTTTTTATTTGTGAGAGCTGTTGTGAACAAAGAACCATCTAGGTCAGAAAGAACAGCTTAGTGCTAAAATCATTCAGCATTACTTTTCTTTACATTGGCATATGTTTCATTTCACCTCTTCTACGTAGAGCATGTGGGCTTTGTCTGCAGTCCCTGGGTGTCTGTGGAGTCTTGTGACCTCTGATCAGACCTGCTCTGATCATGTGTGCCCTCCCTCTTCTGTTTCCTTGTAACAGTTCACTGGGTCAATTGATCTCAAATTTCTGTATCTGTGATGCATTTATGTCCAACACATGACAGCTAAAATGGCAGAGAAGCCAAAATATGTGAGTCCTCTGTCAATTTGTTCGAAAAAACAGATGGATTTATCTCCAGTTTTCTCCTTCATCCTCCACTCCTTTATGCCTCGCTGCTGCTCACAAAACTGTGGGAATAAACTGACATCTCAGAAACATTTGGGGTTGTATCCTCAGCTGATACAAACTGTGATGTCTTACTGGGGCTGACATCAACAGGGAACCTCATCTTTGGGTTTCCCACACAACATTTCCTGTCTCTGTAAATGGACCACACATTTCAGAGCTCATCAATCTGAATCCCAGAAGCAAACAGGGGAAGCGACATGGCACCTGCTGACATTTTAGCACCTCACATCTATGCACACTCTGTTCAAGACTATCAGATCCAAACTCTGTTAATTTACCCTGGTTGAAACACTTTACATTATCTCCATGTAGGTAAAAGACACTCAAAGCAGTAAAAGAAGCTGGTTCAGAAAATGAAGTTATTTAGATATCTTCAAGCAGTAAGGTTTATGAGTTAGCACTAAAGAACCCTCACCCCATAAGGAGAATGTATCTTATCTAACATGTTGGAAATGAATATGAAAAACATGCCCATGTTTTATAGTAGACACTTGTAAATGCACTTTTCAATTTTTTTTTTTTTTTCTGTACAAATGGGTGTTAATTGGTGTTTCCTAGGAATTGATGTGATCTGGTAGAATTGCAACTGAAATATCATTGTACTAGCTAAAAAACCAGCTAGTCGTGTGGTAAAAATTCTCTTCCCACTGTTGTCAGAGCTGCAAATCTTCCCTTAAAAGCTCTGGGAAGTTATAGCATACCATGAGGAGCAGAGTTTAATCCTAGCAGCCTGCTATAGTGTGAGTGGGATTTAGCATTAATGTTCATTTTACTGTGAGAGGTGCCTCCCTGGGAAGGGTTGTGGGTCCTTTCAGCAGAAATGGATCCCATTACAAAACCACCCATTTCTGAGGATGTTTCTGCAGCACTGATAAAGAAATGACACTGCTGTTCCCCAGCTGGTTTAGAGCTGTGATACTGAATAAAAAGAAATGTAATAAAAGCAGGGGCTAGAGAGAAATCCTCTCATGAACAGACAAAGAATAAATAGAAATGTGTCCCTCTAGGACCCACAAAGCTCTTGTCTGAAATGCATGTGTGCCCCATGCTGTTCTCTAGGGTCATCACGTCTTTATGCTCCAACATTAAGAAATTTCATGAGAAAAGGCAGATGAGAGCGAAGCTGAAAGGTGCTTGGCAACAGGGAGGTACAATAATGAGACTAAGCAGGATACCAATTTCACCCTGGGGTCACCGTATGAGCTGCTGTATACAACGAACCCATCTTCCTCTGGTGGAACATTGAACTGGTCATTAGACATTGATTTTTATTTTTTTAGTGGGGCAGACAATCCCTAATCACTTTAAGCTTGGTACACAGTATAGTAATAGCTCATCTGCTCTGGAGGCAGGCTCTGCCTTTGGCAAAAGTGATACACAGAGTCCTGGGACCTGTTTCAGCTGTGGGTAAATGCCATGGAGCAGGAATCAGTGATACACAGAGTCCTGGGACCTGTTTCAGCTGTGGGTAAATGCCATGGAACAGGAGTCAATGTAGAGCAAATGAGGTAGCACTGTTCTACCTTGCCCTGATTTTCCAACACATTTTCTTTGGGACACTGCCCAGAGACCCTTGACTTTCAGGGTAGCTGCATTTTCCAGGCCATTTTTACCAAGAATAAGTAGACAAAATTTCCATTGTGCTGGAGCTCCGATTGGTCTAACCCAAGCTGACTTCCTTGGACTTCCCTTGTTCTCTCCAGAATTGCATACAAATCCTCACCTCAGAACCTTCTTTACCAGATGCCCACTAATTATGACTCCTACATTTTCCCCTAGGAAATCACAGGCTGATTTTCCTCCTTCATAAATCCCCGCCCTCTCCTCTGATCTTGCATCTGTTTCCAGCCATGCTCATCCTTCTGTTACCCGTGTGAGAACACATTTTAAGGAGAAGGAAAAGGGCTTGAATGTGGATCCCTCACAATTTGATGAAGTCTCTGAGTAACAAACAGGCAGTGGGTCTGTCCTGTTTTCACATGGGACCTAAAGTGCTGTGGGAGCACTTTCCAATCTGAGCTCCAGAAGTGGGAGCGGTGTGGGAGCATAATGGGAATCCTGGAGGGCTTAGATGTGAGGTGTGTGCTTAATTTTATAAGAGGCATTTTCTAACAGATTCAAAGCACATCTTTAGAGTCTATTAGTGTAATGATCATACCACCTAGTGGGTTCCAGGAGCCCCCAGAATTCAGCAGCAGGCACAGGGGGTCTGGTGAATCCACATTTTTAAGTACAGAAAGTATCAGTGAACTGAGTCCTGTCCAGTAGCAGTGAACCAGTTTTCAAAATATGCTTAGAAACAGAGATCTTTCTAAACAGGTGGGAATTCAGATCCTGAAAAACTTCTGAGGACCAGCTGCTTTCTGCCATGGTCTGCATGAAAATACGGGATGCTGTGTCCTGCACTGCGTGTGTGTCTGCGGTTGCACGGCGTGTTGAGGAACAACCTGTGAAAAGCCATTTTCCTTCCACTCTAGCTGTGCTTACAAGCAGTGCAGGAGGCTGGAGGCCTCAGGGTACTGAACTCAGAGATCATTGAGAGGTAAATGTATGAATATCTTTCTGCACCATGAGCTTGATGTGTCTATGCCTTCATTCAGCAGCAGCACTCCCCTGATTTCAGTGGTGCAAGATCATATCCTTTACACTCATCTCTTTGAGAAGATGGCAAAGGACAGCCACAGATGTACTTATTTCTCCTGCAGAAAACATTGCTCATGTGCAAAAGGGAATAAATGAGGAGGATTAAAGTTAAAAGCATAAGAGAAACACTGAAAAAGGCATCATATTCCAGACCTGAACATACAGAATAACATTTCATATTGCATCAAACAGTGCAGCAAGACTGTCCTGTAGCTCATTAGCCTTACTTGGTGTTGACTTTGGAGAGCTCTTTATGTATGTCATTTAATGTAATATTGATTTTCCTGTGTGAGTTTCATTATTTGTGAGCTCTCCTAGGATGAGCAAGTGTGATGGAAAAATGGAGATTTTCTGTTGACTGGCATTAACACTTCACTTTCCCTCACACCTCTGCGTGCAGAGCACAGAGCTGCATGGAAATGGAGCCAGCACTAAGCCTGTGCCTCGCTCAAAAGCGTGGTTGTGTCCCATACAGCCTTTCACACCTCCCTAGGGCTGCACAATAGCCCCATTTTCACTCTCCAAGCCACAGGGAGAGAAGGAAGGTCTGTGAAAGCTCCACAGGATGAGGAGAATGGGTCAACATACAGAGATCCAGCTGCAATAAACTTGCAGAGTTTCACCCAGCAGCAGAGCTGGGTAAAAAGCACAGGGTGTTCTGACTGAGCCTCAGATCCTGCTCTGCTTCCCAAATGGCATTCCTTGGACAGAGCAAGACCCAGAGCCCAGGGGCTGGAGGGGCAGGGATTCAGCAGCCAGTTACAGATTCTCCTTGGTCTCGGTATAGTTCTTATTCCTCTGGCTTTTTATCAAGTTTAGCTAGCACCAGCTCTAGCAGGTAGAATTCTTTTTAATCTTTGACGTGCCAATTTCTGCCACCTGCATGGTGGGAGAAACAGTGCTGGTAACTCAGATATATTCTTATGGTATCTGCACTAAACTCATGTTTATTAAACCTGATTATGGGAAAAAAAATGCATCCAAAAAGGACATAATCCTACTGAAAACAGTGGGGCAGTAGAGAAATAAACCTTAGCAGTCTTACCAGGTGTACGGGAACAAAGCCAACCACTGTGGAAAGGTTTTCATGCATTCTTAATTTTACAGATACGACGAGATCCATTGCAAACAACACATGAAGAGAACTGTGATCAAGGTGCCAGCAGAAATGGGATTCCATTCCAGCAGCCCAGCCCCAGATCCTACCCAGTAGCCTCCCAGCTATGTGGGAAAGCAGCTGCCACGTACCTGCATGAATTCCTGAATTCCCTCTGCCCCTAGATTCAAAATGGATCCAAGCATGTGCACAACCCCTCTGGGAACATGCTCCTCTTGTTCTTCTGATCATACCTTTGATTTGGGTGCTCAGGAATTCTCTATTGTCTGAGAGATTCATCTGCTGGGCCAGACGATTTTTTTTGCATTTTGACAAACTGAATGCCTGTATTTTTGTCTGTGTAACTGGAATCAGTCGTGTGGGTTTGTGCCTTTCTTTTTTTTTTTAATCAAGTAGTGATTAAGAATAAGAAATAAAAAAGGCAGGTTTAGGGTCATATGAAAGTAGCTTACATATTCTGAGTGAGGACAGATGTAATGGCATTACTTTTTGTGAGGAATTGGGATGGCTAGAAATTGGATGGCTTTTAATTTTGTTTTTCAGTACTTCCTTCAGTGTTAAGTTAATTAACTGGAAGGTGGCCAGATAACTTGGAGTCCTTACAATATTTGGGGTATTTTGCATAAAGAGAGACAAGCCCACTACTTGGTGAAATAATTAGATTAGCCTGAATGATTTAAAACCCGAGGAGGAGGAGGAGTTGCATAAGCTTTGTATGTATAATGCTGAAGCTCTTTTCTTGATTTCTTACAGAGACTTACTGGGGCCCTGGAAACCAAGACCTTGTCTATTAGGCTTTGCTCTGAGAAGTTCACAAACCAACCAGAAAGCACCAAAGGAAGCAGAGGTAGCTGGCAGTGGTTACCTAGAAGCAAGGCAGGTCCCAGCAGCAAGCAGAGCTCAGATCTCTGGGTGCCCATGAGTTGTAGATGCTCTTTTTGACCCACTCAGATGCAAGGCTGATTAATTCTTCCAGGAAGGGCTCTACCCATGTCTGCCTTAGTGAGCAGAATTCCAGCTGATATCCGAGGCAATGACCTTGCTTTACCAGAGGGATCAGTGATGAGGGGCAGTGACAGAACTGGTGCATGTGACATGCCCCTGGACCCCTGCAAATCGAATGAATAATTGGAAAAAAGGGAGCTTCTGTATCTAAAAGGCCTTGAAAATAACAATGTGGAGGGGAAAAAACCAGATAAACAAACACCCAAAATTTAATCCTCTCTCTGTCAAACGTCAGTGGCACAATGCCAGCAGGTTTCCTGTGGACACCACACTGTTCCATGAGGTTACACAAGGGTTCAAGTCCACTGCAGCTGCAAATGCCAGAAGCCTTAAACCACGCCTTTTTTCAGAATGCACCAAGATCTCCATTTTGCAGGGCGTCACCTTGCTACGATCAGCAGATAATGGGTGTGAAGAACAATATCTCTGTGCCATAGAGAGACCCCAGGACGCACACTCAAGCCCAACATATTGACCCAAGGAACTGGAATTTCCTTCATTCTTCTCTAAAATCTGTTCCAAACCTGGCTGAAATCTACAGGAAAGCAGGCTCTGAGCAAAAGAGTTGAGATGATCCATTTGCCTTCCTAATTTCATTTAAACTCTATTCCCAGTTGGATTTTTATGTAACCATTTGTAGCTGAACCTGGCAGTCTCTCTGTCTTTTGTAGTACTACACAGGTAATATCTCTCTGCAAGGATGAGTTATTCTTGTACTCCTCCATATTAGGCCCAAATTCAGTCTCTCAGTCTTTTCTGGGCATATCTTATTTTCTCTTTTCAGCCATTTTAATATAGAATTTTGTGCATGTACTTACTTCAGGCCTTAGAATATTTTTATAAACGGGACTGAAGTTACTAGATTCACTAAAATTCTCATGGTAAGGACCAAGTGTGTGATGCATGAGACTTGGGTACCATAGGAAGAGGAATACATATTAATTTAGTAGCTCCAAATCGATCCCAAATCATATGGAAACAAAATTTTTGCTGACTGTTTCTGTACCAAATGTCATGCTGTCATGCTCCCTGTCAGCTGAAAAACCACCCTCTGCCACTCCCATCATTTCATTATGAAGTAAAAATGCAGTTTGTCTGTATAGGAGGCTTACAAAAACTTGGTTCCCTAAATGAATATATAAAATGTTTGACTGGAACTTCTGCATGATTTTGGTAAAGCTACACGTGCCTTATATAAATATTTTGATCTCATTTTTACTTGGAATGTTCTTGGATACTAGAGCTTAAATGATCCCCAAGAGACTTTCTCCTGAGCAATTGTTTGAGTTCCTACTCTGATTTTTTTTTTGTTTCTGGGAGTGATTACTCACAGTCTTGAAGAGCAAGTTGCTTAGACTATTTGGCCGTTCTGAAGGAAACCTTGGACAGCAGTTATCCTATGGAGCCATGAAGGTACCACACTGAAATGTAATAATGTCACATTTGGAGCACTACAAAAGCATTTCTACAGCTTGGGCAGGAGAGCTTTATTGAAAAACATTTCAAATCCTGTAAAACTTACAATAACCAAAGTAATTCTCCTTCTTTGCAGTGTATGCTCTCATCATTGTGTGCTTTCTCCTTGTTACTCATATTTTCCATCCCTGTGATGGTTTCATTTCAAATTGATGTCACGCACATAGTCCACTGCCCTGTATTTATAGAATGCTGAATTTCACTCAGGATTTTGAGAAGCTGTACCTGAGTGGCTTGCCTGGACTGGCTTGTTGTACTTGGCATCATTTGCAATCAAAACATGCAGAAAGACATCTTTTATGGGAAAACAAAACAAAAAAACCTAAAAATCCCGATCATTCCTGACCCCACCTCAAGGAACATCATTATTTTAACATGAAGCAAAAATTGTGAATCATTTCGTTTAGGACATGTAAAGGTGCATGACATAAAATGAGATTTTTGGCTATAGTCAGTGAAGTCATGCAGTGATGATTAAGAGAAGAACTCAGAGGAGTAAAATTCCCAGTTATGGATGTCTTCTGCTATGTTCAGTTGATTTATGTGGCTTGAGTTGTAAACTACAATGAAAGCTAATTTGGGAAAGGAATATTAGACATGTGATTTGGACATGGTTTTCCATTTAGGAAATACGACATTATAAAGTGTGCTCAGTCAATTGTCCCAAGGTGGTTACAAGGTAAACAATCAGAGAGAAGACAGACCTCAGTAAGAGGGGAAAACACATCAATCACAATCTTGCTTCTTTCTGTTCTGAGTAGGCTCAGTCCAGCTCCATCTGGTTTCTCAGCTGGAGTCCAATAATGTCCTAAGGAGTACAGAATTCTCAGCTACTTCCAGGGTGGTATATTTTTTTCTCTTCCTGTTTCCTCTTCTTTCCTTTCTTCATTTGGTTTATTAAATGTGGTTTTTTTAGGATAGGGTCAGCATTCACAGGCCACCTAAAGGTTGGACTAATGCCTCTTCCATCAATGAGAACAAAAGGGCAGGATTTGCTGTGGCATTTAGCCTGACAAATACACTTGTACAGAGAGATGTGTATATTTATTAAAGATGAAGTAAATGCACTGGCTGCTTTTCTTTCCCACAGTATTTTCAGTTTTGGAAGCACCCCAAGACATTTCAGGTCTTTCTGTGTTTGAGATGGTAATTGGGAGAACAATTGAAGAGGATTGAGCACATAGTGAAGAAAAAGCAGTAGGGGGCAAAGATTTCTTCAGAAGAAAATATAACACATTACAGAAATTGAGTGCTCTGCATTTAATAAGGCAAGCAAACAGACAGGAGAAAAGCAAAGAAAAGGCACAATGGAGACAAAAAAGGCTTATTATGACAAGAAAGCCAGAGCTATTAACTATCAGTCTGGTGATAAACTATTACAGTATTGCCAATGCTGTCTCCTGAAGAATGTAAATTGTGTGATAAGAGATTTGGCCCCACACAGAGATAAAGAAAGTGCATGTGGTTATGTTTCCATAAGGACAAGAGGATAAGAAAAAACTGGGGGAGGGGAGACAAGGGAGTTGAGCTATCATTTTGAAGTCACTAGCACAGGCAAAAATACATAAAAAAGGGAACAAATGAACAAACCCTGGAGTAAAATAGACCAACAAATCAAGCTTAACTTATGCAGACGTAAAGAGAAAGAAGATCTCACACTGGGTGTTGCTGATTTGATTTTATTTGAAATTTAGTGCTCTGTTAATTAGACCTCACAAATACAAGGGGATTCAGCTGTCAGGAGACCCTGAGAAACATTTATCAATCAGCTAGGAAGAAAAACATCTTCCTCAAAGACATCCACAGAGGGCCTGAAAATTTTCAAGAACAACCAGAGAAAAAGAGAGTGAAACTGTCTGGAGGATGGGAATGGTACCAGTCAGCTCAAACATGTTTTCTGATGTAGAATCATAAGTGAAGTACATTTTAATGGAGAAGGAAAAAACAATGTTTTCTCAATGTCTTGTACCTAATAGACAAGTATTTCAGTGGGACATCAATGCAGACTTAGAGACTTCATGACCAGGCATTATTAAAAATATGTTCAAAGAGAGCAAAAGGGATCCACTGCATGTGGGAGGGCTGTTGTGCTCTGTCTGGGGCAGTGGAAACAGGTCTCCTTCTCTGTAAGGGATCAAGGGCACTGCACGATTATCTCACCTTGCTATTCTACAGAGTTTCATCCTGAGCACCTCAATTTCTAGCACACCATGTTCTAACCAAATGACATTTAAGTCTCATATTTGATAGAGCACCACACTCTCTAAAGTGTAATTTCCACTCAACACAAGTAGGAAATTGGAAAGCACCCACACCACAGGTAATTTTATGGGTGTTGTGCATATTAGCTCACAAAAATATAAAATGAAAATTCAGTTATTTTTGTTGCAGGAGGTCCTCATGGGTGTCGGGTGGAAAGCTCCCAGGCTTCCCCCACCAATGCCAGGAAGAATTCTGAGTCCCTTCTGGCTGTAGAAGAGGATCATTCCCACATACCCGAAAAAATTGCAATGACTGGCTGCAGGGCTTCCTGACAGGGAACCTCATCCCCATCTCCCAGAAACCAACTTGCCACTTAGAACCTTTTCCCCAGTAGTCCTAGGTTTGATTTGGGCTCAAATCTGTTCTGATACTTCTGCTTGGGTTAGTACTTCCAATAAAAATGATGAGCCTACACACTAATTAACAGCCCAGCAGGGCCTGGGTTAGTCTCTGCCTTCTGGCGTTTTCTACAGCAGAAAAGACATCTGGAGCCTGGTACCTGTTAAAGGCCAAGCTACACACAGGCACAGGGGCTGTGGGCAGCACGATGTGGCAGAGGTGTGGTTGCCACCACTCAGAGTTTGGTGCCGAATGAGGCCCCTCAGGTGCCCTGGGGAGGAGCACAGGCAGTTTGGCACCTGCTGTTCCAGCCCAGTGTTTTCCTTCAGCAAATGAAAAACCACACAGCATAGGCATATCCTGACAGACTTCAGACACCAATCACACCCCTCACAGACCGTGCCTTGGTCTTAACTCTCTTATTGATTATTTTTATGATCAAAATATTGCTTTTTCTCCTTATAGTTAAACATACACAGCTATCACGGCACAGTACAGTATCATGTACTTCAGTTAAAAATTCTCTTTGCCCTCAGACCAAATGTTTGTCGGTTCAAGATCAAAAGAATTCCTCTTTACACCTTCTCATATCAGCAATTTTAAGTGAATGGTCTTTCACTTTGTTCTGATAATGCTATTGGGTTGGGAACAGGATATCTCCTCAACCTACCACACTTTAGCGTTATTCCCATTAGCCTGAACTATTGTCCACAACAGCCTGGAGCCCATGATTCATCTTTTTGTTTGTAAATGTTCATAAAACAGCTATCAGGGAAAACTCACACCTCAAACAAAGTTTATTTTTGGTTCAAATGAAACAAGACTCACATGTCTCTTCCTCTTGCCTTCTCCTTTGCCTCCTCATGCAAAAATAATATTTTATTGTTTTTATAACATCATGAGAAAGTTTTACCTTCTTTTACTTCACGATATGCAATGACAAAGAAGCACAAGGAAAAATATGTCTTAAAAGATAAAAGCCAGCTTAGTCTAGAATGCTTAAATCATACTCCTAAAGACATCGCTCTACAGGATGCAATTAACATTATTCAGATGGTTTTTTTGTGTGTTTTTGCATTACTCCTCAGTTTAATATTTATGTTTCAGTGTGTCAGGGCTTTGTCAAAATATGTCATAATTGTTTTGCCTATCCCTTAAACACCTGGTACACACTCCCATTCCTGTATCATTTTTAGACAGATTTTTAGCTGCAGAGATCCTACAGTTCTTTACATTCTTGCGCTTTCTCCCGTTCTTGCTTTTCTTCTATGTAGTGTCTGTCCTTCTCCCCTTCCTCTGCCTCAGTTGTGCCTCAATTAATCTAATTTGTAACTGACAGGGAAGGTCCAAGGAGGACAGCTTGGTTATTCTGCTTGAATTAGGACCCTTGCAGGTATCTCAGGGGCACTGGGTTATGTGGATAAAGGGAATAACACAGCCCAGTCACTCAGTGTAAGCAATGGGTTGTCAAACCATCAGTCCACCCAACAGAAATTGCAGCAGAACCACATTTTAGTCCCTCTTCATCAAGGTTGTGGTATCTTTTCCTGCATAAGAGAATTACAAAATCCTTTTCCAGGTGTCACTGTGAGCAACAATTGCAGACCCCAACAGGAACTGCAGCTCCTGGCCCTGTGCTGGGCTGGGACCTCTCTGAAAGACAACGCAGATGGGGCAATACAGTCTTGATGCTTGGAATACCTTTACACAGTCTGTACCACGGGTACATTGAATTGTGCGCAAATAAACATGTTTATTTATGGTTTTTTCAGGGCTTTGTAAATTGACTGCATTTCTAGGCTCCTCACAGTCTTTGCTGAGGTCCATTTTGCCTACTCTTAAGAAAATGTTTAAAAAAACATTGAAAGCTGACATTTATTTTGACCCTGAGGCTCAAGACTTTGAGGAAGGAGAAGCTATTTTCTAAATGCAGAGCTTATTCCTGGAGAATCAAATGAGGCAGAACTTTGACAAATTAAGCCGACTGCACAACTTTAGGATGAGGAGGGAAGGAGAGGTCACCTCTTGGGAGTCAAGCAAATGAAACCATAGGTCAGTGAATTCACCTCCAGAAAAACAACTTTGAATTATATTATATCTGCTGGTTGGTGATCATCTGACCTTTCTTGAGACACTTTATTTTCATATCCCTTATTTTGTCTGAGCCCAACAGCTTGTTATTGAATAAATCACCGGAGGCTAAAGAAAAGCTTCAGCTGCTAACTCAGAAACACATTAGATGTGCCTCCTTGGATATACTATTTCCATCATATCCACCACAGATATAGGAATACAGATGTTGCCTGTGTCTAATCCATTTGAGGAGGCTCACCTGCTTTGGATAATCACTTCCTGCAAGCCCAGTCACACGTTTGGGAATTCCTTACACTTTTCTCACCAAGTAGCTGCAGTGAAAAAAACACAGATCTCTGATGAATTGTTTTTTTCTTCCTTAGGCACCCTTTTTAAATTGACTTGGTTGAGGAGAATGAATAGGGGTTACTGTGCTTTCCACCTCTATTCTGCTGGTTTTAAATTGGAGGTCATGTTTCAGGAAAGCAATTAAGCACATGTTTAACTTTGACTGTGCTTTATTTACCCTGACTGTCACTGTAATGCTCACAAGATTAAGCACACGTTCAAGTGCAGGATTGCACCAGGGGGCTTCATAGTCAGTGTAATGTGGAATATTTGGACTCGTGCTAGTGTTTTGGATGAACAGGCAGAGTCATTTACAAACAGAAACTCCTCCTTTATTATTTGTCATTAGTGTGTGTGTATATATATATATGTATACAACATGATAGATATAAGTTTATTGTCATATATTCTTCAGCATTCAGATACAATCTGTCAATTTATGGAGACTGAGAAATGCTCCATGCTTCTTTAGAATCACACTCTAAATATAATATATGACAGAAAAATAAAAAATCTGTGATGATGAAAAAAGGGGAGTTAAGGGAAGGGATGATAAACCCCGTAAAAATAACTTAGGTCATACTGCTGTCAAAATGAGTAATTGTAAACACTTAAACAAAAGAAGGCATTTGAGTATTCCTTTTTTTTTTTCTTAGTTATATCTGCACATTTATGTACCCATGGATCTTTTTGCATGTGTATATTTCATCCAAAGGGAAACAGTCATGGCAAACATACAGTTTAAATGATTTCTTGTAGTCTTCTTTCTATGACAAAATTACCATCACATTTTTCCACCCTGTAAAATCCATGTCTACCCGAAGTGCCAGATGAACTGAAATGCTTCCAATTTTCCATAACAAAGAGAAGGAGTACACAGATGTCTGGGAGTGAAGGTGTAACACATAATTCGCCAAATCATAGCTGGTTTTTTTTAATGAAATAAAGCCGCTTTATTTATTTATTATCTACTATTGTTTAGAGGAACGCTGTTTCCCAAAGAGGAACACCATTTTTTAGCCAAGAGAAATTCAGGAGAAGAATGTTTAGTGTAAGGCTGAAAAGGAGGAGGTGGAGGAAGGGGTGAGGAGGTGGGAAGAGGCCTGTGAGAGGAGAAAAGAGATGTTTGAAAAGATGGTGATATTCCAGTGCAAGGGACCAGCAAGAGTGCCAGGAAAAAGACGGATGGGGAAAAAAGGCGGAGAAAGGAGAGGGAGGACAAGGGAGAGGAAAGAGGGTTGCAGAACAGTTGAGGAGAGAGAGAGGAGCAGGGACCTCGTAAGAGTGGTACAGAGAGTGGAGCAAGGTCCCAAAAGTGCAGCCAGAGCAGTGGGAAAAGATGACATTTTAGCTACCAGAACCTGAAAGAAAACTAGCGTGATGTGAGGACAATGCAGTAGCACAGATGAGAATCTGGTGCCATCATAGGCACCAATATTTTATCAGTTTTCTGCCTAAAAAAAAGGCAGATTTTGAGTCTCACTCTCTCAGGTCATTGGGAACAGGGAAACTCAAGAGAGGATGGAGGCAAAGGGTGTCTTGCAGAAGCTGAAGTAGGGATGGAGCAGGTCTAGGAACATCCAGCAAGACACAGACTGTAGTGGAAAATCCCCTTGCTCTGGCTTGGGCTCTGCTGGAATGTGGGACAGAAAGTCCCCTTGCCTGAGCCCAAGGTCAGGCTCTCCATGGGGTGTGCTGAACGTGGGATCTGCTCCTGTGCAGAGGGTGCTTGTGGCTTGCACACAGGCATGGTTTGGGCAAATAAATTACTGCTACCTTTGCTCTGCACTCTCTTGAGTTGGCTGTAGAGATGCCAGGCTGGCATCTTCCGTGAACTCCAACAGGGCTGGAAAACTGTAAAAAAGAGTTACAGTTCATGGACTATTCTGTCTCTCCCAGGAAGCACCTTTGAGGCCAGTGTACCAAATCTGAAGCACTTGAATAAATGTGGCCATCACAAAAATTGTCCTGACTCATTGGTTTGGAGACAAGAAACAGTGATTTTAATAAACATCTAATCCCAACTTCTCCAGCCCATTCAGGTAAATTGCTGGTAGAATATCTGTAAAAGGCAGTGAAAAGGTTTCAATATCTGAGATGTAATGGGTCTAGGCTGTGAAGACAAATGTTTTCTCCTCAAAAAAGACATGTCAATCATCAAAATTATGTCTGAGAGCAGACATTTTGTATATCCAGATCTGGATTTGACACCTTAGCTCTCATTCTTAAAGGAAATGATCTGAGCCATCATCGTCATGAATAAGGGGTGCAAACACTTCTCAGTCATGATGGGATTTTACATGTAGTGCCAAAAGAAGTACTGTAGGTCACCTCATCCATGTAACCAGCAGGACCCAAGCCTAGGCTGTTTCCCTGAGACAGACAAAGGGTCAAGGGAAGAGTCAAGGCTCTCAGATGTCAACCCCCCATGGTCCATTTGGCAACAATCTTCCAGCTTCTTGAAACTGCCAGAAAGGAGATGGCAAATCGAAAAGAATGGATTGAATAATTCAATTGAAACAGGTTCCTCAGGGGAAAATAATACTAAATGTCTCCAGTCTTATCTGACAAATGATAAGGAGTTTAGAGCTGTTAGAGCCATTACTAACACAGCTGCACCTCCAGTTCCAATGCATTTCTTCTCAGATAACTAATATACATCGTATTTCTACATCTGTCTCTGCCAGCAAGCACACAAGTTTTGTACTTGCTTAACAGAATACACAATGCAGAGAGGTGGCTGTGTACATTTCAAATGCTTTCTCCCTGACAGGCCCCAGTCGCTGCCTCTCATTACCAAAGGAAGCTACAGATGTATCGTGGCACGTGGTACCAACGTGCTGCACAGCTGAAACCCAATGAACCAGCATGCCAGCTCTAATCCCTGGCCCCTGACAGAGCTGAGAGAAGGAATTGCTGCCTCACTGCCTCCCATCCAGGAGAAGATGCTCTGCAGCTCTGTCCCCACAAGACCAGTGATCTCCTCTGCTGAGATTGATGCTCTCTCCCACCCTCTGCATGGTGTCTCTGCTGCCCGCTGGCTCCTCCCAGGCAGCTTCACAAAATGAGACTGGATTTAACTGTTTTCCAGTTTAAAACATGGAATAAGACAGTATCTGGTGGCAGCAGACCCATGGGTGAAGACATTTAACAACAGGCTGTTCATTTCCCTCTGAGGGACCTGGGGGTCATAGGGAACTTCTGAGTGTGGAGAGGCTGCTGGGGAAAGTAGGAATGTAAGAAACAAACATACAGTTAAAAACTGCTTTTTGCATTTGAGTTGATCTTTCACACTCTGGCCTATTAAGGCTTCCAACTACCCTGAATTGCCTGTGAAACCCTGCCTCAGATGGGCCAGAAGTATTGATAAAATAAAGAATAAAATCAGAAAGAGCAATCACTCCTGTTGCTACTGCTATGAGATCCGGTGCAAGGGAATTGAAGGCCTTATTAGAACCTGCAAACCTGCCAGGAAGCAGTTTTTCCCCTTTGGTAATAAAGCATGAAAGGAAGGAAGAGGGTCTGAATCACAAATGTGGATAAAAGAGGTATAGTCTGAAGTGTCTATCAAAAGTCATTAAATATTTGTCTTCTACAGAGAGCACAACAGTGGAATAATTGTGACACTGGGAGGAACTGAGTGAAGGCTCGCTCCTGTGGGAGGTCTTCAGGCTTTTCCACACAAAGAGTGTGGTACCCTGTAATGACTTTAATCAAATACCTGATCTTAAAAGCGCAGCAGAAATGAAAGCAAGGCTCTGCACCGTGCATTTACTGTCAGGGCAAAACATAGTGGTGAATTGATGACAAACCTTTTTGAGAATGACTCACTTACCTTCATCTCCCATTCCCAATTTCCCTGTCCCCAGACTGCCATTTCTTAGAGGGGAAAGAACTTGAAATTTGTTTCTAGAAGTGGTCTGTGGTTACTTTCAGCTAGTATGAGGTTCTCTGCTGTTGAAGGGGGATCCTATCCTCACCACCTCCTCTCCTTGGGTTCATGTGTCAGAGCAGTCAGCCACACCTGTGTTTTTCCAGCCCTTCCCAGTCACCTTATTCATTTCACCTCATTTCACCTCATTAACATAATGCTTATATGGGGAAGACTCAGGCATTATTCAGCAAATAGGAGTTGCAACCCTGTAAATTGTCACAGAGCAAGTTAAAGTCATCCTTTTGGAGCTGAGGCAGGGTGGCACATTTACCCTGGCTGGGTGACATGGCTTTTCTTCGTCTGTCAGTCATGAGCGGAGTCAGAGTGAGGCACTTTGGAAAACAAGCTATATAAATATAACAAGGTACAAAAAGCAGATGTCTCTCTGCAATGTTATACACAAGGGGCTCGTTCATGAAGGCTGTACCAGGTGGGTGCAGGGAGAAGAAATGGGATAATTGGAGAAGTCTTGAAGGAAACAGGTTCTGCCATGCTGTCCCGGATTTTCTGAAGAGAACAGCTGAGCAGATTCTTCCCTCCAGCTCTCCCTGGGCATGCACTGCTCCTTACTGAAGCTGCAAGCCAGCAAATGTACAGTGAGGAGCACCTTGTCACAGCCTGATGCTTGAGGTCCTTTCATGTGGTTGGAATTTTTTTGAGAAATAAATCAAGATAAAGGAAAATGCTGGAAGTGCAAACATTTCTGATTGTCCCAGACCTTGCTTTAACATATCAATTTTGTGTCATTTTCTTAGCTGAAAGATTTCTTTCAAATAGCACCAGACCCGGGTATAATAAGTAAAGACAGCAAAATAGCTGCTTTTCCCCTTTTACAGTGTCTGCTGGACTAAGATATTAGGTCTCCCCAAGAAGGTCTTAGAAAGGTAATTTTGAAAATGCACATCTGGCTATCTTTAGATAAGGTTAATGCATATAACAGCTTAATAATTGTGTACTTTTCCTTATGTACTTTTCCTTAGGTGTCGGGATGTGTAAAGCTAGTAACATCAAAATAAACCCCAAACCCCAAACATGAAAACCTACCAACACCATCAAATACATTACAAATTTATATTAACACTGTCCTGTGCTCCCGTTCTCGCTTCCAAGAACTCACTGACTGCACAACCAACAAATTTAGTAGTTACAGTGAGAGAATGGGGGTATGATTCACTTATTTTTTGGTAAAGTTTGCTGTAATCAGTCAAATCACTCTGGCATAAATGGCAGGTGAATCAGTCCTGCAGGGTTAGAACTATAAAATTTCATTTAGGCAAAACATTTTTCTGAATAGGACATATGTCTTTAGGGCATATATATATATATATGTGCACAGAGCTACACTGGAGCAGTCTGTCTTTTAGAGGGTCTCGTGAGCATCATCTCAATCACAGGGATGCCAAATGTCTCAGTACAAGATGCTCAGATCATGCTCATAGAGCTCCAAGTTCCAAGACAGAGCTCAAGTCCAGATTTATGTTTGATACCATCACAGCCCCAGGATCAAATGCAAATTTAGGCCGAGCTCCTGAATACCTTGAGGCAGGAAAACTTAGGCTCAACACTTGAACTCAGCATTTCCTAAGCAGATCCTGAACATCTCACACTGAGGAATGAAGAGGCAAATAGCCAAAAAGGTAGATGGAAAAGCCAAAGTACATAGGACTTCTTGTGTTTGAGGCAATTCTTAAGGAGTGTCTTTATCTTGTAGTACAGATAACCTCAGAGCTTGTCAGCACAGACCAGACTTCCTAAGACACCCGCCCCATTTCTAAGTGCTTAGAAATAGGCAATCACAAGTCTGAGAATTTAGTAAAGAGCCAGAGTCATTTAGAAGTTATAAAGAGTCTTAAAAACTACATCAAAGCAACAAAAGACTTGCAAATTGCAAATGTATTACCTTGTCTAAACAATAATTAAAGGGAAGTGTGGTATTTTACAGTAAATTTAGAGAATGAAAAGCATTTTATCTATCTCAGGTTTTGCATTAATTTTCATCAACACAGCTTTGTAACACCACCTGTGTCCCAAACACAGCAGAAAACAATTAAGTATTCTCCCTGACAAAAGCAGAAGCAAATCCAGCCCAAGGAGACTGCTTTCAGTCTTTTCTACCAGATTATGGCTAAAAGCAAGAGGAAGATGCAGAACCTACTGTTGTCAAGTCTGGTCCCAGGAAGCAGAGGAAGGAGGACAGCTATGGAAAAACATTTGTCTGTTCTTGAGAAGCTGGTGAGTGTTTGTACAGTGCTGGGTTCTGGCAGGACTGCATCCATCTCTCCTGGGAACTTTTGAAGTTGTCTGCATCTGTGGCAGGTGAGAGGGTACTAAACTGGTTTGAGTTCAGTCTGTTAATTTTAGATGATACAGACGTGTCATCCTCTTACTGTTCCAATGAGGGGAATAACATCTTGTGTTCAGTTTAGATAAGGGATATTAATATTCATCAATAAACCCTTTCTGGCTAACTCAGTGGGTAACCCCAGAGCTGGGCTCTTCCTTGGAGAGCTTAGTAATTAAGTTGTGAATATTGAGAAAAAACCTGCAATAACTTTGAACACCTGAGAAGACTTGGCTTGACTTGCCAAAAGTCACAAAAAAGGAGGATTCCATTGGAGTTCTCACTATCATCACATAACATTAAACATAGAGGTTTGGTGTTATCCCAGGTGCTTCACAACATCACCCAGGGCTGGCAGACATGACACAAGACAAATGCGAGACCTGCACCCTTCCCAGGGATGTCTGGAGGCCAAGAGGGGTCGAGCATCTCAGGTGTCTGATGTGGGCAGATGAACAGAGCCCTCAGTCCACCCAAGCAATGGTGCCTGGTGAGATGTTTGCGTGGCCAACCAGTGGGCATCTGCTTCGGGGGAGCTGGACTGTCCTGCTGCATCCTCTGCCTTGCACACCTGCTTGTTTCTGTTGTCTGTACACAGGAATCCAGTGCTTGAGATGTCTTTGGGTATCCCACCTGGCCTCCAGCTGCAGCTTTGGAAAAGCAGGAATCTGCCATGTTTACTGTGCTATATCAGCCCTGAATGGATGATTTGGATATGAGGTCCATAGGGTCACCAAATTTCTGCTTGGATTTTACTGCAGTGCATATACACATTAAGAGTGCACCAACCTTTTCTATAGGTGCATTGGGAGTTCACACTTCTGAAAAGGGAATCCAGCCCTTTTGGAAAACTTGTATCTTAATGCACAAACTTCTCAGTCACGTACAGCCATTGTTGGAATGACTTTCGTAAGAGAAGAAAGAAGAAATGCGCAGGGCTAAAGGAGCTGATGGGTATGACCTATGAAGCTGTTCCAAACACTTCTTGTTCTCAGATCTTTGGGGTTACACTTAAAACATAACAGAGGAAGGGACTAGATCATTCTCACTCAAGTACATTAGAAGCACAAACACTGATTGTCAAGAAAGAAATAACAGAATTAATTTTGAGACACAGAAAGAGCTTAAAATGGTGTATTAATTAATTCTCCATACTAAGATCCCTGGTTACTAGATGTTGGCACAGACCTATTAACTTCTGCACATAGTGCCACTTTATGGGAAGACATGGCATTTAAAAGTTCAGTATATTTAGACTTGAATGGGAAAGTGTGGGGCTTTTCTCCTCCCAAAAGGTCTAGAGAGTGGAGATATTACCCATTTCAGCACTGCAGAATTATAGTATGCTGCTCACACATCCTAATTCACAGCATTTCTAAAGTGTAAATTCAGTTGTCAATAGATCACAGGGGAAAAAAAAAGACAAGCTATGATCTCGAGATAAAAAAAGCGCTGTGCAGAGCAAATTGATAAGAAATCTTTACAAGGTTTAATAATCTTGCAGACACAATCAAAACCTGTAACCAGATATTTGTTTCAAAATGGCCTTCATCTATCAGAAAATGAATGCACAAAGTGGGTGTGTTCATTAAGGGATTTATTCCTGCTTCATTGGGCAATATGTTCATAACTGAAATACTTGAAAATAGTTTCCAGCTGCTGAGGAATCTAAATTCCTCATGTGACTTAAGTGTCTGCCAGAAAAATTTATCTAACTATATAATTTTCTGCTGGTGGCATCCATGGTGGTCAGGTCCTGGTGACACCAGTATGCTTGATAATCTACTCAGAAGCTTTTTGAAACCTTGTGACAGGAAGGATCTCCTGATACTTTGGATTGCTGTCAGTATTGTTCCTATAGGAAGGCTGGATTTGAGCCTCCTTCTTCAATCCAAAGCTGCTGTAAAGGAGATTATAGTCTAAAAATATACATTTTCTTGTATGCTTTCACTCTGGGTTTTAAAACATCTTCCCAAATATTTTTGTAGTTCCTTCATTTCTGCATTCACAGGAAACAGCCGTGGAGGTTACAGCAAAATGTGATAGATTCTGTTTGCTTTGTGGTTTAACTGGATATGTTAACTTCAGTCCACTGGGATCATGATGAGATTCAGACTTTTATGTCTAATGAGCATAATTAGTAATCTGAAGATTGGGACTAATACCCAAGTATTTTGTAGACAAATATTTTTTAAGTGTATATATATATATATATATATATATACACACACACACACTGTTATTTTGGTCTCTGCCAATGGGTTTGGTTTTATGTCTGACACTTATGAGTGCTCGAAGCTTTCAGGCTGTCTCTCCCTAAAATCAATGAAGAAAGCCCCAAAGTGAGTCTTAACTTTTAAGAATTCATTGGCATTTTCTCAAGCAAACCACAAATACAATTCTCACTTTTTTGTGGTTTAAATCGTTTAAGCCATAAAGGCTATGACTCCAGGCTTTTCTGCATGAGAAGCTGCATCTTGATTTTAAAACAGTTCATATGGGAGGGAGCTGGGCCTGTTCAGCCTCAAGAAGAGAGGACTGAGAGGGGACCTCATCACTGTCTATGAGTGTGTGAAGTGTGGGTGTCAAGCAGGTTGGGCCAGGCTGTTCTTGGTGGTGCTGAGCAACAGGAGAAGAGGCAATGGGCACAAACACGCACAGAAAGTTCCACCTGAATATGAGGAAGAACTTCCTTACTGTGCAGGTGACCATGCACTGGAACAGATTGCCCAGAGAGGTTGTGGAGTCACCCCCACTGGAGATACTGGAAAACTACCTGGATACAATCCTGCACCCTGTGCTCTGTGATAACCCTGCTTGAGCAGGGAGGTTGGACCAGATGACCCACTGTGGTCCCTTCCAAACTGACCCATTCAGTGATTCTGTGAAGACACCCAGAGAACCTTTATTTCTACATATATAAAGCAAGCTGTGTAATTTTTTTGCTACTTAAAATTGGCTTTTAAAAGATGAAAAATAATTTAAAATAAGCAATTGCTCTCCAATGAAAAGTTGCAGTGGTTTCATGAAAATATCTTTTTGCCTTCACTTTCCAATTACCATAAGACAAATAGAACACACATGGATGTTGGAATTTTCAAGCAAAAATCAGTAAAATTTTGAGTTCATGTGTTCTCTCAGCTAATAATTAAGAAACCAATGGTATAAAATAGTCAGCTCCTTCTAAAACATCATGAATGGTGAGGGCTCAAGAGTATTAAGAAGTTACTAAGGCTAGCAACCTTCACAGAAGTGTCTGCTCTGTGCTTTGTGTTCTCCTTACCTACAGCAAACTCAGGTTAAGGTGAGACAAACCATAGTTCAACACAGGTTTTAAGCTGCCACAGTACTTAAAGAAGAAATGCTACCCTTCCTCTTCTCTGAGGCTGGTCACATCCAAACCTCACATGAGCTTAGAGGAAAATAGACCTGAAAACTAACCAGTATTCGGGATAACAACAGCAACAACAACAATAATAATAATGATGAAAATTTGTTTTTCAATTGGATCAATTAACTTTTTTTAATACACAGCTGCATAGATGTTTCAACAAGGAAAAGGGAGTGTAAGGACCAAACAGCAACAGGAAGAGTGAAAGTCAGCTTCTTTCAATGTCAATTGATGTTGTGCTGCAGTAACAACCCAACTACAATGTACTGAACATAATTATACTAGAAATTACAGGAAATGAAATTATCAGACTGTTGCTATGGGATAAGAGTACATGTAAGGGCAGCTACTGCAGCTCTACTAAGGCTTGGTCACTCCTTAAATTGAACTAATTTAACAGCAGGCCTAAGCCTTGAGAAATGAATTTGAAAAGAATTGGTCTTAATTATCACAATAGCACCAAGTGTAAAGCACTTCACATTTCCATAGTGCTTTACCTTCACTAGCCAATTGATCAATTCAGCTCCCAATGGCTAACTGAGATTATTAGTAATTTCAATGTTTTTTGCCTGAGGCTGGGAAAGAATGCTGATAAATCTTCACCCAGCTCATAGAAACCTTTCTGTAAGTAAAACTATGAAAGTACCTGAATGCTCACTGCCTCTTAGTGCTGGCTGGAAAGGCAGGCTGTGTCCATCCCAGGAGAAGATGTCAAGGTACTCTAAAGGCCAAAGACTGCAGAAATAAAGGCATTGCAAGAATGTGGAGACGTATGGTAAGTGCTAACATTTCCAGGAATCTAGGGGCTATGAAAAATAGACATATGAAATACATTTTGGATTACTTCTGAAGCACTTTTTTGATTGCTAAATGTATATGTGGTTAGCACATACGGAGATAGATGCATTAGGACAGGAGAGAAGCACTGAAACACCGGGAAGAATGGGTAAAGCAATGCAGCAATTATAAAATCTTCAGAAACATTTCTCTAAGCAACAGGAGAAGGTGTTACAGAAGGCACATACTGTGTTTTCTTGGAGTCAGGGAGTCCAAAACCAATTGAAAATGGTACATTTTCATTCCTGTATTTAACCCTTAGAGACTAATTTAGAATTGGGTATATGTACATTGCAGAAAAAAGTGGCATAGGGATCTGTGCTACCATATTAATTTAGAATCAGAGGAAGGAATTATGCTTTGAGTTAGTCTGGTGTGGAACAAGAAGAGCCCAGCAGATCCATAGGGACAGGCTTAAACTGGTGAAACTTGGATTTTCTTAGGTGGTGTTGGCCCTTCTGGCAAGATGTGAGAAATGTTTTTTCTCTGTTTTACGACTGAATTATGTTAGCAAACAGATTGTAATGAGAACAATGAGAACAAATTCTTTATCTGCAGTAGTGTCATTATGTTACACTGAAAAATAAATTATGTTCTACACGAGCTTTTGTTGTTCTCTAATATTTCATCCTATCCCTTCATTAGTGCAATAATCTCCTCCTCCATTAAATCTCCCTTGTTTTTACTTGCATATAGATATGGGAATGTGCAAAGAGAAAATGTGGTGAGGGTTTATTGGTTTATTTTTCCTGAATACATTTGTTATTGGTATCAGATATTTCATTAAAGGAACTCAAAGACTTTTTTTGTTACATTGTCCACAAGTATTCTACTTCTTTGCTCTCTTGTATTGATGTTCCCCTTCCCAGTGCACTGCTATGGGGAAACTTCCTTTAGTCTGGTATGTGCAATGCAGTTAAATCGACTTTCCAGGATAAGCAGACTTCAATGGTGAGGATTTTTACCAGGGACAGGACCATCAGCAAAACTGTGGTGTAAAATACTTCATTGAACTGAGGCAGAGGAAAAGGGAAAAGACTGTGCTCAACTTAGATGCATTTATTTACTTACTTTCTCTATGGTAACATTTTAGTATGTGTAAGACATGGAAAAGGGCATCTGTAAAACCTCTGAACTTTCAAGCAACCTGCACATTATCAGCCAAGCAAAAAGTTAGCTAGAAAACTCAAGGAAGAGGTTTTCAGAACTGGGTCCAGACTACCTGTCTCACTCTCTTCTTCACATACACGAATTCTGCACTGGAACAACTGCAGTGACTGTCCACCAACTTTAACAAAGTTACTCTTGATTTAATAATTCTGGACATAAGGGGCAACTCAAGCTCTTGGACTAAATTATGGATCAAAGCTTTGTTGGAGGTGGAATAAATCTACATGTTAAAGCCAAAAGCTTAACAATTACAGACTGGATGACGCATAAGGAAATGAAACTATAACTCTGACTTGTCAGTTCCAAGAACAAAGGCCTTTATCTCCTGGATGAAAGGAGTTATCTTATAAGTGTTCTTGGCAACTAGTTGCTTCTCATCATTACAGGTCAGTTACTGGAAGGTGGACACTCATACCTCCAGAGCTAGTATTTTACAGCAATTAATTCAGCTAGGGATCAGTTTGAAAAATTGCAAAGTTTCCCCATCTCTTCATGAGTCATTTTCACATGGAAGAGAGGAATGGTGTGTGATTATGAAAGTCAGAGAGAGAACAGAAAGCTCTAGAGAAAAAAATGACCTTGGAATAACAGGTGAAAACTTGTGCAAACAGCTAATTCTGTGAGCTTTCAGTAGTATCCAGATAAGACAAGGGCAGAACATGTGATTTATGCCACCATATTAAGGTGGCTCAGCTCTGACAGATGGTGGAGTTGCTCTTGCAGCTGACTGACCAGTTGTTGCCCTTGGTCTCTCCTGAGATGCTCAGGAAATCACGGAATGTCTGAGGTTGGAAGGGACCTTAAAGATCATCTAATTCCAGCTCTCCTGCCTAAGGCAGGGACACCTTACACTATCACAGAATCAAAGAATCACAGAATCCTTCTTTGCAGACCTGCTGGACCAGCTTTCCCATCCAACCTGATCCCTGGGCTTTGTTTTTGTGTTTGAGTTTGTCCATGAGCTACTTGTTCATCCACACAGGCCTCCTGGTGTCTTTGCCCAGCTTCCTCTTTGTTGGGATATGTTGCTCCAGGGCTCTATCGCATTGGTCTCTGCCAAGGAGATCCTTGAAGAGGCCAAAGTCTGCAATCCTGAAGTCCAGAGCTTGTTGTGTGCCCTCCTTGTGTGGTGTGCAGCCCTAAGGATCCTGAATGCCTCCATCTCAGGGTCACTGCAACCAAAGCTGACCGTCAGCCCCTCCTTTTTAGTGAGGACAAGGTCCAGCATAGCACCTCTCCTCACTGGATTTCTATCACATGGAGAAAGAAAGTTGCCATCAACATTTCCCAGGCACGTCCTGGATTGCTTATGCCCTGCTGTGTTGTCCCTCCAACAGACACCAGGATGCTTGAAATCCCCTATGAATACCAGGTCTTGTGAACGTGGGGCTGCTGCCATGTGTCCAGAGAGGCCCTCAGCCATTCAGTCTTTCCGTCTGGGTGACCTGTAGCAGACCCCTATTATAATGTCACCTGTCCCTCCCCACCCTTCCATCCTGATCCATGAGCTCCTTTTCCATCCCCAGGCGAAGCTCTGGGCACTCCAGCTTGTCATTAATACAGAGAGTGTTGTCCCCTCCTTGTCTCACTCCCTGTCCTTCCTAGAGCCTATAGTCTTCCCAACCACAGTCTTCCACAATCCAGTCACAGCAGCCATCACATCACATCTCCATAATATCCATAAAGTCACAGCCCTGCAGGCATGTAACTCTAACTCCCCTTGTTTATTCCCAATGCTCCATGTGTGTGATAAAGGCATTTAATTTGTGCTCCCAATGACACCAACTCAATGGCTGGAGTGGCTGGAATTCCTTTGTGTGCCCTCCAGGTGGTCTCCTGCTGACCTGTGATCCATCTCCAGGCTCTTGGCATCCCTTGCTGCCCCATGCGTCAAGCTGGGAGAAGTGGGAATGACTGAGATTCCCCTCCCTAAATGTGCTATAAAAAACAAAACAAACCCAGATGTCTTGGCATTATTCTTAAGAAAAGAAGCATCAATATTGATCTGTGATAGTTAACATAATGAGACTTATGCCCTTAAAAACTAGAACTAATCTTTTGTTATAATTTGGAACTATTTTTTGTTTTCATTAATTAACATCTTATTTTTCAAGACAAAATATTTAATCAGATTATATTTATTTGCTGTTTTCTAGTGAACATGACTGCTTTGTCTTGTAGAAAAGGTTAACTGTCGGAAAGATTAATTTCTTCTTTTCCAGAAAAAACACTGTAATTAAGTTCTTAGTGAAACAGATGGACAGTCTTACCCACAAAACAGAGGTATTTATGCAAATATCACTGAACTAATTGATGCTCAGTTACATTAAAAAGAAGCACATAAGATGGTTTCATGGTGTCAACATTTCTGACTATGATTTACTGCGTTAATGATGTCTTATAGTGAGCCATTTTCCTAAGGGAGATCAAAACCTGTAACTCTTGGACCCAATTTATTTTCCTGATCAATGCAGTTGCATGAAAAGAAAATGCATTATGTTAGCCTAGTAAATGACACATCCATAGGAAAGTGTAAATCAAGTGTGCTTGGACTTTGTTTCATAAAGAAGTCACATAAAAAATCCAGATTCATTCAGGATTGTCTGTATTGTATAATTTTAGAAATAATATGCATTTAAAAATTGTTTATTCATAATTACCATTCAGTTAATTTATAGGCCCTGAGGAAAGAGCCAGACATGAACACCTCATTAATTTCAGTTAATCAACAGTAAAACATTCAGAAGGTTCACATGCTTTAATTGCTTCTTTATTAGAGACCATTACCAGACTACAGAGTACAAACTCCTCTCAAACTGTAGGACAGCTCGCATTTTCCACAACCCCTAAGGCCAGAACCCTTAAAAACAACTGTAAAAGGGAACATGCATGTTTTGCAAAATGCTGATGGGACCCATATCTGTCTTCCTCTGATATGTGTAGTTCCCCTATAGGTATAGAGATCCTATATGTAAAAGCCTCAGAATATAAAGCAGCAGGGGGCTGATCCATAAATCTATAACTTGAAATCAACTTTGTTCCCTTAACTGCTCACCTGGAGTCAAGAAATTCATGGCTTGGAGGTATGCCTGATGATTTGACCAGGAGTTTGTGAAATAGAGAGGGAAGACAACATCTGTGTCTGAAGGGTTTCCTGTATGTAGGATAATTCTGAGCATGGATTCTCTTACCTCCTGGGAAAGGTTAACAGTAAATAAATCTAATTCCTTTACATCCAGCAGAATCATTGTGACATCCATCACTACTGAAACAGATGGACAATTGCACCAAATAAATAAAGTATTAGTGTAAATATCACTGAGCTAATTGACGTTCATCTAAACCAAAAGAGGGAAAACAAGATACTTACATGTTGCTAACAGCTGTGAGTATAATTTACATAATTAATGACTCCTTGTACTAAGCCATTATCATGGGCCTAAAGATTCTAGAATCTAATTTATTTTCTTGATCAGTGAAACGAATGCAAAGATGGCACACAGGGATTGTTATGTAGTAAATCATATATCTATGGCAATAAAATGTAGACATGCTCAAACATTTTTTTTTCCTGAGGAGGTTTTATTTTTCAACAGTTTTTTGTTATTTAAGAGACAATATTTTTCTTTAAAGTTTTTTTTTTCAGATATTCCCTCTCTAGAGAAAAGTACAAGATTCCATCTATTAACCATCCGTAACATCTGACAAGTCTGTGAAATTTCTCAGATTTACCTCATTACCACTGAGAATAGGTTTTATTATTTTTGGTGAAAATATGCCATAATTTCACTGATTCCACAATTATGAGGACAAATTTCTTGCTTGAAGCTGAATAACAAGTATGTAATACTATACTTCTAGAGATAAAGCACAAAATCTGGATGTTCTCCTTATACCCTGATTTTATATGTGGGTAAACTCAATACCTGTTGAGATGAGACCAGTAAAAAAAAATTAAAGAATTCTGTCATTCTAAATCTGCAAAGCCTTTGCAACATCTCCCAGCACAGGAAAATATCCAGGCTCACTAAATTAAAAGTCAACAAGGTGGGTTCTAGGAATTGTCCCAATAAGATTTGCTCTAATACTTGATCCCGAAACTCTGTAAGAACATTACTTTTATTTTGAAGATAAGGCCATTTTGGTTTTTTTTTAACTCATTAGGTTAAGGGCTTGGAATGATGCACGTGTCAACTTTTAACAGCGTGAAAAAAAATCCATCCAGAAAATGTGTTGTTTTTTTATCCCTTAAACACCTGCAGAATTCTAATTCTCCGGCCACTGTGCGGCGAGTCAAGCTATAAACAGTTTACATATAAACATTATATTTCAAATGCACACTGACTATTACATTTCCTTTCACAATTCTAA
The DNA here is from genome assembly GCA_013397115.1 of Edolisoma coerulescens. Lineage (NCBI taxonomy): Eukaryota > Metazoa > Chordata > Aves > Passeriformes > Campephagidae > Edolisoma > Edolisoma coerulescens. Next base: position 224,369 of record VWZW01002766.1, read on the forward strand.
CATCAGATCTCTTTTCCCCTCATTTTTCATAATGTGTTGGGTTTTTAAAAAATCAATGACAGAAACAAAGAACAGCCGGTGGATGCAGTGCTGACTCAAGTAGTCTGTGATAGCTCTCTAACGGATAACACATCTTGCTACACTGCACAGGCACATTCAGACAGATAATGTGCAATTCTAATTCAAAAAGTGTTTGAACATAATGTTTCTGTCTTGCTGCCTGATCTTTCAACTTCTGTTTCTTAGCAGTGTTAATTCTATTATAGTCCATTGATTCTCACAAAATTAGTTTTTCTCAGGCTGTGTTAGAGAACTTTTTAGTCATGAGGGTTTTGGTTTTGTATTTTGTGGGTTTTTTTTCCCCTTCCAACCTTACCCATTCTGTGACTCAGACTCACCTTTGACATATTGCAGAAATTTTACAGAAAATCTTTTAATGGAAACCAGCTGTGGGACATGATCTGAGTGATCATTTACTGAAGATGCCACAGAGAAAGAATATATGGTGCCAGGTGAGAAACTTCTATTAGAGTTGGGGAATTAATAATTTGACAGTCCAAGGCACTGATGAAACCTTGTCTGCAATATTGTGCAACATTCAGATCCCTGGGTCATCAGGAGAATGGAAAAACTACCTAAGGGCAGGACACTGATGAACTTGAGCATTTCAGAAATTAAGGCTGTGAGAAGGTCTGATTGCTGAGTACAAGTGCATCAGAAGTTAAGCACCAGGAAAGGAAATGAGCTATTTAAGCTAATGGGCAATGCTAGTACTGTAACAAATGCTCACATGAATACTTTGTGAGTAGGACTTTTTCACTCATCAGAATGGAGTTCTGGGAAAAAAATCCTAAAGTAATAGTAGAACAAAAAAAAAAATCTGTATTTTTAAACAGTTGTTTATTCATTTTGTGCCAAGGAGTTACATCTGGAGTCTCCCCTCACTAGAGGTGAGAGAGACGGAACAAAAAAATACAGAACACTGGAGTCCAACCACAAACTCTTTATCAGTGTCCTGAACAGAAATTCTTTCACCAAAAGGGAATGGAGCAACAAAATGTTGTGCTGTGTAAGAATCCCATTGACCTCACTTGTCCATCAGAGTTGTGTGAAAAGCCTGGCTCTTACCAGTTCAAGAGTCTGAAGAATTAAGCTCATGCATCTTCAGTGCCCAGTTTTAGTGGCTTCGATTGCCTCTGAGTCACTAAGGCAAATACTGTGTCATTTTAGAAATCACACACTCTCTTCTTGTCTTGAAGGAATTTAATTTCTTTCCCCAAAATCACTGAAAGTCATTAATTATCTAGAAAAGCTTAGCTAGGAGGTCTTGTTAGGAAGTCTGAGGAAAACTTCTTTACTCTCATTCTGAATGACAGTGAGGGGAAAGTGCTGAGACACTTATTCATGCCTCCATGGCTTGGAAAATGCAGATTTTCTAAGTGTAAGTAGTTCAACTAGAGATATGAAATGTGATCCAGCATATGGCAGAAGGGAAAATGCGACAAAATCATTGCTAAAAAGAATGTAAAATTTCAAGAATGCAGTAGAGATTAAATTCTCTCTGGTAAATTTATTTTGTAGAACATAAGGATGTGGCCACTTGTTTCATTTTAGGATGTGAAGAAGAGAAAGACAGAACATTTCATGTTCAAGGAGGAAAAAAATTAGACAAATGTAACACCAGTGTTTCCTAGTTTCTGAAGACTAATAAATAAAACCAGACAGCATATTTTCCCAGGCTGCATCCCCTCCTTTCTGCTAACTACAGTAACTTTAGGCTTTAAGTTTTTTTAAGCTTTTCATCCTATTTTATTTGTTTTTCAGCATATACTGTCTTCACAATCCATTTCCACGAATCTGATTATTTCCATTTTGTGCTTCACATAATAAATCACATCTTTGTTTGAAGAGCTCCTCATCTCCCGATCCCCTTTGGGATCAAAAGCATGAAATTTGATACATTAGTTGTTCTATCCCATTACATTAATTAGGAATGAAGATCATGTTTTGACAAATTGCTTGAACTTTATGAAGCATTTATAGAAATCATTGCCTTTTAAATATATACAATTGCAGAGCTTCTTAGACAAAAAAAAATAAACACATGGGAAAAGCAGAGAAAGCTAGAAATCAGACATGATGGGAGCACACATAATTACTCTAAAATTATTGTCTCAAATTGTTCCTCACAGGCAAAAATGCCAAAGGTAAATACCAAAATGCTCCTCTTTTCAACTTGAAAGAGCAGATATAATTTTCTGTGCTTGGGAGGTAGGGTTTCTTTTTGTTTTGATTATGAGAAGTGTGAAATCCAGAGCTGAAGTTGACAAACATCACATTTGGGAGTACATTTTTGATCAAGTTTCTTCTAGGAGATTTTTTTATCAGAATTTGATGCCTCTGTGAATGGAAAATAAGATAAGTCTTCTTCCTCTGCACCTTTAAAGATTTTAGCTCTTTGTCCTTTCAATTTCTAAATATTACAGCACCTCAATTAGGAGGAGTTTGCAAAAAGCTGAGGACATCGGTCTGAGACACAAAAGAACCCCCTCTCTCCCTTCCTCTGCTCCTGCCTGTGTCAGTGCAGAGGTGCTTTGGTGCTGGCTCTGATGTGATATTATGGCACTGAAAAGGAGCTGGATATCCAGGGGACAAACCCAGGTCCATCCTCATGGCACAGACACTGCTGTGCAGGACTTTGAAAGAGAACAGGATGGAGAGGAGGAAAGAGGAGTATGGTGAGGAGAAGGCAGCTCACCTTCTCTCCTCTCCCCTTGGACAGCAGATCCATCTGTTGGATCCAGCAGTTTCAGAGCAATGTCAAGAAAGAAAGTTGTGTGAAATTCCCTCTGTCTGCCTGCTCCAGCAACACAATCAAGACCTTGGAGTCTGGATCTCATGGTAATTCCATGATGAGTGAAGTCCATCTAGAAGGTGCTCCAGCCCACAGCAGTGCAACTCTCTACACATGAGTTGAATACAGTTGAAATTAATGAGATTTGGTAGGTTGAAATAGCTTATGGAGGAGCTTTAATTCAAAGATAGGAATGCAGGCTTCTCTGCATCTGAATTTCAGAACATTCTTTGGGATTGTGGAATAACATATCCAGCTATGAATGATCAGATATGTACCTTCAGTTTTTTCCTGCTGTGAAAGGGTTTCTGTGCTCTTGGCATTATTTCTAAAGAGAGAGAATAATACCTCCCTTCAGCCAAGGGATTTCTGAAAGCCTGTAAAGATTATTCATGCTCCCTACAGACTCAAGGGAGAGAAATCTGTCCAAAAGTCCTCTCTGAACTCTTTTGTTCTACAGCTTCTGGAGAGGCATGTTCTCCCTCTAAATACCTCAGAGAGGCAAAGCCTAGGAGCCAAAGCAGACACAAAGAAGTTTAAAAAAATCATACTGAGCGCAGCACAGGCCAATCCACTCGGCTGGCTCAGAGAAGTTTTGGCAGAACTGAACGTTTGAGTGCTCAATAGCACAAAATACCAAAAAATATATCATCTACCTCCGACTTAATATAATTTTCTTTATGTCTTTATGTCTTTACCTTTACTGTCCTTTTGTTTCAGTTCTTTCCTTTGGTATTTTTGTCTTCCTAGATAGCAGTGATAAGCATATTTATGCAGATCTCTTAGTAGGCAAATGTATTCCTGTATGTGCTCTAATGTGCTTCCTGTCATGTTGTTCATTATTCCTTCAGACTTTAATAATGTTCTCAGCTTGATATGGTTAAGAATAATGAGGCATTTATTCCTATTCAAGAAGCTAATTAAAAGACTCAGTTTTGTTTCTCTTAGGTGGGGTGATAGTTTAATTATAGATGTAACACTCAAAAAAACCCCGTTTCTATGTTGGGTGGCCCTATATAACTACACCATGTCTCTCTTTCCATTTTCTTCATGACATCATATATTACAGTTCCATGGAAAAAGAACAATACAATTAAGTTTGAAGCAAAATGCTTCTGCTAACGAGTTGCAAAGTTATGATGAGCAATTACTATGTGAAAGCTAAAGTGAGCATTATTTGGAGCTGGAACAGAGGTTTCTTTTGTATGTCTGAAAAGAAAATAGGGCCTGGCTATTGTCTTCACTTGTCACCTCCAACTCAGACCATAAGTAATGGTGCATGAGTGATACATGGCTGTGTGCCCATAGCGGGCTTAATTCTGCAAAGTGGAGAAGTCTACGCAAAGCCAGAGACATGCAGAGCTTCCTGGGGTTTTGCCTTTGTTACACTGTATGCCAGGAGTGATTTAGAGCTATGCTATGGTGCCTTCCCAATAATTTTCCAGACTTATATTTTACTTCTATTGTCTTCTTGTTATAGCTTGCTTTGTTAAATACCATAAATGGTGAAATACAGAACAAAGACCTAAAGGAGCTCTCTGAGTCAGCCCATTAGAACCACAGTGCAAACAGAAATTATGGTAGGTCCTCAACTCCATAAACTCCCCAGTCCTGCAGACCTTCAGGGTCCACAAGAAAAGCAGAGGAACCCTTGCAGACTAACTCACACTGGAAGCAGAGGCAGAACTCTGTGGGGTACTCCAGCCAGGAGATGGAGGCTGTGGAACAAGACAAAACCCTGGGGAAAGAACCAGCCTCTCCCAGGGTCCCAGCAGGATTGCATGGGAATGACTGTCCCATACAAGAAACTCTGGAAGGGATCTTCTGGATTACAGTAGGATCTGTCTAGGCATCTGCCTGCAGTGCTGCTGCAAACTGGACCCTGCCAAGTGGTTTATCTGAGTGGACAATTGTTGGATATCTTGCTATGCTCAACAGTTCGAGAGGATCATAAAGGAGCGCTGTGTAAAGAGCCCTGTGTTTCCATTCTCTGGGAGGAAACTGGAAACAAGGAGGAGGTCAAAAGCATTCATGTCTGCCCTGAGTGATAACTGCCTTGTTAAAAAAAATTCAAGACACAGTCGGGTTAGCCCAAAGTGACATTTCTACTGAGTTTTATTGAAACTTGATGGGATATGGGTAGCTGCAGATCCTGGGAGTCACACCATGGCCTAGCCCAAAGTTTGGATGCTCCTGACTTCACTTACTTGGAGGGGTTTTGTCTTTAAAAAAAAAACACTCACAGACTTTTTCATCTTGCTCTGAGGCCATGCCATACCTGCCTATCATGGATAGCAGAGAATCATTTGATGATGGAAACTTTTCCAGTCAGGATCTCCCATCTGTACTTCCTGGAGTTACAGACATGAGGAGTTTTTCCTCCTGCTGAGCATGGCAGAAACATCTGACCATACTGACTATCCACTGATTATTAAGTCTGCATCAGGGACTAGTCCCTTCTGTCTATTTTAGACAACAGTCTTAATTTCANTTGTAATAAAAATGCTAAGAAAAGATTTAAATGCATATTTACAGTAATGCACCAGCACTAATATGCTGGCTCCTTTCCTGGAAAGCTATAGGGGCCCATGATAACTTTTAGACAGTCAGAAAATCTTAGAGGAGAAAGAAATGAAAAACCATAGAAATAGGCAGCAAATAGTTTAGCAATGGACGAAGAAGGAAGGTTTTCTTACCCTTGAAATGATTTAAGATTGAGTATTAAAAGCCAAATGAGGGAAATGAATTCAGTGTATATGAACACAGGCCTCAGGGAAAGAGTAGGACTTGAAGGAAAGGTATTGAAATAAGAACATCTGGTAGTTTTGAATTGGTGGGTACTTTCTTGTGCTGGCCTTATTTATTAAATGAAAATGATGATTTTAGAATACCAGTGATAAGTTTGAAGAGGTTGGGTCTTTTGGACCAAACACAGTGATCCAAGTTACCTAATGATGGAGAGTTCAAACACATACACCACTAAATAAAGCTAAACTACAGGGTATAAATAATAATTTTGATCCTAGAAGAAATGTTTTTCAGTGTGTCTATCAGATTTGGCTGCAATCTAAAGCCATTTTGTGACCAAAATATGTATTAAGTAAACCTAGATGCATCACCCTTACTGGAAAAATCCACAGCTCAATTTCATGGTCATTTCCATAGCAACAAAATTGCAATGTAGAATCCAGGATTACTCCTTAAATATGTGTGACCAGTATGGCTTAGATTAAATATATGTCTCCCTCTCTGCTGGCAAATACAAAAGTTCTCTGCTAACATTTAAGTGGAACTGAGTTGGAATAACCAACATCTAAATGGCAACCTGATGGCTATTTAGAAAAACTTAGAATCATAGAATCATACAATAGTTTGGGTTGGAAGGGACCTTGAAGATCACCTATCTCCAAGCCCCTGCCATGGGCAGGGACCCCTGCCACTAGATCAGGTTGCTCAGAGCCCATCCAGCCTGGCCTTGAACACTTCCAGGGATGGGGGATCCACAGCTTCTCCAGGCAGCTTGTACCAGTGTCTCACCATTCTCACAGTAAACAATTTCTTCCTAATATACAATCTAAACCTGCCCTCTTTCAGTTTAAAGCCGTTTTCCCTTGTCCTGTCACTACATGCTCTTGTAAAAAGTCCATCTCCAGCCCTTTTGTAGCCCCTTTGAAAGGCCACCAGAAGGTCTCCCTGGAGCCTTTTCTTCTCCAGGCTGACCACCCCCAATTCTCTCAGCCTTTGCTCATAGGAGAGGTGCTCCATCCCTTGCTGCAAGATTCATAAGGACTCTGAACTGGAATCATCAAAGCTTCTAAGATTTAGACTGTGATACGTAATTAGTGAAGCAACATTTCCTAATTATATCTAGGGAATGAATGTCATTAAGAATTGTGAATTCATGTGCAGGAACTGAAGGCGCAGGGGCTCCTTGAAGAAAGCTTGAAATCCCAATTTAGAACTTTTGTTAGAACAGCTATTTGGAACCTGTTTTAACAGATGTGAAATATAACAATACTTCTGTAAGGGCTGGTCTAAGGAGGAGCAAACTGTAGTTCCATGATCACACTCTTTGGTTTTTCAGACTTTGAAAAGGGCCAGCCACTTCAAGGAAGGCTCCTTAGTACCTGAAAGCCTCCTGTCCTTGTATATGCCATGCCCTTGCAGTTGCAAAGACACAGATAAAGGTGATCCACTCCATAAAAAGCTTCCTCAGGAAAAGTAGGGCTAATTTCACCAGTTTAATGTAGTGTTTAAATGTTGGGCTTTGCACAGTCAACAAAATAAACCTTATCTGTTAATTTCTCCTTAAAGTGAGATTTCTCCTTTCAGCCAAGAATTGAATTTGAGCCCCTTTGTTTTCATGGATACCAGTTTTCTCATGTAAGGCTGAGACTTAGGATGATCCATTGCAATTAAATCTATTAAACCTGTCAGCCCAAGGACTCTGCTGTCCTGTAACAACAAGTTGAAACCAACGCAGAGCACTGTGCTGCCTGCCCACTTTCTAAATATGAGGCAACCTTGAAGAAAACAAGGAAACTTCCTGGGCACTGTGACTGAATGATGTTAATGGCACTGTGTGCCAAGATCTGCATTAAGGGCACCAACAGCTCCAGCTGCCACTACTTGAAGCCTAAAAATAGCCAAATCTAAACATTTTGGGTTTTTCTGTGATAGCTGATGTCTGTTGGCACTGGCACCTTCTCCCTTCTGCCCCTTATGTCCTGAGGAAAAACAAAGATGAGGGAAAGTCTCTCCCATATCTGGGGGATGTTGTTCACGTTTGCACACAGCAGTCTGGTCACAGAGACATGCTGTGTCTGAGTGTCTTCATTATCCAAAGCTGAATGAAATTTTTCATCATCAAAGTAGACTAAACTGGTGCCAGCCTAGAGCTGATACACCAGAGGATTTCAAATAGCTTCAGTGAGTGGGAGATAAAATTCAGGTTTTTCCTGAAACTCAGAACCCAGCTAATCCACATGGGAAGATTCCCCACAGGAGTCCTCTCAAGGTTATCAATATATTTTATGGTATACTGCTCAACATCCACACAGAAATCTCAATTTCACTTTAAGTTGCATAAGACGCAGTTGCTTGGAATTCACAGTGAATGTTTGAGAACGAATGTATTTTAAATTAAAAGCTACTGCTTCTTAAGATATGTGCTGCATAAGACAGGAAATTCATCATGATGTCTTCCAAAGGATTAATGGGAGAAGCCAGCCAGGCAGTAATTTTCCCAGGACAAGTCTGTTTTGCCCATGACAGTAACTGGTGAGGGATCTCTCCCTATCTTTACCACTGCATATGAACCTTCCACGATATTTTCTCCCTGCCCCGTCCAGCTGAGGAGGGGAGTGACAGAGAGGCTTTGGGGGGCACAGGGCATCAACCCATCACAGCCAGTTTCCTAAATTAAACAGACAAGCCAGCTGTGGGGGCTTCAGTAAGAACTGAATGATGAATATTTCCCTGCATACTTGGCTACAGTAAATGAGTAAATCATGGTGGATAAATATATGCAGCACATACTGCTTAGAGACACTCTGGGAAACACTACAGAATGAAGAGAATGTCTTAGGAGTATGGGGGGGTCGCTTGAAACTCCCCACAAAGCACATGAGAGAGAGGAGGCTCTCCAAGCTGTTAGCTGCTCTTCGAAAGAGCAATTCTTTAGGAACTGTAAGCACTTAAGTCTACAGCTTTTATTTACTTTAGGAGTTTCTTTTAGTCACCAAGTATTCTTTATAAATGGGGAGGGTGTATTCTCTAGATAAATTCAGAAAAGTAAATCTAATTCGAGTGTACATTATTTCACTGTGGAAGTATAGGCAGTTTTGTGTGCTTTTTTTGCCTTCAGTTTAGATGCCAGTTTTTCATTTTGAGCAGTTCAGAGCCCAGAGGAGATAAAGAGAAAACTTCTCTTTAAAGCACAGGTGTTTATATGTATGCCTAGGCTATAACTCCCCCTTTTTATGGACAGATATGATTCAAAAATGTTAATATCTCCTTATGCCTGGAGAACCATGCCCCTGAGTCCTCACTATGCAGTCTTTGACATGGAAACACGTGCTTTGTCCCCGTGTGTCACCATTTCCATGGGTCAGTTAACAAAGGTAGCAGGACAGACAGATACACAGCACTCACAACCAGACTATGAAAATACATTTGATCACTGCTTGTCCTTCCGTTATCCTTCCTGTCTTTACACTTTTTGTATTGGCAAGCTCATCTTTGGGACAAGCTCTGGCTTTTGCCATCTGTTTCTGTGTATCCAGGCTAACTCTGATCCTTATTATTTGTGATAGCAGAGCTAATATAATACAAATTTACCTCCTCCAAACCCCTTTTTTTGGTTCAGATTTCAAATGTTCTTTTCTAAACTCGGAAAAAGCTAGCACTACTTTGCCTCAAATGCAACTGAAACCCTTATTTTTCATTTCCTTTACCTGAATCCATGTCATCTAAATTTCAGGTAACCACAATCCCACACAATCCTGAAACTCATTATCTCATATATCTTACAAAGCATGAAACCATCCTCATCCAAGATCCCACACTCAGTTCCACATATTAGACAAAAATGGCCTGCTTTTGCTTCAATATTTCACCAGCTTGATTTACTGCTCCCAGAAGCCTGTGCATCTCCACAGCCATACAACCCTCCCTTTTCTCTCTTCTTTTTAAGCCCACAATACTTGGTGGTGGGCAGATCATCTTGTCTGTGACAATTTTTTAGTAATTTAATATTGTTTTCTCATTTTAACAGGTTCTCCAACAATAAAAGTTAGGGAGGTGAAGGGAAGACAGGGAAAAAGGAAGAAAGAAGCAATGTTGATATAGAATAATAATGCAGATATCTAAAGCGAATAAAAGTTACATTTCACCAGTTTTCATCAGTTTTGGAAAACAGGTTTTCATCCTCACAAAAAAGCAAAACATAATATTAGAGATAAATACAACACAACAGCATGGCCAGGCTGAGCTCCTCATCACTGAACTATTGATTTTAGAAACCTCTCAAAAACCTCTGTGTTCTTGCATCAGTCATGAGATTTTTTCCTCCATTTATTTCTGCAAATATATCTATAATTACAAATGCCCTTTGAAGATCTGTTACAACTGAGTATTTTGCTTCTAATTGCTGACTAACAATTGTCAGAATAAATGAGCATGAGAAATGTGGCAGGTTTTTTTTTTTTTTAATTGTGTTTACTTCTATACTTATCAATTTGAGAAAATAAGTAAATTCCAACAATTTGGAAAAACACTGAGGCCTTGATGTGCTTAATTTGTTGATGTTGATCCTGCCCTCAGAGGGCCAGCATAGTCCATGCATCACTTCAGATGCATATAGGACTTTTTTAAGGTTTAATTGGTGCACACTCTGTTCCTAGGCACCTCACTGAGATCAGAGGTGATTTCCATCTTGCTGAAGTAATTTGACACTCGGTAAATCTTCAGCTAAATACTCTAGTTTTCATAAATGAAATTTTTTTAGAATTCAGTCCTGTTGCATGACTACTTATTTTACTGGTGCTGAAAGTCAATATATTAATTACTGTCAAGGAAGGCAAGAACTTGGTTTTAGCAGTATCTCATTCAGACTGATGCTAAAAATTGCAATTTCTATTTGATTCTGATTCACTGCCTTATCTACAATTAATGGCCCCTGTCCAGAGCACAACAGATGAAGGACCACACTGCAAACCCAAGATCACAAATAGAAGAAGCTGCAGATAAATGAGAAGAAATATTTTGTGAATACTTCTGGATTTGTTCCTTTAGTAAGTTACAGGACAGTTAATTTAGAACTCTAGGAAAGCTTCACCTTAACTTTAATAAGCAGCTATAATTTATATGTAAACACTCAAGATGGCAATAAAAAAGTCATTATTTTATAATTGAAAATAACAATTTTATTAGATTGCAATTGGTATATAAACATTATGAGTTTAAAGTGTGTAAACAGAAACCTGATCATTTATTTGAGTCAAATAAGAACTGTTTTGAAGCTGATCACATTAAGCTGAAAGTGTGACTGGTAAACTCAATCTCTATTTCACTCTCAATCTACAATATTACCTTTATATTCGTTTAAGTTAAATATGTTAGTGTTACCTACGGGGAAGAGGCACAAACATCTGTCAACCTAAATTTTTATAATATCTGAATCCTGGCACACCAAGATCCATAATCTCAAATATTTCAGCCATCTCAAAGGCATTTAGGAGCCTAACTCTCCTGTTATGTCAAACAGTGGTGGCTGCATAAATTCTATTGGCTGTTGTATCTTTATAATAATTTCAGAAAAACTTAGCTCTTTAGCTACCCAGATCACTTTGACAGCTTTAAGTCTTAATTGTAGTAGGCAATTGAGCATAAAAGATAAAGTGGACGTGCTATTAGATCTTGAAGTAACTGATTCACTGAGTGTGCCCAGGCAGAAGTGCACAGGTACCACACGGAGGAAAATGAATTCCCTGGTTTGGTAAAGTCAATGGTAAACCTGACTACTGCACAGAGATGCTGCTGCCACGGGAAAGCTTTGGGTGTCAAACGAAGGTGCGAAGGATTGGAGGTCTGACACAAGGCCAGGAAAATCAACAGATGTCTTGCAAAGTCTTTGTAGATCCTGAGGTCTTCTTCAGATTCATGATACACCACCTTGGAATGAGTTCCTGGAGCACTGTAATATGAATGAAGCATAAAAACCCTAACAAAATGTAAGTGGAAAGTTCAGCATTTCTGGTCATTAAAGTATCAGGGATTTTGTGAGAGTGTAACCACTCACACATATTGTGACAGTTTGTTCCCAGCCAGTGGCCAAAGCACGTGAACAATACAGATCTGTGTGGGGTACAGGTGAGCTTTTTTAACTCACACTAAACCATTTTCTTATTCATGCGTGTCTGGGTCAAAACACTTTGTTCCCGTCCTTCAGAGAGCTCTTTATTAAGACAAGAAGGGTTTGCAAAAATACCAGCTCTGGACATCCTATTGCATGCTCACAGAAACCCTCAGCTCACTTTCCTGGTCTGAGAGGAGAGTTCTGCTCAGAAGGTGATGATGGTTTGAACTATGCTGTTTGAGAGATGTTTAGGTCCCAGAGCATCACTCTGTGGTTCACTGACTTCTGTATCAGAAGCAGTTTTACCACGGGTCCCCCTGAGAGACAGGACCGTGTCCCCCAGACCCAGTGTTACCCACCTTTGTCCAACACTTCTTCATTGTGTCCCCTGGGCTGGCAGCAGATACCCTCGATTCTCTTCCACAGAAACATCCTTTTCTTCTGTCACGTACCACTTGAAGAGATGTTTTGGCATTACACCAGTCCAAGTCCATCCCAAAGGGTACCAGGAAACCTTCAACCATCCTAGCCATGGCTCAGCACAAAAGAAATAGTATACCAGGAATTATCAGAAGTTAACAGGAAAATATGGCAAAAGGTCAGCACAAGGCTGAAGTCCTTCCCAAAACAGACAACAGCTTAAGGGACTGCCAAATGGAAGAGGATTGGTAGCTGAGTGTTTTGACTCAGTGATGGACTCTTGATGGTCCATCTTGAAGGTCTTTTCCAAACTTGATGATTTAATGATGGTACAATTCCATGAGCAATGTACAGAAGGAAGTGCTTGGGTGCAAGCTGCTCTTTATGCAGCTTCACAATTCAGTCCCGACATGTTACTTGTTTGTTGGCTCCAAAGGAATTGCTTGACAGATTGTGCTGCAGATGTCATTGTCTAAGGGATTCTATTTTTTTCCCTTCAGTTTTGCTTTTGGGGAAGAATAATGAAGTGGCAAACAACATTTATTGTTGGTAGTTACCAAAGTTATTCCTGGAAGAAAAAAGTGTTAAGAAGTTATGAGCTGGATAATAGAACTGCGTACATTTTTAATGCAGTGCTATTTTGTTTCATGGGGTAATAGATCTGCAAATGGGAATAAGAGGGCATTGTAGTCAGAAGCTTTAAAACACATTTAATTGGGAAATACTGAACTTATATATTGGTTTTGTAAGCTTTTCTCAGGGAAAACAGTTATTGTTATTACTAACTTTTCCAAATGTAGAAAAATTTAGAGAATAAATAAAAATTATAGGAATGCCATAAATTTCAAGACATCTACACTGGAATACAACTTTCTCACATTTTAATATACATCCATACCTGGAAATATGTTTATATGGAATTTAAATCAAAACCACACTGTATAAAGCAGATACAGATTTTCAGCAATGGAGGGCTTCATTCCACTCTCACCAGGCTCAGTTGTGGAGCTACTGTTAACTTTGCTGGAAGTAAAATCAGCTATTTTGCTTGAAGCTGGAGCTGCAATTCTGAGGAAACACAATAAAATCTATTATTTTTTGGCTGAAAATATTAATAGCTGGTGATCTGATGAAGAAGAGTAAACTGACAAAAAGAATCAGGCAAAAGATAGAAAAACAGTGAGTGGAAACTTCTCAGATGTTCTTGAAATAAGAAGTGTCATGAAAACTTTGATCCTCCCCTCCNTTCCTCTCCCCTGCCTTCCTTTCTCTCCTTCCTCCCTTCCTCTGCACTGTGATGTGGGACTGTAAGTGGACAAGCAGAGTCTACAGACAAGAGAATGGAGAGTGAGCAGAGAAATCTGTCCTCCTGCAGCCTGTGCCACACCGTCTAGAGAAAGCCTCTGAGATAAATGCTGCACCTTAGTATATTAAAAGAGTTTGCTAAACCCTGCCTTGTCATGCTTCCACTCATCCCCAAAAAGTCATTATGAAAGCCTAGAATATGTCTGAGTCCTGCAGTCAGGAAGGGCACCAAGAGCTGAACACTCAGCTGCTAATTACTGTGTGCATCTCCTGCTAGCGGGTCTCTGGGGTTTGAGGTGGACTCAGTTTAGCTTTCACACCTTCCCTTTCTAAGTTCTTGGGATTCAGAGAAACAATTTAAACTCTTCATGAAGTGCCATTAATAAACATCAGATTAAGAGATTGAGACTGATTTTTTTATATATGTTGCCATTTTAAAACAAAGCACTCCATGTGCTTCATAAAACTTTCCACAGGGAATGTATCCCTGTGATTATTTTAAGAACTAGCTTAATAAATTATATGGCACAGCTTCATATTAAAAATTGTTTGTCTTTGAGCAGTAATCACTCTGGGAGTCAAAACAGAGCGCAGCTGCAAATTACTACCTTGGGAAAGTACCTAATAAAGCCTGAATTTCAGTATTAATAGATTCCCTCTAAATATATTTAATTAAATTTAAACTTAAGATTTAGTTACAGAAAACTGCAACACATTTTAAAATTCACATTCTTTTGAGGAAGCATATTTTCAATTTCCCAAGAAACTCATTGCTAACCAAGGTGAACCATTCCGTCAATGTTAAATTATTACAACTTTCCCTCCAACAACTAAATCTTCACTTGTTTTAGGAATTTCAAGAATAATCCATAAATTTTCGTATCTTTAGATTAAGGAAGGGATATCATCGTTCATAGTACCTTAAAGATCCATATGACATATATTTGACCCAAACAGTATGTTCTTGGCTGTAATGACATGGTTGGACTCAGACCTTACAGTGTTTTGCAGCCTGAGCAACAAGCTGTCCTGAATTCATGAATATCTTTTCTCCTACCAGAGGAATTACAGTCAATTCTTGCATACTAAGCAAGCCTGCAACTGTCTAATATTTAAGTACTTTGTTAATCCAACTCTGAGTGCATCTGGACTGAATCACAGTCTCTTTCTGCTGAAAGTCATCTGTCTGTTGCATGTGCGACATTAATAAATTATCTTGTTATGTCTTTTCCACTCAGTCTCAGTGAAAAGCTGTGGCTGCATGGCCACGCTATCAGGATGCCCTCAGCAGTTCTGCCAGGTCGGCTGCCTGGGAGGGCGCACGAGCCTGGATGCAGGAAGCCCGGGGTCTGTGCTACGTTCTGCCGCAGCAGGAACACACACAAAGCGGTTGAGAACGCAGCTTCCACTCAAGGGGCTTCCCCCAGGCTGGTATGAGGCACGCTGGCAGAGACAAAGGAGGAGAGAAGCGGCTTTGCTGTTTCTGCTTTCAAGAGGTTTACTTCTGAAGATGGGTAGTACAACAAAAGGCCAGGAATAGAGAAAGTACTGGTATTTTTATACTGGGACACAGGGAGGCGGGGTGAGGGGTACAGTCCAATAGAGAAAGGGAACATGGGAGGGATCAACAGGGAAACAGCCAGTGAGGATGGAACAGGGGAGGGATTACAGACAACCAACGGGGAACTGAGGGCGGGGCTGTGGGAACGGCTGTGGGAACTCGCGATTTACCATGCTACAAAAAGCTTCAACGGTACCGCTTGTCTCAGCCGAGATTATCAGAGAATTTTTAACTAAAACATTCTTCAGTGCTCTTGTCCAGAGTTCTTTCCTCTTTATTATTAAGGTCCCTGCTATGTCTTTCACATCCCACCATGAACGAGCCTTTGCTTTGCATTTCCTCAGACATGGTCCTGGGCAGCCTGTTCTGTCTGACCCCGCTGGAACAGGGGTTTGGACTAGATGATCACAAGAAGATCCCTTCCAACCTTGATGATTCTGTGCCAAATAGTGTAACTATTTAAGAAAGCTTCAGTTTCTCAGAGGTATCCCATTCCACAAGTCCCCAAGTTCAGAGTTTCTCATCACTATGCTGATATCTTCACTGGGTTTACATTAATGAACTTGTTACCTGCCTAAGTACTCTTACCCTGGTCACACTGCCATGGTAGACAGGGACATGCACAGTAACAGCCACAGTGATACAACTGATTTTGCAGGTACAGTCCCACGAGGCTGCTCTTCCCAACAGCTGTGATCATCCCCAGTCAAAGCACGGACTCAGATATGTCTTCAGAAACTGCAAATTTATCTGTAACTTTGTACTGGAGTGTTTGTCATGGAGTCCAGCTTTAGGTTTCCTGGCTCAGCAGTGAAAATGAGGTTGCTACTGAGGCCAGCACAGATCCCGGTAAGAATTTCTCTGATTTTGACATTGTACTGGAAATAGCGATGCAGATGAGGAACCAACTACATGGCTGAACCAAGTGCCCAATTTGAATAATGTAAGCTGAATTCCACTCTCAATAACACCTGGGAAAGCATCAATATAAATAAGTATGGAACATAAAATATTTTAGTTTGTATATGGGAGAGACTTCATTGACTTTTTACAACCATAGGTGTAATTTTGTCAGCATGGGAAAAGACTTCAGAATATTTCGTGAGCCTAGGCCTTTTCTGATCATCTAGAAGTTCTTAATGATGGTGATTGGAGAGAGATCTGAGCCTAAAGATTGATCCCATATGCAGAAAATACTGCACTGTTTTACAGAAATAAAATAAGTGAAGAGAGTAGAATCAATACCTGGAAGCACAAGAGATACTTCAGATTTAGTAGCATTGATTAAAGCATGATTATTCAATATCACACACAGGGGAAGCATAACTTTTCAGGAAAAATGAAATATTCTATGTAATATTCAAGAAACAAGACAGGAAAACAAAACTGTTGAAACAAATGTTAGGAAATAGACAGAACTTTTTACAACTGGAGCATATAAAAATACAGAAGATGAGAGTGAGGATCATTAGAGCTGGTTCCTCATTACAGCATACGAATTGCAGTAGCAGCCACTGTCTTTAGGCTGGGAGTCTTGTTCTTGGATATGACACAAAGACAGACTGTTAAACACTCTGGGTTCTGCTCATGAGTCTGATTAATTTAAGTACTATGTCTGTTAATTTTTCCTAGATATACCAAGAGTTAGAACCAGAGTGGTTGTAGCTTACAGATGGCTCCTGTGCTCTTCTGACAGAGATTCACAGGCTCACAACTGGCAACAGCTTTAGTACTGATTAAGTAGTTACTGAATTACATGTTTTATAGAAAAGTATATGAAGAACTCTGCAACCTTGTTCTCTTTAATATTTTGGGCTACAGTCCGCAGCATTTTCTCAGACAGTTCAGGAGTTGTTCAGCTTTTTTTTGAAGGAATGATGCATCTATCTTACAAAGGATGGAGAGGCTTGGAAGTGTCCTTCCTAGATATATTACTGGAGTCCAACATCTCTTGTTTCCCTGATTAAGCGAATCTATGGAGTAAGTTGAATCCAGGTCTCCTTCACAGATCTCTGCATGCACAAGCATTCTTACAGATCTTTCCCTAAGAAGCTGGACTGTGTACTACTAGGTCCCTCAGGCCCTGTGTACACCTGGCCTAGGACAAAGCTCAACCCTTGGGGGTGTGTGGTTACACAGCAGAGTCCAGAGTGCTGGAAGAGAGCTGGTATCTTGGTGAGAATGATGTGTTCAACATGTCCATTTCAGGCCTCTAACTGATGTCAGTCTTTTGTGGGTGCTTCCTTTTATTTTTCTATCAACTACATAGAATCACAGAATTGCCAAGGTTGGAAAAGATATTCAAGATCATCAAGTCCAGCCAGCAATTGAGTGCTACAGTGTAACCCCTAAACCCCTAAACCACATTACCCAGTGCCAGATCCAGAAGCCTCTTAAACCATCACAGAATGTTCTCATTTGGAAGGGATCCACAAGAATCATCAAAGTCCAGCTCCTGGCCCTGCACAGGACAACCCCAAGAATCCCACCATGCTCCTGACAGCATTGCCCAAATGCTTCTTGAACTCTGTCAGGCTTGGTGTTGTGACCACTTTCCTGGGGAGCCTGTTCCAGTGCCCAGCTACCCTGTGCGTGAAAAAACTTTTTCTGATATCCAGCCTAAACATCCCCTGAGTCTGTTTCAAGCCATTCCCTCGGGTCCTGTCACTGATCACTGGAGAGGAGATTAGTACCTGCCCCTCTGTTTCCACTTGTGAGGATGTTGAAGACCACAATGATGTCTCCCCTCAATTTCTTCTCCAGGCTGAACAGACCAAGTGGCCTCAGCTGCTCCATGTATAGCTCCCCCTCCAGGCTCTTCCCCATGTTCGTAGCCCTTCAGAAACAAAAAACTCCTTGACTTAGGGTAAACATTACCTAGAAACAATTAAAACATTAGAGTGTTATCAAGCTTATTCATATACCAAATCTAAAACACAGCACTGTACCTGCTACTAGGAAGAAAACTATATCCTAGCTGAAATCAGGGCACCCTGAAGCTGCACCCTTCTACACAGCCTTTCTGTACAAGAAGAAATAAAAATCAAAGGAGGAGTTGCACTTTAAAAATGAACCACTGAAACTACTTTACCAAATCTCATTTGCTGACAGTAGTTTGCTACCTCACCAAAATAACAAGTGATACTATCATAATAGTCTCCTAAGTGCCATGTGTAGTATTACAAAATCAAAGATGGACATTTCTTAGTATTTATGTTTTAGAGCTTGGTTGTGAACCTGTCAGATTCTTCTGAACTGTTTTTGCAAGGAAAAACAACAATACTTAGCATTTATATAGCACAGCACTGTTCACTCGTATAGTGCTTTCAAGTTATTACCTAATCAATCCTCACAGTGTCCCTGTGCAGCAAAGATGCATTCCTATGCCCATTAGACAAATTGTCTGCACTGTAAGGAAATGTGTACCTTTGAGATCTCTAACCAGCTGAGCCACACACAAAGAGTTTAGGTAAACACGAAGGATGAAATTCTTTGCTTCAGCCAGTGAGAGGTTTGGGACAGGCATTAGTAGTGTCAGGCCATCACACCCATACCCTGCATTGTTGGTGTGAGAAGAGCCAACGCCACCTGCACTTCTTACAGGTTCCTGTTCTTATAAACGGCATCTATGCAGTCAATTGAAATAGGGTGTGTAGCCTATGTAGTAGGATTAGAGGAGCATTTTGAATCCAGGGAGCAAACTCTTGTCAGTGTTTCTGTTTGGGATGGGTCTCTGAAACATAACAATGCCAAAAAGAGTGCTTGTTGATGTGCAGCAAAACCACACTGTGGATTATGCTGACAAGAAGGCAGTAATAATGTCAAAGCTGTGTGTGGAAATCTTTTTTCTAGTGGGATGCAAGCAGGCTGGCATACAGACTTTTCTCATTTTTGGTTAAACACAAAGATGGACCAAAAAGCAGGATCATAGAATCAACGAGTGGTTTAGGTTGGAATGGACCTTAAAGATTGCGCAGTTCCAACCCCTCTGCCATGGACAGGGCTACCTTTCACTAGACTAGGTTGCTCAAAACCCCATCCAATCTGGCCTTGAACACCTCCAGGGATAGGGCATCCACAGCTACTCTGGGCAACGTGTTTCAGTGTCCCACCACTCCCACAGTAAAGAATTTCTTCCTTATATCTAACCTAAACCTACTCTCTTTCAGTTTAAAGCCAGTCACCCTCATCCCATCATGACATGTCCTTGTAAAACAAGCCCCTCTCCAGCTCTCTTGTAGCCTCTTTAGGCACTGGAACTTTGCTAAAGGGTTTTCCCAGAGCCTTCCCTTCTGAAGAATGAATCCAGTCCAAAACTAAACATCCCTGAACTTTCCAATAAAAACCATGTGTTTGGAACCCATTAAACTATTCACATTGTCTTTTTTTTTTTTTTTTTATCTGACTTTTGCTAGTGCTCCAGGCTTTGAGTGTCTGGAGCTACATGTCTGATTTTATTCACTGAAGAAGACAAATACAGGTTTTGAGGAAAATAAAACGTATTAGAGGATTTCAGTATAAAGGAGAGACTTGGTATCTTTGCCTCTTCATATTCCTGGTAAAAGACTTGCAATGACAACTTTGGATGTAAAAAAATATGGTGACTCTTAATGCAAGTTATGGTAAGGAAATATCCAAACCAGAGGCAAATTCATTCTCTGGTTAAGTTACATGTACCTGAGTTGGTAAAAGTGGCTAAGAGCAGGAGAACAGAAAAGGACTCAGACCGTATTATATGAGACCATGACACCATGATAACTTTCCTCCATTCTCATTTTCCCTAAAGTATTTAGCTGTCCTGCCAGAGACTTGTTAAGGAAAGTTTTAAGTATTTAGTTGTTACAGTGTTGCCTTTCCCTGGTCTTAAAATTAAGAGCCAGATAGGGTTGAGGGAAAAAGGGGTTTTTACCTTGGTATTTAATAAGGATCCTTATGGTGCACCACTGCACCAAGGTGGGATGCGCCGAAATGCAAACTGAAACGCACACACAGGATAGATTGTGTATACAATTTATAGACCTTGCAAATTAGCATATCTATCAAAGATTCCCTAAAGTGAAGTTTGAATGAATAGCATGATATCCCCCCATCCCAAGGAATTCCCCCCTGGATAGGCCTATCTTAGTTTACAGGATGTGTTCTAGAGAGGACCTTGGTTTCTCAGGATAGCCTAGGGCTGTCGAGCCTCCAACTGCGAGGCCTCCAGGATGCTTGGTCTCCTGGCTTAACAGAATATTAGGACTACGTTAAGTTATTGGACTTAAGGAATTACAAGTATGTGTGCTAAAAGCACTGAGGATACATAAAAGCTGTATAAAAGGGAATATAAAAGGCATATAAAAGAAAAGGCAAAAAATCATCATGGCATCAACAGAATCACAGAATGGTTGAGTTTGGAAGGAACTTCTGGAGGTCATCGATCCAACCACCCTGCCCAAACACAGACAGCTGGAGCCAGTTGCCCAGTACCCTGTCCAGACAGTTTTGGAATATCTCTTAGGATGGAGACTGTATAAGCTCTCTGGGCCAGTGCCAGTGCTCTATCACTCTTCAAGTGAAAAACAATTTCCTGATGTCCTGTTGTAACATCCTGTGCTTGTTCCCACTGCCCCCTGTGCTGTCACTGGACCCCAATGTAAAGAGTTTATATCCTGCTTGTGTCATGGCTATTACAGCCGTGATGGTCCAAGGACATGGACATGGGCAAAACAAGAACTAGAGGCAGCTATAATCTGTTTTATTAGACCAACTGGTATAGTTGAAAAACAAGAGAATAACTTTTTGGTAAACAAATCCTCCCAAAGGATTGAAATAGATCTTCACAGGCAAATACGAAGTTGGCTGGCTGGTATTTACCCTCAGAGCACTGCAGTTTTACTCCCCGTGGACTGTGTTGGAGCCTGACTGAATAAAAGCAAAGCTACAAAGACTGACTTGTATGTACAAATCTTGCCACAGTCCCTCTTGAGCAGATGCGTGTTGGACCGTTGCTAATGCAGAGCAGAAAAATCAGGATGGAAAAGTGCCAAGTGTTCAAGTCTTATTTTTGAAAAGTTCTACTTCTCATAATGGAAAAGTTTGACATGTTTTCTTGTCCAGAGACAATGAGGCAAATCAACAGCCTTCAAATAAAACTCAGTTTGTGAGCATCAGGACTGTGTATCTCTGCTTAACAAAAGCCTTTCTGTCCTGCAACTGAAAGATATAAAATTTGTGTTATGAACTGAAATCTTTGAAGTTATTCCTGCTGTTGTCTTTGTAGAATGACAAAGTTTAGATTCTAGATTTTTTTGGCCAGATTAGAATGGATTCAGCACAATACCACTGATTTCAATTGAGTTACACCAAATTGTATCACGAGTGTCCTGTCATGAAAGCTATAACTTGATTAGAAATAATCTTTTAGGAAGAGAAAGTCAAGATAATTCAAATAAAAATGAGAAATTAAGCTGGTGAGTTTGGCTTAATAAAGGGTTTGATTTTTCTATTGTTCTTAAAATATCAATTTAGAAAAGAATCTTTATCATAAGTTATGTCAGATAAATTGAGGGGGTTTTTTTTGTTTACTTTCTTTAACAATTCAAATGATGATTAAATTCTGCTATTGTCCTGAATACCATTGGTTCAGTTGGCTTCAGTGATGGTCTTGCTAAGAGAGGAATTTTGTGTCTGTAAATTACTGTACTGAACTCTTGAGCAGTGTGAGTAGGTATTGTTAGAAGGGTTGTTTTTTTTCCCCAGAGAGACAACAGGATCTTAAAGAGACTTTCCTGTTTCAGAAGGCCAGATTTTTCTCTGGGATAAGTTGGCCTGGGATAGGACTAAAAAGAATTAAAACTAACACAGTGGTTAATTTCTAAATTTACAAGGTGTGCAAAAAGCTGATTAAATTTTTAAAAAACCTACAAGTGCTTGAAGTGTTTTGTTTTCAATTTTATACTATTAATAATTTTACAAAAAGGCTATACTGTTATTTAAACCTTCCAATTAACTCAAAAAATAAATTCCATATTTTTAGTGATACAGATACAGGATACAAGATACTGATACAGGATTCTGCCACAGACAACAATGTTAAAAATACTATTTGAATTGGATGAAATGAAGAAAAACTGCTTCCTGTAAGACCCCTGATCTGTTTGTTTGTTAGTTTGGTTGATGTTTTTTTTCTTTTCTGTAGAAGATGATAAATTTCATCCTTCTCCTTTTTCTTCAATTCTGTAGCATGTTTCTGGAATGTATTATAAACACTGCATATAATTCCGTTCAATTATTTTTCCTTCGTAGTTGCAGACTTTGCATAATTAAACTCTTTCTGGAAAACTTTCTATTTCTTAACCCAAATGAATGCCAGCACAAAAAAATACAGATGTCTAAGAGAAACAGGAGTCTCTGCAGTGGCTGAGAGGAATGAGTAAATGATAAGGCAAATTTTCCATGTAAAGAGTGACAGGAATAAAAATACGTAGCGCAGAATAATGTAGGAATCTAATACTGAGAGAGTGGACACAGAAGCCGTCTAAAAACATCCATTGAGGAGGTGTACAGGGGTTCTGCTCTTCCTGTGCTGTGGCCCTGGCTCTAAGAATTTCCTGCAGATTAGATTTAGAAAAGTTTATTCAATCATTTCAGTCCTGGTTTGACTTCTGGTACACTGTGAGACTTTTGGGGATCCATTTACCTCAAGTCTGAGGAAGATGATTAGGCAATGCCAGTGCCAATGCTTAAGCAGTTTCATCCCATCCTTAGCTTTATAAGTAACCTATAACTCTCTCTCTCTGTCTCTTCTATTTGCTAAGGAAATTGGTAGGATTAATTTCTCCTAATATTAGCCACTAGTGTCTGGTCTAAGCAGATCATGCAATGCTCTCTCCAGTCAGAGGAGAGGGTTTTCTACAGAAAATAGTTGATTTGTCTTTAATTAAGCATCTCTGACTGGGGGACAGGAACAAGCCACCCTTCACATGTGCCTACCAGCCACCAGTGATCCAAATGACTGTCTTTAACAGTGTAATTAATTGTAAATGTCTCAGGCTACAGTGAATTTTCCCATAAAACCTCCATCTTCTTAACACAATGTGTAAAATGTGCAGGACCACAGTCTCTGATAAAACTTGTTTTGTGGCTTTTCAGTCATTTCTTCAAGCACTCCAGGTAATAGCATCATGTTCTCTTATAATTTGGTGCTTCACAAATCTTTTCTTAGCTGCAAATTTTGCGGGCAAATTTCACTGGTTGATCTCTACCAATACCTCTCCTCCTCTTCCCCCCCCGCCTTTGCCAAATAACACTGGGCCACTGATTAACTCCTGGTATACCCAGATAGGAATATCCTGAATATTTTCCTTTCAAAACCCGGATTTTTAACTTTCTGTGCTCTGTGTTTAATAGCTAGCATGTCCCTCTTCTATTCTCACCAAATAAATTAGTTTTGATAAAATACTAAGTGCAGAGAAATCTAGTCACACCAGCTACCTTTATGAGTCATACAAATAATTTATTTTTAAATAAGAAAAAAAGGGACATGAGGTTTGTTTGATCAGGCCTGTTTTACAAGAAGTGACAGTGAATGAGATTAATAATATCAATAAAGATGGACAAGGAAACAACAGCGTAGTTTATTACTTCTAGCACAATTTTAGTAGGGATTTACATCTGACTGCCTAATCTCTGGCTCTGTGAAATATTATATTATTATATTATACAGATTATTATATTATACAGATAATACCCCAGAATATGGGAATTTCCCTGTTTCTAAAAATGGTTTCAGATAAACTCAGTTATGAAGGTGATTAACTAATTCTTTGAAAACATCAGGAGGGCAAGTTACTTGGGTCTACTTTTTGGAAAATATTTAATTTGAAGAGCCTATGCTTTGTTTTATTACTATTACAATCCTATGCTTTTTTATTATTCCACATTTACTACTTTAGATCATGGATACTTCTTCAATATGTGTAGTTTCATCTGTAATTCATTTACAATTCTAATTCCCATCCATTCATTTTTCTCAAGATGAGCTTTTTTTAATATCTTGCTATTTTCTTGAACTATATTATCATTGACTCATTTGCCTCTTCTATCAGTCACTGACAGATTTTAATTTGAAGCTCATATTCACTGCCCTTTATGTTCTCATTTTCAGCCTCAACTATATTTTTAAGTATTTTAACATTCAGGAGAACTTGCTTTGCTCACTTGTGGGAAAGCATAATTTACTCAGACAGACCTACACAGAAGGGAGAAAAAAACCTTGCATTTTTAATTCCTTGTAACAAAATATTGATTAGACAGTATCAATTAGACAAATGAATTTATATCAGAAGAAATTGGCACTAAATTTCTAACTTTGGTTGAAACTAACTTTAAATGATAACTAGCATTTTCCATTAAAACCCCCATAATTTAGCAGACATGACATTTTCTAATGAAAAAATTAGTTTTGTACAAATTTCCTATAGAAATATTTTGCCAAGTAACGGTGTTTACACCTCATCTCATGCTGGGGTTTTTCAGTGTTACTTTCACAAGACAAAGGCCCACACCACACCTTTCTGGAGAGTCTCAGAGCTTGATAGGGTGTCAGGGGCCTCTTTTGCAGATTCACCAGCAGGAGGTTGGCATCATGGACACTTGTCCACTGTGTGGTCAGGACATCATACAGAGCTCTTATCTTTTTTCAAAATTGTAATAATTATCCTTTTCAGCATCTTGAATCTCTCAGAATATCCTTCCTTCTGTGCTGTAAATACCAGTTCTTGCTAAATGAACTTCCTCATTATGCATGGAAGTAAAGATTGGCTGTGCTTTTTGGAAAAAGTCCTAAATTGTCAAAGACTGCACATGAAGCCTGAGACCAGGAGTTGCTTGGATAAGGCTCCATCTGGGAAGGCAAGCCATGAATATGGAGGAGAGATCATAACCTGAAGATTAACATAATAAAACACTGCTGCAAAACTTCATCTGGAAAGACAGAATTGCTCTCAACTCAGACAATAAATTAGATGACGATTCACATGCAGGGTTAATGGTAATATCCGTGGTGTCAGAAGCATGCAGTAATTACAGCTGGGAGATGAGCTCTGTTGTAGCTGCTACAACAGCTAATTATTTAGAGCTGCTGGAAATTCCTCCCAAAACACTGGAGCTGAGGTCTCAAATGAGGAACTCTGAAACCATCTTCTGTCTTCCTGTTTAATACTTGTTAACCTCTTTAATTTCTGTGCCAACAGGCACCTTATTTTCTACAGCAAACAAAGAAGGAAAGGAAGGAAGGAAGGAAGGAAGGAAGGAAGGAAGGAAGGAAGGAAGGAAGGAANCAAGATGCCTGAATGGCTGACCATTGTGCTGTCATAAACCTAGTCCCTGCATCCAAGGCCAGTTCTGTTTTTGGGCATAGACATATGTGATTGGTAAAACCTTTATTCTGAACACAGCATTTGAGTGAAAAGTTACCAGAAAGTGTTCGCAGGATCATGATGGTACCTAAATATTCCTTTTTTAAATTGCCAGTCACTCTTTTTTTACTGACAGTTCCTTTTCCTTCCTTTATTTATTTCCCTTTGGCTTTAGAGGATCTTTAAAGTGGGACACAGATGCAGTTCTCCAATGTCAAAATTATCAATGACAGAAAAGTCCAGTCATGATTGCACATACAAGAGGAATGACTTCATATTTCCTGTGTAATCATAGGATCATATTGTGCTTTGGGCTGGAAGGGATCATCTAGTTCCACTGCCCTGCCATGGGCAGGGACACTTTCCACTAGTGCCAGATAACCTTCTCTAAGATACAAAAAAATCTTTCTTTTTCATCTTGCATTTACTTGTTAAATAATACGGATTTGTTTGTCAGCTGATGCATGTTTAGGTAGTCCTCAGCCCAACAAAGCCCAGCTAGGGAAGGCCAGCTCCTTCTAGTGGGAAACTCAAGTGCCAGGATGAGGAATCCTGACTAATGTGGCCTGAGGTAGAGGTTCATGGTCTTCCCAGTGATGCTTTTATTTCAGAACTGAGATGTCTACACAACCTGTGCCATCACAGGTAGGCAGCCCTTCCTGAATTAAGTCCCTGCCAGAGCAAGGAGGCAGGGACACTCCTGAGGGAACACAGCCTGTGCCTGACTCTTCCCAGTGCAGTGACACAAAGTACTCAGTGGAAAACCAGTAGGAGGCAGGGACCAGTGGGGTAAAACCAGTAGGAAGCAAGATTTGGCAGAAAGAAACCAGTAGGAAGCAAAGGGTGGTAAACAGAATCTAATAAGGACATAAAGAGAGACAGAATCCCTTATGGACAAGACCCCAGACTCCTGTGCCCCTTTATCTCACCAAAGGGATTAGGACAGACCAAGTGTAACTTGTGATAAAAATAAGGTATGTTGGGACTGGGAATGGGCAGAATATGGTGGTTTGGGCTTAAAATGAGATTGGAGAAAGAGGAGAAATGATGTTTGCTGAAGTGCTTTTTTTTTTTTTATATTGGTCTTTTTTTACTCCATACATGAATGAGTGATTAGAAACTGTTATTAATTTGCAAGTAATTAAATTAATTGTCTGAGTTATTACTGTTTTGTCTGCAACAAAGTCACTATATGGTAATTTTTATAATCTTCTTAGTGCCTTGTCTTCTAAGAAGCATTGAATTATTGCCTAGAAGGCCCTGGCACTAGATGGGGAGCACAAGGACTTTGCTGCCTTACTTAGCCCCCTCAGTGCAGTGTGAGACTGTGGCTGTTGTCACTAGTGCCACATCCTGAAATCAGCCTGTTTAGCCAAGAGAGCAGCATGGTCACAGAGATCCATAAACTGACACTGAGAACAGGAGGTGGGGCAGAATAAGAAAATCCTCTCAAGTCAATTTGCTTTTTGAACTAAAACTACATTTTACAAGAACGAAGTCAGTAATCGCTACCTGCAGAATCCTTCGACTCCTGAGCACTGAACTCTGCAACAAATAAAGGCAGGAAATATTGAGGTAAATGTGCATTTGCATTTATACTCTAGCACATCCACATACCTCTAACACAGAGGGGATTTCAGGGCAGCTGGAATGCTCATGAAAACTTTTCCCTGACCCACCCTTTAGATACTGCCTGGGATATTATTTGCTGGGATACAGTTTACTGGGTCACAGTCTCTCACTGCCTCCTCTCTTGAGCCTCCCTCACAACAGGAGTGCACTGAAGCCCACCCTCCACAACCAGAACAAGCAGCTGGCCAGTCAGTCCTGACCCTACTGCTGCTCTTTGGGAATCATTCTCCCTGGTCATAAGTCTCCTGTACTGAACAGCGCTCCTAGCAGCAAACTTCTTGGTGCAACAAGCTCTAGACCTGCCAAACCTCTTTGTAATCTCCTAAACTCCTTCTTGTAGGTCCAATATTGGCCTTCCAATCCGATTTTGACAGTAGTCTCAAGGTGGCCTCTGAGGACAAACTCAGGTATAGACCCTGGGGATTTTCCTAAACAAAACAAAAACAGTGAGTCTGATTGCATTCTTACCAATAACCTATATTTCTGTTCCTAAACCTACTCTCCAAGGCACTAGCTTTCTTGTTTATGCTATGCACCACCACTGGGAATTTGTACTTATAAATAAGAATATCATCAAAAGCTGAAATTAGGCAGGGTTTCTTTGAATTAGGCTTGGGTTTCTTTGAATCAGGCTTGGATTTCTTTGAATCAAGGAAAATCAATTTCTGATTCAAAACCAGACTGGGTACACATAACAGCAAAATCACCCCCAAAAGTCACAACAGCAAAATTTTCTTTGTAAGATTGTCAACACTCTGACTCAAACATCATTTGGAAGTCAAGAGGTTCGGCCACCTCCTCTGAGTGCTCCCTTCCAGCAATGGGAAAAGCATCCAGAACCCTCCTGAGCACACAAGAGGCTCAGATGCAATCACAGTTGGAACAATAACATGTTTACAGTCTTGCTCCAAGCTGTGTTGGTCAGGCTCAGTGCTGCTTCACAGGGAGTTGTGAACACACGATCTGGCTCACAATATCCCCTTTTTACCGTGCAAGAGCTTCCCCTTTACCAGCCTCACCCCCTTCCAAATAAACAGCTCATTTCTGGGTACCATTTCCCCATCAGCACTGGTTTTGCTGGTTTTACAGCCTTATTTGGTGTTTATGCTATAGTTTCCCTGATAACTTCTGACTTTGACAGCAATTTTGTCAAGCTATTGCCTATCCTGTTATCTGTGTCCTGCCGTTTCTCATTTTGCTGTCTTCTTAGTGGCACCACGGGTCAGTGTAGGCCATCTGCATGCACACTGCTTCCCCGTGTAATCTGCAGCATCCTGCAGCTCCTCGTGTCTTTATCTTGTCAGAGGCACCGCAAGACAGAGTGAGCCATCTGTACATACATCTTAACACATACCTGCCTGTGCCATCTGCTGCTGTATTAATAGGCAGAGGTAAATCAAATATACAGCTGGCAAAAAACAGGCACTTCTTTTGTAAAGTAGATAAAACTGAAAAAATCACAGCCTTTGTACTGAGGAGCCCAGAACTGGACACAGCACTCCCGAAATGACCTCATTAGGGTGAGTGGGCTGGAGGATCAGCTTGCTCAACCTGCTGGCCACACTCTTCCCCACACACTCCAGGATACCATTGGCTCTCCTGGCCACAAGGGCATTGCCAGCTTGTCACCCACCAAGACTCCCAGGTCATTCTCTGCAGAGCTCCTCTCCAGTAGGTCAGACCCCAGCCTGTGCTGGTGTTTGGGGTTATTCCTCCTCAGCTGCAGGACCCAACACTTGCCCTTGTTGAACACCATTAGGTTTCCCCACACCCAGCTCTCCAGCCTGTCAAGGTCCACCTGGAGGACTCCCACTTGTTACAGCTGTATTCTAGTGGATCTTGATTTACCCATGGGGTCCTGTTTGGGCCATCTTGTAATGGTGTTTTGCTGAAGTTGCAGTGTACCTTGTGTTTCCCACTCAGTCCCAGTCCCAGCTCCCACAACACCCTGAAAAGCCAGTCCCAGACCTACAGTGGAGCCCAAAAAGAGCCAAAAAGGCAGGTTCTGTCCAGGTGGGCATGTTTGGCTCTGTGGAGCTATAGAGACACCATAACTGGCCTTTCCCATGCAAGGAGGACAGAGTGGTAAGTCCTTCATCAAAGCTGATCACCACAACTCCTACACAGAGATGCTGCACTAACAATGCAGCCAGTGCTCTCCTCAAATGAGGCTTCCACCACTTGGCTTTACCAGGCTCCTTCAAGGCACCTGACTTATGCAGGTTTTATTTAACATGTGCCACTAGCAGAACAATGATCCGTTTGTTTTCATTCAGTACATTTTAGTTATAGTTAACTTCCCAGAGACAAATTTAATTAGCGATCAATTCTCTCTCAATGCTGTAGACTTCAAAAAGCTTTTCCCCTCGCTGGGGCTGCACAGTAAAGTGCATTGTAATTAGAAACAAATGTGAGATCCCTGCCTTTTCTTATTCAGAAAGAGTAAAAGAAAGGATTAAATTGCTTTCTCCAAGAGAAGAACAAACTAAAAACAACACAGTAAATTGTCAAGACTTGCTTAATATTAATTCTTATATGTTTATAATCATAACTTTCAGCCAAAATTGTCTTAAGGACCAGCCAAGGGGTCAGTAGTAGCGAAGAGGTCAGGAGTTAGGCAGAAATAAGCTGCTGAGGCAGAAGCAGAACACTTGATTGGACAAGTCATTATTTTTCTCTCATATTGGTTTTTGTCCTGCAGAAGAGCCTTTGGGGCCTCTCCTTTTTAGTGTGTGCATTTATATTACCTAAAGCCACAGATCTTTGGTCCTGCAGGTTTTTTCTTGCTAAAAAATGAAGCTTCTCCAGACACAAACTCTGAGGAGATGAACACTCCAGTTCCTCTGTCTCCTGTCTCTGCTCTGCACCAGTATATGCCCCCTAGCTATAGGGATATGATCCAAGATAATGTCAGGGACATCTCATTATACAGGTTATTGCAGCCTCTCTCTGAGGTGGTTGTGCCTCTCTGATCCGTAAAGAGACCCATTTTCTAGAGAAATGATCCCTCTGTGCCCTTGGGGCAGCACAGGAACTCATTGTCCTTTACACCATACACACCCCAGAGCTGAAGTGCTGTAAAGCCCAGGGTATGTATTTTTTTTCAGCAGGTCTGTAGCCCTGCATGTTAACATTCTGGTCCTGCAAACAAGACTGTGTGGACAAGGTTTTTTTCCTGGTCTTGGTCAAACTGGCTGATAAAGGCTGCCAAGCTGTGCTCTGCAAGCGAAACCTCTGTGCTCTGCATGCAGCTTCGCCTGGGGAAATGCCATAAACCCTTAGCAAGAAATATTTCACTTGTGTGGGGATTGTATGTCAGAGATAATGGGCCTAGTTTGAGGATGGCCTTTTACAGAAAGTTTAATATCATGCGCTGGGCTCCTGTGATGGGTCTTTTGCCTTTTACGCTTGCAAACAGTATCCCCCAGGCTATGCCATCAACTGAGATGCAGACAACTGTTGGAGGTTGTCTCTGCCTGACAAAGTCATGATTTAATCTCCATCCATTACCTTGATAAGCCTGAAAATAAGCTGCAGACTCTCCAGAATGTTCTGGGATCTTCTGATGTGTACAGTGTCAACCCCTTCTCTTTTTAATAAAGGTGATGTAAATGTTGCCTTGCTCAGATTGGATTTTTATTCAATACGTTAGGAGTAAGCAGTCTATAGAACTCGTATTTCTGCTAGTGGTTTGTTCAAATAAGAGGAAATACCATTTCTGGTAGTTTTAAGTGGTGCATTTTTCAGGAAAAAAATATCTAGGGATTCTTACCAAACTATTCAAACAGTATTTTAAGCCTTAAACCAGTGCTTGGCTAGATCTGCTCTTCCAAGGACACACTACCAATCAATTCATAGAGTAATTTGAGACCAAATCTTGCTCACTTCTCTTATCATTCTGTATCAATCACCTTTATGAAGGGCTTGCAGAAGTTCAGCTCATTACAGAGTGGACCAGTGGCCTACAAAACCTTGTGTAAGCATTTTCCACAGGTAGCCACTATCTGATAAAGTCTCTTTCCCAACTGCCCAGACATGCTCAGCATCACAGGCTGTACCAAAGGTTAGGATGAACCCTCATGCCAGACACAGCTGGGCACAGACCTCTTTTCCATCCATTGTCAGACATAAATGATGATGTTCTATTTGCTTCAAGTTCAAAACTTCATTGTACTTCAATAAAAATGTCTCACATCACCATTTTATAGACATGCAGATGAGGTCTGGAGTGGTCAGTCAGCTCTCTTTTTCACCAGCAGGAGGCTTTTCCTTGACTGGGAAGCTTCAGGGGCTGCCTTTACTCAATTCATGATGGGTATCACCAGAGGTTCCTCTGTCAAGGTACAAAAGCTGACAATCACAGCAGCATCCAGTCCTTGTGGAAGGCGTAACAGGACATAAGAGAAGTTAATTTTTACAGATGATGACACTGCAACACAAAGCAAGGCAGTGACTTTTGCAGGGACACAGCAGAGCAGTCACAGGGTTCAAATAGCACATTTCTCTTCCCATGTAGTCATTTAGACATGCAGAGAGCAGAGTTCCTCTGGGACAGGTTCACATAAAAAGTATTATTTGCAAAAGATGGCCCTGACTAAGTAGTTGACCTTTGTGAGTAGGATTGCAAGGATAGGGACCATGGTTCTGAAATAAGCATCTGACTGCTGCCTGAGCTGGCTTTTGATGCTTTTTGACTTCTCCAGTCTGACTTTGGAAATGTAAAATTACAAAGGCACTATGAGTAGTTTTTGACATATAAAAATTCACTCTTTGATCTGAGGGAGAAAAGAATAAAGTTTACAAATGCCCTTCATTTTTACTTTTTTTTTAAAATCAAGTATTCCTAACAATGAGCATGTGATATAGCAGTTTTGAAAATTCTCCTGTTTGTAGTGAGGTCAGAGAACATTTGTGGCTGTAGAGATATGTGTGGAGTCCTAATGTCATGTTTTTCCCCATCACCAAGCCCTGGTGAGCACCCTTCAGTTGCGAATTTGACATCATAATTTTTAGGACTAGTTAGAAAAAGCACAACTGAGAGTGCAGAGATTAAATATTTTTTGTGTTTGAGTTCTTTCCATCATTACTTTATTTCTTTTAAAAAACCCTCAGACACCCTCTTGTTAGCAGCTTTTATTTTTCTCCCCCCAAACTCATTTCATTTACTGCAAAATAAGTTTGTTAATCCCTTGATCTGAAAGGTGACAGCTCATGTAGTGATTAGCCACTCAGCTATGCTGCTGCACAGTGTTTTCAGCTTTCAGCCCTGTCTCAGTTCCTACAAGTTTGTCTAAAACAGTAGTGTTCAGAGTCACAGCACTTGAAAACTGATTTGAAGGGAGGGCAGGGCTGGACAACACTGTGAATTACACAGCACAGGGGCACACACATGAGGTGTTTTGGTAGAGAGAGGAGAAAAGAGAGGTCAGCCCAATGTGTCAAGCATGCAGATGGGAAGCACAATATCCCATCCTTAGTTAGGGTTCAAATACTTCACTGCCATTGCTGTGCAATTGAAGCAGGAGAATCTTATCAACTGCATAGCTTGGAGACTGAGGTGCAACTAACAACAGACTGACTGGTCTTCACACCTTATATTGGAATTTCTGACAGGCCTTCCTCCATCCTTCATGCTAATGCTGTGTCCAAGCTCTCCACACTAATTTTAGTTTGGTCATGTCTGTGAAGGATGTGGCTATTGCATCCCCAGCAGCAGTCAGTACGTGCAGGAGCCTTGGTTCTGCTGATGGGATACAGAGCTACAAATCAGCAGCCTGTTAGTTTGGCTTGTACCTGTGATATGAGGAGAGGCTGAGAAAACTTGGACTCTTCAGTCCAGAGAAGAGAAAGCTGTGGGAGGATCTTATCAATGTGTATAAATATCTGATGGAAAGGGATGAAGAAGAAGATGAAGAAGAAGCAGCAGCCACACTCTTCTAAATAGTGCCTATTGAGAGGGCAAGAGGAAGTGGGAACAAATTAAATGTGAATTTCCATTTGAACAAAAGAAAACACTTTTTTACCATGTTGATAGTCAAAATCTGAGGTCTCAAATAATGAAACAAATATGAAACAAACCCCAAACTAATCTTAGATCATGGCCAAGTTAAAGAAAAATTATACAAGACAGGGAAATGATAAAGAAAAAAACCCCAAAGTAATGAATCAATTATGTCCACAAATAAGACTGCAAAAAGAATTTATGTGTACAGCAAGAAGGACAAGGACCTACTACTGTGGTTTTGAGACCAGATGGAGATAAAACACCACTCACCCCCCATTTGAAGTCATTCTTCCTCCAGGTCACTTGATAGAGAGGGCTTACAGTCAGAAGAAAGTTAACTCTACCCCTGCCAAAACCAGCTCACCTACCCTGCTGATTGCAGCAAGCATTTGAAAATGTTGTTACTTTTAATGAGAAGCAATTTATAAGGCATCAGAGCAGGGTGGTAAGAGACTGGTTTTTTCTGCCCCATCTATTCTGGAACAATGTGAAAACCATTCAGAATCAGAGAACACAGGGCTGGGAGGGGCTATGAGAAGATGTCCAGTCCATGCTATTTGTGGTGTTAATTACACCAAACCAGATGGCAGCATGTTGGACTCTCCATCCCTCGTCTAGACTGTGCCAGGACTTAGCTTCCCTACTCATCAGAAACATTTTCATAATGTCTAGTGGATTCCTGTTTTGTTTCAATCTAAGATAAACTTTGTTCATCTCATTGGGCATGGACAATATATCTGCAGTTATTTATCAAAATTTCTCTTTGAATTTAAAAGTGTCTAGGAAACAACAGCCACAGTTCCTTTGATTGTTTTTGTATTGACAAATTTCTTCACAGTGGCTCTTTTGGGTCTGTATTTTGTTCTGGAAATAGTGTTGCTTACACACTGATGTTTCAGCTGCTGCTGAGCAGCACTTGCACAGCATCAAGGCCTTTTCTGCTTCCGACACTGTCCCAACAGGGAAAAAGCTGGAGGTGGTGCCCAAGAGGATGGGAGTGGACACAGCTGGGACAGCTACCCCAACTGACCAATTTCCATCTGACATGATGCCATGTTAAGCAATGACACTAAGAAGGAAGTTTGTTGTGTGGAAAGGGGGCACTGCTTGGGGACTGGCTGAGCATCGGGTGGCCGGTGGTGAGCAATTGTTTTCATTTGCATCACATGTCTTTCTTGGATTTTATTTTCCTCTCTATTTTTTTTTAATCTCTTTTTCCTTACTTAAAAAAAAATATATATATTATTATTTCTTTTAAATTATTAAACTGCTTTTAGCTCAACCCATGAGTTTCTTTTCACTTTTACCCTTCCAATTCATTCCCCTGTCCTGAGGCAGAGTGGAAGGGGGTCTGAGTGAGTAATTGTGTGGTACTTAGTTGTCAGCTGGTGTCAAACCATGACAGTTTTTTTCTAGATCACTTTATTTACAGGTGTTTCCATTCTTGTCATGCAATACTGGTGTCCTGTCCCACAGAATAGTGGATGAAATGCTTGGAAGGTACATCCTCCCAAAGGACATTCATTAAATGTCATTCTCAAGTAAGGGTGGATCATGCTCTTGCTTCAACAATGTGGTCACCAGAAATGGAGCTCAGTTGACTAAAATAAGTTGTCTAGATCTTCATTACAACAGGGTAAATCTGACCTTCCTCCTTAGGTGGAAATGAGTTGGGCTTCATGGAATAGACTGAGATGGATACTGGTGACAGGGAGACCCTGCAGTCAAGGCCCCTGTCCCAATATCACTGAGATTTCCAAATTATTTAGCTCACATCTGTCCTTAAGAGTGACACTTGTCCCCATAAATAGAGCTGTCACTCCTATGGTACAGGATGTTGGTTGGACATGCAGCTGTTTGTCCTACCAACATTCTCCTGCCCTGGGAATAAGTACCTTTTCTTTCCAATTCAATCACATCTCACTCAGAGGGCTCTATTGTCAAACAGCTGCACGATTTTCCAAGCACACTACTGAGATATTGATACACCTAACCTTGAGGGTTAAAAAAGCTTTGAATGAGTTGACAGTAGTCTTGGAAAACCTCTACTTCTCTGAATTAATTTGGAGCTGTTTGCCCTCGTCTCACCCCGGTGTAATTCATGGCAGAATTTGATTCTGCATAAATGGTGTTTATTGAAGGCAGAAAGTAGCACATGGAACTCATATACTGTATTCACTATCATTTCTTAATCACCCATTTGAATTCCAGCTGTACTAAGATCACCTTCTCCAAGTAAAAACAGCATGAGAATAACTGGATAGAAATCGACCTGTTATTTGTTTGCCTGCAAATTCTCTACATCACATCCCCAAGGAGGCTCTTGAAGCACTTCACAAACATTTCCTGAGCTTTAGTGACAGGCTGCAAGAGAGATAAGACTTCGTACAGGTGAAGATCAAATTTTTTTTTGCAGAAGAAATCCTGTATCTCACACACAAGTTGTGTTCCAGTGCAGGGAATACTGAGTTAAACCTTATACTCGTGCTGGTTATGGAGACGAACAAGACATTGATGATAGTCTTTGTTGGTATAAAATTTATGACTCATCATCTCCTTGTGGAGTTCCAGGAGCACAAACATATTGACATTTTAAAATGGTAGGGCCTTTGGGCATATTTCAGAGTTCTGGCCTGCTGCCTTAGGAAGGCCTGTTTTGGAAAAGAAGCGTTTGGGGGTTTTACTTCTGATTGGAAAGGGAGGTGTGTAGCTGCATAGCTTTAGATATTTGATGTGGATTTCTGGTTAAGAACTACGCTCTCAGGAGTGTCAGCAGAGAAATTGTTGTTGTAGGTAGTTTCAGCTGGCTTCTTGCCTCTGCAGAGACGAGTGGTAGATGTTGTGACTGTCAGTTTCATGTGTTTATACATGGCTTTTAACTCTTATCTGAAAAAAATGAAACTGTCCCTTCTGTTGTGGAAAAAAAATTAATTAGATTAAACTTAATGTGATGTTTCCTGTTACTTAGCTTGATCTTATGTAAACTGATGTTTCCTTGCACTCATCATAAAGATATGGTTATGATTCATGGAAAATTATTTTTGGTACAAAAAGATTCGTGAGCAGGCTAATGGGGAAAATAGAAGACATTCAAAAGCAATTAGGAACACTTGCTGTTTATCACTGTTTTCTGTACACTGTGTTTTCGTTTCCTGTTCTAGGACAATTCCACCCAATGTGTCATGGATGGCATTTCTGTGACTAAAAACTTTCCCTTGATAAGATGACCTGTTTCCTGCTCGAGCTGTTGTGTCATTTGGCATAGCTCATAATGAAGTGACAGATTAAATAAGATTAAGTTCCCTACCTGTTGTGACAGAAGCAGGATGTTGCCCAGCACGGAGACAGCCTGTAGGATAAATATTGCTGACAACTTATGCAAAATTGTGAACACCAGAAAGAAAGAAAATTGTTTTGACCAGAAGTCTGTGTTGGTGCAAGGATGACTGGAAAGAAATTAACTTTGTACATGGAAACTAGAAGAAACTTTCTAGTGAATCAGTGGAGTCAGGAAGGAAGTCTTTGTGTTGCTGCAACCAGAAAAAAGCACAGCTATTATTCAAAAGGGAGCTTGAACAGTTCTGTGGGAGGTTTATAGTTCTCTGTAACATTGGAAGGTTGGATTTGGTGACTTTGAAAGTCCTTTCCAGTCCAGAGTGCTCAGCACACAGTCATTCCTGCTACTGGGACACCATGTGTGACACTCAAGCCTAGGT
Organism: Edolisoma coerulescens; assembly: GCA_013397115.1. Taxonomy (NCBI): domain Eukaryota; kingdom Metazoa; phylum Chordata; class Aves; order Passeriformes; family Campephagidae; genus Edolisoma; species Edolisoma coerulescens. Next base: position 261,118 of record VWZW01002766.1, read on the forward strand.
AGAACCACATGCCACCAGCCCCAGGGTCACAGAGGAAAGGAGCAATGTCCCGTGGCACAGAAGTACAGAATCAGAGCACTGCAGGAGTGAAAGAAACTGTGCTTTTTGTGGGAGGGAGAGGTGTCAGGGTTGCTGATATTGAGTGAATGGTTTCCACGTCTCATCTAGGAGTAAAATGAAACAAATGCTTGATTTGAACCTTTAGGACACGGAATAAGTATTTGGCTCAAATACAGTTTGAGGAGCTGAGATATCTTTATGGAGCATTCAACCTATATAAAGAAGTCCATGGAGGAGGAATTTAACTGCAATTGAAGCCTTGAATGTTGTGGTCAAATTTAAGACCATGGGAAACTTGCCTTTCAGTAAAATCAAAATATGGACGTTAGACTGGTCCCAGAAATGTTGTTGAATGACTACAGCCTGGCTGCAATGCAGTGGAGAAAATCCTTTTAACAAAGAAACTGCTTTCCCTGTTCTGCTGAGATTCCCAGGGAGTAGTAGTGAGCTCAGGTGGGATAGGAATCCTCTCACAGCCACAGTCAAGCAGATACCAGGAAAATATCAAGGCTTTGGGCCACTGTTCAAAACAGTGGATCTTTGGTGAGTTCTCAGGCCTGCTGTTGTCTTTTTATACATCTGCATTGGAGCAAAACTGGTAAAATGCAGGAGTAATCATTATCCAATGCTCCAGTGAAAAATTGTTCAATTGACAAGTAAAACTCAATTCTACAGAGTAAATATCTATTTCCTCTGCTCATTTGACACTCATCACAGGTATTACCTTTTTTTTTTCCCCCCTAGGAATACAGGTTCTTTTGTTAAGAGCCAAATGAGAACTGACAATTTGTGAGCTTTCCCTTTGCTTTCCAACCTTTCATCTTCCAGCCTGAGCCACATAACACACAATCCCTTCCAGCTTCCCAAGTGGAGCCTCGGTGAGAAATGGAGTCCAGGCTTAAATGAAGGAAGAAATATAATGGAATGTAATGAATCTCACACAGTGCAGTGTTCTGAATCCAGGCAGAACTGGTGGTACAGAGAGGATTTATTCTCCTATGAAATCCTGGGTGAGGTGAAGCTCAGCCCTGTTTCCCCCCATCTGCCAAGAAAACATTTGGTTTAGATGGGAAAATTATTGCAGAATATTACCATGATATGGATGCTCTGGTCAAGTCCTGCTGGTTCCCACATTGCAGGAATGTGGGACAACTCTGATTGATTGTTTCCTGTATATCTACAAACAAAGGGGTTGGGAAACTACCAGGCACTTACCAGATACACACCAGGCAGCCTAAGGGATCAGCTTTACACTGCTCCTGAGCAGACATTCAGTCCAAGGCACAAGCTGTCCCTTAAACAAATAAAAACTTTGCAACTACAAGTTTATTTAACCCACCAGGGAGCCAAGAATATGGCACTGCCTCAAGTGGTTTCTTCTTTAGGGTATAAAACTTGGAATAATATTAACTTTTTCAAATTAAAAATTGAAGTGTTACCATCTGGGAATTGCTTCCTTCCTCTTGCTCCTGCCTTTATCTGCTATGTCTTCCAAAAGCAACTTCCAAAGCTTGATCCTAGAATTGGCTGGACCATAGTTTATTGGCTGGCAGAAGGTATTTCATACCCTTTAGCCTCAATAATGTAATCATAATTTCCTTCAAGTTAATGAATAAAGTTCCTGTTATTATATATATTTTCCTTCTACTGGAGGGAAACAGTGTTATCTGCTTCGTGCACATTCCTCAGCACCACATTGTTGGAATGCCCCCAAGCACAATTTTAGCTCTAATAATGCAATATTAATTAAAAAAAGGAAAAGAAAAAAGGCAGCATTTCTCCTCCTCTGCTGCCTGCAGGACACAGATTGAGCTTCTAGGATTTTGCTGCTTGCTTGGAAGGGAGCAGTTTACATTAAATTTCAGGCACGTCACAATTTATGCAGTGTGTTTTCATCTTGACTTGCTGTAGCAGTAAAGAGAAGAACATCTATAAGAATATATTCTTCTAGAGCACCTTTTATCCACTGCTCTCTAGATGCTTGAATCCCAACTTAATTTCCTCTACAGCACTGGAAGGCAGCAGGCAGAGATTTAAGGGGGAGGAGAGGGGACAGCCAAGGCAGTTTGTCACCTCCTCCCCCTGGCTCCCATCTCCTGCAGAGCAGGAATTTGACTGGGTCCGACTGGGGTTCCTCAGAGGGGATGAGGCTGGTCCAGCACTGCCAGTGGTTGGAGGGGGAGGCTGTACCTGCCATCGTGGCTGGGGATGAGTCGCCAGAGGTGCCCAAATCTCAGCTTCCTCAAAAGCCACGCAGGCTCTCAGCATGGCCCCACACAAGTGCCAGACCTCCTGTCACCATTCTCTCCTGTGTGAGATGGGAAAGGTTCCCCAGTGGCAGTAAACTGAGAGCATCACCACAGGATAGACAAAAGGATGTATCTAGACAAAAGAAGAAAATCCCACAAATAAAACCCAAAGCTTTCCTTTTGGAAATTTCTTGAAGTGATGATACTTCAGAAAGTCCTGTTTCCTCTTTCTGTGAACTGTAATGAAAAAAGTAAAGAGTAAACAAAATTATTGATAATATTTTGCCTCTCTGTTCTATTTATTTTATTCTCTGGCATATAATTTTGCTCCCTATTCCTTCTTTTCCCATTTGCCTCACACACACACACACACATATATATATATATATACATATGTACCTATGCATATATATGCATATACTCATGAGCTCCACATGAGCAAAGACATCAAGCTTTACCCTTGAAGGAGAAGAATAAAAGACAGCAAGCTAATTCAATAGAAGATACTGTTAATTATTAAAAATGTCATTACTTTTGAAAGTATTTCACCTTATCTAAAGGCAACATATGAAAGTGGACTGAGCAATTAATTTGGCAGATATAGTAGTAAAGTAAGTCTCTGCTAGAAATAACCATTCTTTTCCACAGATGTCTTTCTTTAAGTGATGCCAGTGAACTCTGGCACTTTTTAATGGATGGCTTACTACCTTTGATCTTTTCACAGCAGCATTTAGAGGTGCAATTGAGAGCATGACAACCCTGCTGGATCCCATACAGGCACAAAGCAAGAAATCTTGCATAAACACAGGAAGGGCTTTGCATCAATTTTTTAACAGAATAGAAAAGGCTGGTAATAAACAGGCAGGATAGTTGAGGTTCTTCCTAAAGTCCCAGAGCAGGTCATTGGCAGAGCTGAGACTGGCTTTAGAGTGGCCATGGAGAGGGGACAAAGTTTTGGCCACTGGATAATCCTTTGGGGTTTATACAACTATGGAAACTTCCTTATCTCACTTGGGATTGCAAAGAACCCCTTATTTACTAATATAGAACAATACTTGTTCTGCTCTAGCTTTTGGTCAATGCTTAATTTGTCAGGCTGTTAGAATAAATGGTCATCGAAGGTCTCCTTCTGAAAATAGTCCTATTCTATTCTATTCTATTCTATTCTATTCTATTCTATTCTATTCTATTCTATTCATAAACAAACTTAAGCTAGTAGTTATCCTGCCATTAAGTGCAGAAAAACAAAATATTTCCATAGGCGAGAGGAATATCACATCTAACAGCACTGATTCAAACATTTCCCCCTGTTGCTGCAATGCTTCAGATTTCACACTTCAATTTAATAAAGAAACTACAGAACATTTTACCTCATTGTTTCATTTCATCAAAGCAGCTTCCTGACATTTGCTCATTTGTCTCAAACATCTGCCATTAGAAGGCAAATGTCTCTTCTGTCAGGTCTTTCTCCCTGGCTCTCATGAAAGCATTTATATTGCTTAAAACTTGCCAGTACTTTGTTAGTCTGACAGGGTGCCTTGTATTTGTCCAAATGCATCCAGTAAGAGCTGTCACAGCCGTGGAGAGCTGAAATGAACAACCTGGTAACTTAATGGAGAGCATTGAAGAGTCTCTGCCTATTAGACAACAGGTTGTATTGGGTTTACAGGACCACATTTTTGGTAGCAAGGGGGCTACAATGGTGGCTTTTGTGACAAGCTCCCTGAAGCTTTCTTCATGGACCGGCTGCCGGCCAAAGCTGAGCCCATCAGCAATGGCAACAGCTCTTCTGGGATAATGGATTTAAGAAGGGGGAAAAACACCTGCAGAACTGCAGCTGGAGAGAGTGAGAATATGTGAAAGAAACCTCTCTGCAGATACCCAAGGTCAGTGCAGAAGGAGGGGCAGGAGGTGCTCCAGGTGCCAGAGCAGAGATCCTCCTGCAGCCCCTGCAGGACCCCACACTGGAGCAAGGGATGCCCAAAGGAGGCTGTGACTCCACGGGAAGCCTCTGACTGGCAGACTTCTTGCAGGGCCTGTGGACTTATGGAGAGCAGATCCCACACTGGAACAAGTTTACTGCAGGACTTGTGACCCCAAGGGGGACCCATGCTGGATCAGCCTGTCCCTGAAAGACTGTCTCCTATGGGAGGGACTCTCTGATGGAGCAGGGGAGGAGTGTGAGGAATCCTTCCCAGGAGAAGGAAGGAGTGTCAGAGACAATGTGTGATGAACTGACCACAGCCCGTTACCCATCCTCCTGCACTGCTGAGGGGCAGATGGGAGACAATGCAGGGGTGAAGCTGAGCCCAGGAAGAAGTGAGGGGTGGGGGGAAAGGTGTTTTAAGATTTGGTTTTAGTTCTCATAACTCTACTCTGATTCGGCTGGTAATAAATTAAACTAATTTCCCTAAGCTGAGTCTGTTTTGTTTGTGGTAGTAACTGGTGAGTGATCTCTCCCTACCCTTATCTTGACTCACGAGCCTTTTCATTGTTTTCTCTCCCCTGTCCAGCTGAGGAGGGGAGTGGCAGAGTGGCTTTGGTGGGCACCTGGTGTCCAGCCAAGATCACAAGTGTTACAGTATTTCAGTATGCCTCAGTCTGGTACAGGATTCGCCAGGACAAGCTTGACAAAGCAGAGGAGATAGAGGTTAGAAACACGGTAAATCAAACCATTATGCAGTAAATTCTGAGGAGGCTGGCACTAGCAGTTAGTCAGTTGCCAGGAATTCATGCACAGTGTCTGACAGAGAGTCAGATCAGCGACAGAAATGTGTGATCGAGCAGCACAGGGTGCACCTGAATTTATTTCTGTGAATGGAAGCACCTGCAAAGGGTGCAATAAAAATTCTCTTTGCATACATATTTAACCCTGCCCAGTCCGTGCTGTCAGTCAGTGTGATCACTCCACTGATGGTGTCATTAAAGGGCTATTTTGGTTAATCTCCATTTTATGTTTGCACACTTAGCCGAGCAGTGCTGCAGTGGATCTGTCAGCTCCCTGAAGGCAGGCAGCTGACAAGCGCCTTGAGAGCAGCACCTGTACATACGCAAACAGAAAATGCAGAAGCATGTATATTCTCCATCTGGCTCCAGTCTGGAGCTTTAGGTCTATTAATCATGCTCAGAGATTTGAAAGCTTTTCCAGCTAGTTCATTGCCTGACCCAGAGGAGTAATGGTTCAGTGCTCAGCACTGAAAAGACAGAGCCTCTGCATTTTATCCCCAGCTCTGCAATCAATTCACAGCACAGTGAGTTAATCTCTTAGGATTAGGCCCAAAGGGATGAAGACTATAAAACTGGATCAGAGACATTCCTCCTTCCAGAATTTGGCTACTAGACTGCAATCCAGAACCTGGGGACAGGTGTCTGGTCCCTCCACAGAGCATCCTGTGAGGAGCAACTGCTGTGTCAATCCAGGACATCTCAATGGAGAGCAAAACACTGGGAAAAGGGCCCACAGTGACTAACTCTTGTCTCTCCTCCAGATGTGGATGCTTATCCAAGCTATATTGACTCTGCTAAATGACTCCAGTCCTTCACCAAATCAATACCTCTTCTGTCTTTCTAATGAAAAGTTATGACTTACCAATGGAAAGTTTCTAATGCAGTTGGAGTGACACCCCTGAGCACACCATGTGGAAGAGCTGGTCCCACTCTCACAGCTGCACAGAGCAATTCACAGACACCTCTAAGAATATAATCTATATTTGGGTGTGGGGAGGAGAGAGGTTTCCATTCCTCCTGTTAAAGCTGTTCTCTTTTGCAGGAAAACCCCCCAAGAAGCCACAATATTGCTGTATTTGGAGATACTGCAAACTCAACTGGACAATGCCCTGAGCAACCTGAACTAACCCTGAAGTCGACACTGCTTGGAGTAAAGAATGAACTGGATGGCATCCCAATGTCCCTTCCAGACTTGTGTAAGTCCATGATTCTAGAATTACATGGAAAATACTTTAGAGGAAGGAATACGTGAGTCTCCTTGCATCCTAAATTTAGGGCTCTCACTGTGAAGGACTTCCCTGTCACCTAAAACTGTTCATATATTTTCTCCCATGTCCATAACTTATGGAATTACATCTTTTCCTTCTTTTACCAATTGCTAGGCAGAAGATCCACACACCTAGCTGAGAAACAGGATGCTGCAGCTAACTCCATGTGAAATCGGAAACTGGACTTTCAGGGAAAGTGTCTTTTCAGATGGTTCAGGGCAGGTAGACAAGGTGCTGTGTAGTCTGTGGATCTGGTCAGTCCTGCACAGAATGAAACACAGAAATACAACAGAGGTATCTGAACAGGGAAAGCAAAGAGTAAAGTAGTCTTGAGAGGAAGAGATACAGATTTATACACCTTTTACCTACTCCCAGTTGTTTGTGCTTATAGTTTCCTTAGAGACAGCCTCAAAACCAGGTTCCAAATATCATTACTTATGCTACTAAACAAGTTGCTTGAATTTCATCTGGACTTAGCAGACACATCTGATTTATTTCAACACTAACAGGATCATGACTGAAATAAAATCATACACAGATGAGTGTTTCAATTGCTACCGTTATTAATCCTGCTGTTTAGGTTCATGTTTAACAGGAGGCATATGCAAGGCTCATTTCATATCAAAACAGTGAAGAAGCTTCTCATCTGTCACTGCCACAGACATCTGTGAGGAGCCACCTGCAGCACTTTTCAGGGCAGACAGCAACTGAAGAGTGTGAAAAGTCACTGTGACAAGCAGAGGGACTGAGATACTGATTATGTAATGTGTTTTCCTTGTCAAAATGGAATGAACCTGTCTCAGAGGATCCCATTTCCCCACACCACACAGGCACAAAATGTGAGTCATGAGGTGCCACAGTGCATTGGAGGCATGTGGCAGTGAATGAGCTCTGCTGTGGAATAAATGTGCCTCCTGCCCTTGGCAGGTCAGTGCTGGGCAGCAGAGTGATGCTTTCCTGTCCTCTGTAGAGCACAGAGAGCTCATGCTGAGACCTTTTCAGCCAACACTTGCCTCAGATGCTTTCCAGGACAGAGAAGGACAGATCTTACCCAGCTTTTAAAGTGAGATCACCCTTCCAGTGCACTCATTGTCCCAGAAAATTCCTGACCGAGCACAAGCCAGGTACCATTCCCAGTAGGAAGTCTGCATGTTTTCCCAATCAGCCAGGCTGTTCCTGGAGAATAAGAGAGGGTCAGATGTGCACCTTTCCTCACAACTCTGCCTCAGCTCTAAAGAACTCTCCTGATCATGTTTAATTTACAACAGCAAGTGAAGCCACAGAGCTCTGCTGGCCTACTGGTGGGAATGAGTCCCAGCTATTTCATTCTGGAGGGGGAGTCAGTAGACAATTTACAAGGGAAACCTGTGGAACAATGTCCCAAGTATATCTCACAGCAATCTGAGGTTGGCAAAACTTTCAACAAAGTCATAGGAAGGCTTTTCTTGGCTTCACTCCATGTCAGCTGAACCATTTCATGCTTAGCTGGCACCCTCAGAGACATTTCATTCATTTTCCCTGTTTCTGGTGTGGGACAAGGGAACTGTAATCCTGGCTCTGGGCCCTGGCCATTTACTCTGGTTACTTGTTATTGACACAAGCCAGAACCATATCCTTTAGGGTGAGACATGGGAAATGGGAGGATATTTAGGTGGAACAATTTCCATCTCTGGATGCCTAATTATAAACTCAAGTGCCGATGAAAAAAAAAATCCTGATTTTTATTTCTAGGATTCTCAGAAATTTGGGACAGGTGACCCTGGGAAATCATTCCTTCCTCTCCAGAAATTATCATTATGGAGCTGTTATAACAGTCAAGGATACCTCTACTTCAATCTCACACCAAATTTAATCATCCTTTTCTTTCAAAACTGAACAGCTTTCTAAGGGATTGTGTTTCTTGGATATTAACATAATAAATATTTAAAACATTTCCACACATGTATTGCATGAAAAATACGCCAGCCTCACAACAACTCTAAAGAAATTTTTTTAATAGATGTCTAATTTATTTTCTCCCTAATCCCCAAAGTCTATCAGATTCCTCTCAAAACTAAGCTCTGGTAGAGCTGAAAAGATCCAGTAACTTACATCATACATTACATTTCTCTTTCCAAGTATATAAATATTGACATTGATGTTTCAGCCTCAGAACTATCAGTCATAAAACTGTGATATTGCTACTTTTCTCACCAGAGTGCTAAACTTCTTAGGACTCTGTTACCATCACCTACAGCAGTCTCTAGAAGGCTGGATTTTCCACTTATCTGCTGGACTCTTCTGTCCAGTTTTTTTCCTGTCCTTCTCTTCATGCCAGTGAGCATCTATTTTGACATGTTTGTCACATTTCTACTAGAAAGAGGGTGTGTAATATTGATGTAATAGGATAAATACCTTATTGTCACCATCATGGGCTTTATGGAAGAACCATATTAACTGCTATTGTAGCATTTAATCAGTTGTTTATAAAGCTGTAATCTTCATTTAGTAGAGTAACTTTGAGACCAGATGACACTGACCATTCTCTGTAAGCTGTATTTTGTTTTATCTGTATTTTATTTTTACTTGCTTTGGTTAGTGAAGTGCTAGAAGTTCACTGGTCTATCTCGTTTCCTGAGGGATTTTTCTGCAAAGTAAAATACCAGTTTCACAAGGCAGTTTCACACATACAGTACAGCAGAAAACACATAAAAATAGTTAATAAATAAACTTGTTAAAAAGAAATAGTTTTTTCAATTTGAAGAAGATTCATTTTATTTTAAATTTGTATTAAAGTGAAAAATATGCCTCCAATATAATTTTGATGCATTAGAGGTGATGCGGAATATAATTTTCCCCTCTCTTTCTTGGGTTTTTAAACTCAAGCAAACAGTATATGATTTATCTTCCATCCTCTCAATTTTGCCATGGATTCCATGTTTCTCCTTAGCTACCTGGAACAAAAGAATGTATCCACATGTTAGAGGGTGGGTTTCAAATGGCTGCAGCATTTGCAACAAATTTAGAAATAAAACCACAATGTTGAAAAGCTTTTGGCCAGGCAGTGGGAAGGCTCTTGCAGCTGATGGAAGGGCAGATTTCAGACTGGACTGGAAGCTGTGCTGGGAATGTGACCCCCATCAGTCATCAGGGGAAAAATCAGTCAAACCCCATACACTTAGTTTGCATCAGTCAAAAGCATTTCTGATTATGCAAGGAAAGGACATTTAGGCCTTCAGATCGTCAAGAAGGATCTTTACTTCACTCTGATGTTGTGCAGAGCCATGAGCACTTTAATAACGGTGCCCTTTATGAAGAGAAGCCTTGAGCAGGGGCCATCAAAAATCCAGTGCAGCACCTGAGCAAAACCATGGAAGCAAGACAGTGTCCCTTGATGAATAAAATAATTTACTGGCTGTGCACTTGAGAAATTTTTGCCTTCAAGGCAAAGCCTTTTCCTTTGGTTTGGATTTTTTTTTTAATTTGTTTAAAAATGTCACACACTAAGGAACAAATTCTGCAGCTGTCACTTGTGGGACTCCAGCTGCAGCTTTCCTCTAGGAAAGGGTGAAGTTCTTTTCATGACATCCAAGCTCAGGAATCCACTGTGGAAATGCAGGCAGTTTTAAGAAAGAAAGCAAAGTAATGTTAATCAGAGAACTGATCAAACAAAGCAGCGTCAAAGTACAGGCTGGAGGAGGGATGAATCTTTGTGAAGCAAGAATACACCATTCCTGCCACATGGGTTGTTGGTATCCTGGGGAAAAACATCATGGATCTAATTCTGGTCTCATTTTCTTCAAAGTCTGAAGTGTCTGTACTGAAGTCAAAGCCACAATCATGTAAGGCTTGGTATAAAAGATTAGAAGTGCTCTCACCATTGGGCAAATGGATCCAGGCCGCTTTACCATGTTAAAAAGAGCTACTTTCACCCCAATTTTTCTTTGAGCTTCAGTGTTATAAATGCAAAAATAACTAAACTGGAGTGGAAGTCATTCCCTGGGACTTTGTTATGGTAAGGTGCTGTAGAGCATTAGCCACCTTTTACATCTTTCTTGGTTTGAATTTCCCCATATATATTAAAAAACCTACATTTATAAGTAAAAGCAGCGCACTTAAAACACAGGCCAGTATTTTCATTCAGGGCACAGGGCATGCCTGTGGGCTAACATTCATGCCTGTAGAGTCAGAGAGCCTCCTCACCTCTTTTTGTTAATTTTGGAAGTTAAAAATGTGCACCAAATACCTGAACTTGGCTGTCAGCTGCAAAAGTTGTAAGATCTTAGTGGAAGTAAATATAACACTTTTCAAAGCTTTTTGTGGGCTTGTGAATGTGAAATCCTTTAAACCTCCATCAGGCTTGTATCCCATGTGAAGATTTGAGAGATTCATTCTCCTCATACTGAGATATAAACAGCTTCTCACTTTTTGATCACAAATACTGATTCTGTCCTTCCTTTTTCAGTCAGCCTTACTCTGGGATGGGCTTTGCACTTTTTCTAATTTAAAGATCCTAAGCTGATCACTCTCTCAACTGACTTTGCAGGGTATCACCTCTCAGAAAGAGTGCTGAGGCTTTTTCCCTTCTCCAAAATACCTATTTGAGTACCTACCCTGTCAGCCAAGCAGTCCAATGACAGCTGGAATCAAGAATTTTATTAATGTTTTACTGAGTATAAATTTAAATCCAGAATCATAGTTAGATCCCTAAGCCAATGTGCACTCAAAAACGTGCTTTTTGTCCCCCACTTTTTATAGGTAGAACTTGGGTACCTGGCTTCAGGCAAAAGTCTGCAATTCAAGACCTGAGCTGAGGATCTGAAAGCTGGAGGAAGAGCAACTTAACTTCTCCATGAAGCTGCTTCCACTTTCCCCGGGGTGTGAACACCCTTCTCCTACAGGATGGGACAAGGTGGTCCTTGTAGTCTGAATGTGAGTTGAAGACTACCTGGCAGTGTTTGTGCCTTTGTTATCTGCAAATAGCTCTGACTGCTGCCAGAATGGGCAGGGAGGTGGTTGCTGTGGAGAGGCAGGGACGGAGCCTTTCTGTAGTGGCTGTGTAGTACTTTTGAGTGCACATGTCATGGCAGCCACTCGAAAGTAAAAAGAACTACATAAACATCCTGGTCACCTAGCAGCTTTGTGAAACAGCCTAAATCTTTGATTTTGTTGGAGATAAATCATCTGTGAACAATATGAAAAATAAAATGTAGACCACTGCAAGAACTGGACTGGGAAAGTACAGAGCAAGGTCTCAAATGTTAGTGCTTGTTTTCAGTGATGTAAAGCTTCAGGCTGAATTGAAGGGGAGCTGGCTACCCTGAGAACATCACAAGATAAGGTTTTTAAGAAAACCTTTAATACAAGATACAAAAAGTTACCCACTGCTGTTGTATCATGGTAAGAAATAGACACTGAGAACATGTAGACATGTCCTCATCCCAGTCTGGGCTCTTTCCAACAGTGCTTCAGTTACTTTTGCTTCAGCTTCTGTGCCCACCTACCTACTGAATTTGCAACAAATTCAGCCATGAAGTTTGGCTACTCCCTTATGGTAGCCTGTGACACCTCCTTAATAAGCTACAATGAAATGGCTTCTTCTAAGGGTCTTTGCTTCATTATGCTCATGTACTCTGGTTCTGTTCCATCAGTTGGACTGTTGGCTTCTCTGCCCCTTTCTTCCTGACATTTCCCTGCCTCAGAAAGTTCTCCTTTCCCCACTCCCTCCTGGGCCTTTGTTCCCTCACCACTCCCCCAGTGTTTCCCTATTGGCCCCGGTACCCTGGCTACACCTCTGTGCCACCCCCTGGCCCTCAGACCATTGGCTTCTCAACCCCGTATATTAGTCTGCGTCGCCCATTGACCTTGGTTCTTCGTTCTTGGTCCGCTGCCTGTGCGTGGCTGAAATAAACCTCTCCTGTGGAGCCCCATACGAAGGACCCTTCCCAACTCTTTGCCATCGACCTGTTGCAAGTACCATCAGGCGGGAGTGTGACTGAGTGTGTGCGTGGGAGGTGGCCACTGAACGGCTCCACATTGGAGACGCTTTCAGAAGGTTGCGATACCCCATGCCATCTCCACCCACCGCGACACTCCCTTATTTTAATTATCACTTTAGTTTTCTGACTCTGGCAGAACTATTTCTGATTTGCAGAGCTAAAGTCAAGGAATGTTTTGGGTAGGTACCAGTGCTCTGGAAATCTGGATGTTCTCTAAACTGGGTTCATCCACTGCCTACGTTTTCTTCAGACCTGAGCGCAAGACAGGGAGTCCATGGGGCTGTTTGACACTCTGCTTTTATAGTTTTGCCATCCCATTGATTTTTGAAATGTAACCAAAGGCTCTGTGGAGTTTCTGTCACTGTGGTCTTTCAGGTAGTTCCTGGTGGCGGGATACTGTAAGGCAGGGTTCCTCCCTACGTGCATTCAGATGCTCGAACACCTCGTCCCACCTCCTCTGGCTGTGGTTTACTCCCCCTGATGAGTGACTGCTTAACCACAGTGAGTGCATCCAGCTCATGACAAAATTGGTGTCTCAATGCTTTTGCCTGTCTGAGCTGGTATTTTACTGAAATGTTCACATCAGCTGCAATACGCAATAGAGAGTCTCAGACAAAAGAGTAACAACAATATAATGCGGGTAGCTCATCTGAGAGCTCCACTGAGAGCCAAACTTTGCAATATCCTAAATGGAAAAATGCAAGGCACCACAGCAAACAAGGGCTCATCAGTAGTGCAGCTTTCTCCAACCTAAATGTATGTGTAAATATAGCCTAGGAGAAGGCAAAATCATGGATGAATCCATCTCCTTTAAGGAGATTTCAGAGACAGACGAGTCTTAGGATATGCTGTGAAGAGTCAGTTTGACAAGCAGCCTTTGGAGCCAGGCCCAGTCCATCTCCCACACACCCAAATAAAGGGACAGCCCTTTCCCTCTCCTCCCTTCTCAGTGCTGGGGTCTTCTTGTCCAAATGAGAGACCCATTGCCTCATCAGCTATCAAGAGCACAGGTGTAGCTTCTCTCCTCTGCCTCTCAGGGCAGGACAGCACCACTGCTGTCTAATTTGTCAGCATATCAGGTATTTCACAGCATCCCACCCAGTAGGGTTTCCTGTCAATACAACAGGCTGTTGACATATGCCTTGAAGGGTTTGTATTTCTGGAAACTGTAGAATCCTACAGATAACCTTCTTAATTATCACATTCCCTATCAATGGCTGTCACCTTAACAAGAGGCAGAGATGAGTCTGTGCTGTTTCCTCCTCCCTTCACATCAAATCTGCAGCTGATCCACATCTCAGTTTCAGAAACAGACATGTCTGATCTGACCAAAGAAATTGCAGGGCCTCTTTTGTCTTTTCAACGAAAGATTGGTGACTCTTTCCTGTTAAGAAACAAGCCAAATATGGGCTACAAACATAGACATGATAGCTCTGATATTCTTCTGGAAAGACAAATGTTCTACCTGAAAATCACAGAATAGGATAGTAGGATACGACCTGCAGGGTATAACCTTCTCTGCCTTATAAACTAAAGACAAATAAAAGAAGGTCATCAAGACTAAATGACATACATGGTGGAAAAATGCATGAAGCAGTGGATAATTATGAGTAAGATCAGGAACAGCATTGCTTTCCCAGGAAGAGTAGAATCACCTAGCAAAGCACAGAACAAGAAGTTAAGTCACTTGTTTGAATCCATGTTAGAGGTCCTGCAAGTGATGAGTTTCAATATCTGATTTTAAAGCAGGGAAGATGGTTCCCCCTGAAATTCTCTCCTAGTAAAATGAGGCTTTGTCTCATAATTACCCAAGCTACAAAATTTTATTGTATTATTTAGTTTTGGGTTTAACCCTGGGAGGCCTGCAGTGGACTGGCACCCACAAGCAGCTGTCACCCACAGGTGCAGGACCAGTGCGACCTTCAGACAGGTCATGCTCTAAGTGTCAGCCCTGCTGTGCAGCACTGAGTTACTCCTGTTCCTCCACCAGCCTCTGCTCCTTCTTCCTTTGCCCTCAGAAAGCTCTGACAAACTTCACAGCACTCCCACTCTTACTGGGAACACTGGGGTTAAATTTCCTCTTCCTTGGGATAAGTCTGGCAGACATATACCGATTCTGTTTTCAGTTGTGCCATTTCTCTCCCAGTGCATGCACAGTCACAGCTGTGAATGAGTTGCAGGCTTTAATTTTTAATGCTGAAGGCTATTCCTAGCTACCTCCTCAACATTACCACCTCCACTGCAACCTATAATGTACCCACAGAGACATCCTGGGTTCCACTTAATTGGAACAATATTTACATTTGTCTTTCTGGTTTGTTTGTATCATTGAGTTCTTAAAGGGAGTCTTGCTGAGGTATAGTAACAAATTTGTCTTTCTTTGCTTTTCCATCTTGGAAAAAAAATTAAATTACATTATTTGCAAACTGTTGCAAGAGAAAGATGAAGAAAAGAGTTCTTAGCTCAGAATGAAAAACAGCCAGTTAATAAGGAAGGAAGAAAGTGCTGTGTATTAATGACTGGATGGAAAATGGTTGCTGTGATTTATTTAATGGGATGAGCTCAGCTCAGGGTATTGTTTTCCAGGGTATTGTAAAAAGACAGAGCAACATCTGCACTGAGGACCTAAATAGAAAAGAGACTCAAAAATAAAGGCAATAAAATGATTTTGCAGACTGGAGGCAGAGAGAGGGTAAGGTCACAGCAAAAGTCTTGGAAAATCTGGGAACTGATAACATCCTGTTCTTTAAACTGATCAGCATTTACTAGTTTTTCAAAATTTCAATGCATCCATATTGGATGTAATTTGGAAACAAGTTCAAATCTGTGGAAGCTTTAGGTAAAGAAATCATCCTTAGGAAAATGAAACATCACAGTCTTCTCTGTACACATCTCTGCAAGTCAAAATATTTCTTTCCTTTTTTTTTTTTTTTTTAAATATGTCTTGGTTGCTGGTAAATGAATCAACTTCTGCAGGGAGACAGGGTGTGCTTCCTTCTTCTTGCACTAGGACCACTCCACAATGGGCACCAGAGAAATACAGTGTTGAATGGGAGAGGTAAAACACTTCCTTCTTCCTTCTATGCTACATAATGCAAAGTCATTAGGAGCTCCTATTGTAGGAGAATCCAGCTCTTGTTTTAGCCCTAGGAAGTGCCATCTTCTCAGTTTTGTAATAAAATGAAATGAAATGAAAAAAGTCCTAGTTTGATGATAATATTGTATCATATTTTCCACTTAAAATGAGCTGGAATTTCACTGTGAAATTCCCTGGCAATTCTTCCTCAACCAGGGAACACATTAATGAGCCATTGTCTTACTCTATTGTCATTTGAAGGTAAAAGCAACAAAGAGATGCAGATTTCCCATGTAGAATTTGGTTTGGTTTCAAGACAACCCACATACAAATGTTAACACATCCACAGTCTGAAGGAGTGCAGGACACCAAGCTTCCACTGCTTGTCACTTTAGGAACAGTAAAGTTATAAATTATGAACCTAAGTCCACTGAAGAATCTGTCAGGCCAGAATCCAACCATTCCTGACTCCCTTTTCATGGCCAGTGCTACCCTCTAGCAGGCACAATGTGGCTCAGTGCCCCCAAAACTGCTGGATCCCAAATGAGCACAGCAGCTCCCTGGTGCTCTTTGCTGCAGATGGACAGAAAAAGCTGCTCCTGATGCTACAGAGAGATGAAATCTCCCCACACCCGGGGTTTGCCATCACACCAGGACAGATGATGGGAAACTTCTGAGGGGAAGGTCTGGCTCTAAATTTTTGATAGCTGAGCAGAGGTCGGTATTAACATGGATCATGTTCTCTCAGCAAAAAGGAACCAGGATGGATTGGCCACAAATGCCCTCTCAGCTCCTGGCACAGATATCTGATGGTTCAGGGGTGAGTTCTTGCTCTGGATATTTGGCAAATCTGCTCCAGCATGGGCATCTCTGTCCTGTTGTTGTTCATACACCGGTGAGACACTGCTGAGGGTGGAACCACAGCCAGTAGGTGAAGTGCTTTTCCCTGAACTTCAGCATCCAAAAGCTGCTCTCCCTCATTCCTGGGAGGAATGAAAAGCACGCTGCTGGCTCCTGCCCTGTGCTAGGCTGAGTCTAGGGATATACTAGGCTGAGTCCTAGGCATATACTCTCCTGTCACATGCTCTTTCTCTCTGTCACTGAATAATTCCCAGGATCTCTCATGTCCAGATTTGCTAAAGCCTGTGTGAAATGAGTAAAGAGGATGCATCAGCACCTTTGCAATAACCCGTGGGAAAGCTGATGCCTGGACAGTAGGTCATGAAGCAGAAAAGTCCTGGATTTTCTGTTTTGGAGCATTTTTGAAAATTGTGGACAAGCTCTCTGCCACCTTTGCTGGACCCAATATTGTACTCAGCCCTCAAAGAGTTCAGCCAGTCCTGATGAAACCAATAAGCAATTTTATTGGGTTTTGAGTTTGAGAGAGGTCATTAACAATGGGGAAATGGTGGAGAATATTGTCTTATTTCTTGTTTTGTCTCTGTCTGCCATAACATTGGAGTAGTGAGACAAGGCTCTGATTCAGTTCTCACTGATTTTATTGAGATTTATTTTATAATTTGGCAGTATCTTGTTTCTCAGTCAAATGTTCTCATTGAAAGATTCTTGATAATGATTCATCTACTGCTCAGGGACCATTTTAAAGAAGAACAAACAGAGGAATTCAGGTTAATGGGAGGACCCCTCTGGTAAAATTAATCCCATTTTGGGACCTCAGTACAGAAGAGAGTCTGACAAACATAGGAGAGTCTAGCAGAGAGAAACCAGGTTGATATTTAGGGGACTCAATACATGATGTAGCAGAGGTTATCCTGGAGAAAAGGCTAAGGAGGGACCTGGTGTTCTCTGTCTGAAGGATGGCTGTAAGCATACAGAGACAGAACTTCTCAGAGGTGAACAAAAAAGATAATTGGATAACTGGTGCAAGTTGTAGGACAGGAAACATAAACAGTGGAACAGGGGCCCAGGGAGGCTGTAGGATCTCCATCCTTGGAATTATTTGAATCTCAGGTGGAAAAACCCCTCAGAAACCTTTTAGAACCTTTGACATTGACCTGTATTTGAGCAGGAACAGGTAGATGACCTAAAGATATCCCTTCCAAGATTTTCTTCTGTAATTTTATGTTTAACATGAGGGTGGGAAAAACATTTTATCTTCCCACTTCTCCTCTTCCAAGTTTCCCTAGAACTGCTTGAGTTATCTGTTAATTCTGAAAAGGTGCTCTGTCATATGTCTAGAATTTGATAGGACTGCAGGGAACTGGACTGTCACAGTATTTTTCGTAGATATTTATGCATTTTTGCAGCACATAAAGGCATCAGCTCATATTAGCATCATGTTGGACCAGTTTGTGGTTTTGGTCTCCTAAAATTATTGCAGCTGGAGCTGAACTCAGAGAAACAATCATGCAAAGGTATTTAAAATAGAATTTAAAGAGAGTTTTTCAGAAATACTTTGTGGCTTCATCCCATTTTTCTCTGCATATATCAGCCTGTAGTCCTGTTATCTCATCCACCACATACTTTCTTGTCAGACTTCTTTAAGGACTCTGCTAAGCCTTGATGTCTCCTTCCCCTTTCAAAGAAGAACACAAAGCCTCTTCTAAGAGATTTGGGAGACAGCACATCTGCAGCAGAATGTCACCTCAGCGACTATTGTCTCACAGATAATAATGCCAGAGCATTATGGAACTTGGATGAAAGAAGCTGCAGTGTCTGTCTCAAAAAAAAACAGAAGATGTGGTTTTCAGCAACAATTTGGGAAATGTATACTCACCCGTGAAATTGTCCTCTTTTGTTGAATATATCACTGTGAACTCTGCTTAATTGCAGTGCCTGGTCATTCCACCCTCCATGGGACCAACTGAACATAATGATAGTGAATGGTAAATGACCGGTGCTTAATCAGGCCAAAATTAACATAAATTCCAGATAATGGGGGGAAATGCCTGTGGTTAATAAAAAGAGAAAAAACATTGTTGTTTTTAAAGAAACAAATGACATGCAACTTTGCCTTAGTTGGGAATAAGCTTCAAGTTTAGAAGTGCTGGCCCAGAATAAAAGGTTTTGTTTGAGCAAACCTGGTCTGGGTTTCACATCAACACCCCTACCCATAACTGTATGTGGTGACATGTTAGGAGGTGAAGTGTGGAAAGTGAAAGAACTTCACACAGAAATTTCTGGGTTTGTTTCAACATAGAACATATTGGAAAGGTGCAAACAAAATCAAAGCTAAGAGGTAAAAGGAAAACAGTCACAAAATCACAGAATGGGTCAGGTTGGAAGGGACCACAGAGAGTCATCTGGTCCAATCTCCCTGCTCAAGCAGGGTCATCCCAGAGCACATGGCACAGGATTGTGTCCAGAGAGTTCTTGAATATCTCCAGTGAGGGAGAGACTCTACATCCTCTTTGGGCAATGTGTTCCTGTACATGGTCACCTGCAGAGTAAAGTTCTCCTTCATATTCAGGAGGAACTTCCTGTGCATCGATTTCTGCCCGTTGCCTCTTGTCCTATAGCTGGGCACCACCAAGAAGAGCCTGGTCCATCCTCTGACACCTCCCTGCAGACACTGATAGGCACTGATGAGGTCCCCTCTAAGTCATCTTTTTTTGAAGTTGAACAGGCCTGGCTCCCTCAGCCTTTCCTTGTAAAAGAGATGCTCCCGTCCCTTCACCATCTTTGGACCTGCTCCAGGAGCTCCATATCTCTCTTGTTCTGAGAAGCCCAGAACTGGACACAGTAAGATTCACAGTCTGGATCTTTTAGTTGAAGTTCAGCCTTGTTGGATTTCTCCTGCAGATTTCCTCTGTCACACCCATGGAGCTCACATCTGCAAAAGCATTCTCTTAGTTTACACTATTTACAGATTGAGTAGCCAGAGCTGTGAAAACAAACATAGGAAGTGGTTTCTCTGCTCCCTTGAAAGAAAAATGTGGGTAACAGGAGGAGAGGGGTTTTTTTTTAAGTTACAAGGCATTTGCAACATGGCAGGAACAAGCACACTATCTGTTAATCTGTCTTTGCAGGCAGAAGGTTTGACTATAATGATACAGCACTGTTCTTCTCTCAGGTCAGACTCAGAGTGCAAGAGTGAACCATGCTATTTACAGACCCAGAAAGTTGTACTGGAAAACTGTCTCAATAATGGCAAGCAACTCTCTTTTTGTTTCTTTTGCTTTTTGTCTCTGAGCTCAAGAATCTTATTCGATCATTCCGTCTGAGAAGACGTGGATTAGAACCGTAGCTGTATTGTAATCTTTTTATGGTCTAAGTCAGTCAGTTCATGACAACCTATTTTCCTCATCTGCAGAATTTTCTCTCCTGCAAAGTTTGAGGCATAAAGCATAGCCATAGGTTTTAAATGCAAATGGTTACCAATCTTTTCCATTGAGAAAAATGGCAACAGCCAGATTCCAATCCCCTTTTTTTTCTATCTCCTCACTATTCAGCAAAGTACTTCAATGGTGATCACATGCATGCTGAAGAACTGTTTGCAGAATAATGATGTCTTAATCACATGGTGATTAAGACCCCAAACAGTCATCTCAAAAATTGATATGCACAGCTGATTGATTCTGCAAAGTACCTTTGGTGAATGACTGATCCAACTGCCTGAAGTTCATGAAGTCCCACCAGGGATAAGGTGGACTTCAGCTGAGTAAGTACTCCACAGCCCTGCCTGTGGCCAGGCCCACAGCTACATTCAGACTGTCCCATTTTAAGAATCTGAGCATCATTCAGCATGAAAATTCTCACTAAAATTAATAACTAATCATTTCATGAAGTCTTGCATATTGAAAGTCAAGGTGTCACACCAATGTTGTACATCTTATCAACCAGGATGAAAGAATTTGGAGATTTAGGTTTTTAGATATAGTGGTTTAATATCTCTGAGTTATTGTACCATGTCAGATTTGAGTCTGGTACATGGACAAATACAAGTATGCTTTTTTCTCTTCTCAGTATCTACACTGGCTATTTATGAGCCCCATAGCCAAGGTCACTTCATTAATAGAATGAATTAGAATAGAGTTAACCTAATAAAGATCTTTTGCTAATAAACAACAACAACAAAATATTTATTACTAGGCATTAGCTAACTTTGCATTCAAGCAGGCTGTGTGTTTTAAGGAGGAGTTAATAAGTTCCTAAGCAGACTTCACATTGATTAACTCAACTTTCTTAAATTAAAAAAAAAAGCAAAAAACCATTGGATTCTCCACAAAGCCAATAATGGTTGCAAACCAGTCAGTGGCAAAAGCAGCATATTGAACACATTCAACTTTACAGAGAGCCATAATACATTACAATTTTCACTGAAATGCTCAGCCCAGCTATCCTGCTCATAGCAATCTTTAAAGCTATTTATATATTACCCATATTGCTTTATTAGTTTTCCTTTAAGAAGAGCAGTTTAATGCTTGAGTGCTTTTCAATTTTGCCATTCAGACAGTAGATTAAGTTTATAATGACTAGCTTAATTTTTACAGGCTGTAGCATGTATTTGGTCTGAAAGATACCCCTGGCAATACGAGGCTTTAGATGACTTTGGTGTTTCAATAAAAGTTAGATGCAGTCTGATACCTTCTTACAGTCCTGTTGTGGCTGATTATACAACTGTATGTTCTTTCTGGCCAGTATGCAGTATGTAATTTACAGCTTATTTCTTTCTTAGTGTTCGAAAAGGCAGAGATCTCTGGACAACAGGGTCAGGAGCAATTCTGCCCTCTATTTCTCCTGTAACAGGCAGATTACAAGTAGATGAGGACTGTGCATTGAACACCTTAAAAATGTGTAGCACTGTGAGAAAAAAGCACCCAAACTGAAAAAAAAAGGCACAGATATACTTGAAAGCCTATTAGTGGAGACTGCTTTTCAGGGTCTGGAATTGAATGGATTTGAAATGGCCACGCAGAGGCAGGGGACCCATGGAATGAACCCCTTCATCTCCCTTCTAGACATTTTGGACTCTAGTTTTAAGTAAAATTTATTTTATGTAACTCTGGGTGATTTCATCTTGCACTGAAGTAGGCCACGGTTAACTGTAGTGCTCATGATCCTCCTCTGAATGTACTGAGCAGACCACAGAACCACAGAATCATAGAATGGTTTGTGTTGGAGGGGACCTTAAATGTCATCTACTTCCAACTCCCCTGCCATGGGCAGGGACACCTTGCCCTAGACCCGGTTGCCTCATCCAACCTGGCCTTGAACACTTCCAGGGATGGGGCACCCACAGCTCCTCTTGGCAGCTTGCTCCAGTGCCTCACCACCCTCACAGTAAAACTTTTTTCCCAATATCTAATATAACCCCATCCTCTCTTAGTTTAAAGCCATTACCCTTGTCCAATCACTCCATGTCCTTGTAAAAAGTCCCTCTCCAGCCCTCTTGCAAGCCCCCTTTGGGTACTGGAAGGTGCTAAAAAGACCCCCCAGAGCCTTCTCTTCTCCAGGCACAACAATCCCAACTCTCAGCAAGCCTCCACAGCAGAGGTGCTCCAGCCCTCTGATCATCTTTGAGGCCTTATATGGACTCATTCCAACAGTTCCATGTCCTTTCTTTGTAGGGGACCCCAGGGCTGGATGCAGCACTGCAGAGGGGGTCTCACCAGAGCAGAGCAGAGGGGAAGAATCCCCTCCCTCATCTGCTGCCCACCGCGCTTTGGGTGCAGCCCAGGACACGTTTGGTTTCTGGGCTGCCAGAGCACATTGCTGGGTCATGTCCAGCTTCTCATCCACCAACACCCCAAGTCCTTCTCCTCAATCCATTCTCCTCCCAGCCTGTGTTTGTGTTTGGGATTTGCCCGACCCAGATGCAGGACCTTGCACTTGACCTTGCTGAACTTGATGAGGTTTGCACAGCTCCACCTCTCAAGTCTGTCCAAGTCCCTCTGGATTCCATCCCTTCCCTCCATCGTGCCAACTGCACCACACCGCAAATCAAAACAAAACACCAAAGAAACCAAAGATTACTTGAAATAACAGTGTTGTCAAGGCTTGAGTATTCACACTCTTTGTGAGATAAGCCTGGGTTTAAGGTTATTCCCAGATCTGTGCAAAGCTGGCAGTAGAAGCAAACCCATTTCCTTTTGAAGCCTGAAGGAGGGAGGTCCTGATCTGCAGCACTGGTGGTGTCTGAAATGGGAGGCATAGGGTGTGTTCATCTGTGGTGTGTCCTGGCTTGAAGGATATTCAAACTGAAGGAGTTCATTCTCCACACAGGTTAGAAATGTATCCCAGCCTAAAAAGAAAGAGACAAACTCTGCAGTGTCAAAAACCCATTTTGGTTTATGTTCAAACCCTTTTAAACCACTTTTTCAACAAACAGGCATTGCTGATTGCCAAGTACTTACACACTGGGATTCTTTACTTCCTTTTCTTTCTTTAATGCAAAGGGGAAAAAAAATGTGTAGGTAAAACTGTGAAAACCTTGAATGTTTTTGCTGGATGGACTTAAATTCTTAAAAAAAAAAAAGAAAGAAGCAATTTGATGTCAGATTTAGGAAAACACAAAAATGTTCTGTTCAAGAAAGATTTCTTAGAAGAGTTAAAGCGAGATGATACATTTTTTTCCTCTCTATATATAAAAGGATCATTTACCATAGTCTCCCAGCTTTTCAAACTCTCAGTTTTTAGTAAAACCCACTGAAAATTGTATAACCTTTCCCTCTGAATGATTTGGATTTCACTAGCTGACATCTGTTGTTAGTAATAGATGCAATAAAACTACCTGTGCCAAGAAAGTGAGACCCTTGTGTTTATTGTAATAAAGCAAAAGGATTTACAATTTGGTGTAAAAAGTTTTTATGGTTCACTATAATTCTTAAATTCAAAGTGTTTCTTAACTTTGAGACAGAGGCAATAAAGGTGAAGAGATGACCTATTACTACTACTTTTTCCTCAGTTGATTTCAAAGAACATTGCAAAGGTGGTTTCAATTTTAGAGATGGTCAGTAATTACATTTTGGAAAGATTTTTCAATGGAAAAAGGTCTTTTGTGAAATAAGTTTTTTATCCTCTATGAGGAAAACAAAAGCGATACATCTCAACACACCTAAAAAGCATCTGTAATTTCAGTATTCACATAGAACATGGAATGATGGGAGAGCCTTTCAAGCAGTTAACTGGAACGTTACTGCAATGCCCAGACCTCTGCCCAAATGGTTAGGCAAAACTGATCTCAGAGAGGCCTTGTATCTACACAGTAAATTTTATTTCTACCCCGGGTTTGTTTTATTTATATATATTAATATAAGACAAAATATTCCAAGTTTCTATTGCTAGTTTAGTTTATTTCTGCAGAAACTTCTTCTGAGGCAGTTTAATTTTTTCATGTTTAAAAATGACATACATCATATCAATCTAAAATTTAGAGAAGTTAAGGCACCACCATGACATGGTTTTATAGAAACCTACCCTGAAAGAAAACACAGATCTGTTTACTGTTTAAGGAAAGGTTTTGTTAACTTCTTAAAGATCTGTTTTAGGCCCTGTTTTAGGAGACTGTTAAAGGATATGTGAGCACAGGCATACAAACAAACAAACAAACACATTGATGTTCCTGGTTAAAAGCCATCAGCTTAGAGAAGTCAGCTCTCACAAGACAAAACTGAAGGTCTGCAGGTGTGTGTTTATTCCTGGGGAGGTGGAAGTGTTACTGATTGATGTGGTGGGGTTTGCTGTCTGGAGAACAGTGGAATTGCTGGTTTCCTCGAGTATTACCAGTACAGACCTGATGGATTGCATGATTCCAAATGTCACTCTGAGCAGTGGGAGTCCACTGTCAAAGGGAAAATATGAGAGCAGGGCTCAGTTCATGATCACAGAAAATGTTAGAGTTGACTTTGGGGAGGGTTTGCGAGCTCTTTTTATTATTTCTCACCAACTACAGTATTGGACAAGGGCTTAGCCTGAGTATGATCTCTAAAGTCAGAAAATGGACTGAGTTCAAATTGCTCTTATTTATGTTAGTAAATAGGATAAGTAAATCTCCTCCTGCTGCCTGAGTCGCCTCTCTTATATTGTTGACAACACTACAGGTTTCTGACAAAGAGTTTGCTTTAAAACAACCTGGCTGGACCTTTTGTGCCCCTCCCATGTGCACATCAGTAATGAGCAGCTCAGTCCTGAGAGCTGGCTTTTCCTGGGGAGGGAAGTGATCCCTTTTATCCTCAGCCTGACTGGGAACCTGCTTAGTGTAATGTGTAAAGAAAGCAGCACTTCAGATGTCACTGAGAGTGGTCAGGTTGAGAAAAGATTTCAGGGGCATCCTCTGACTGTAGATGCAACTTGAGAATCTTCTCTAAAGAAAGGTGGTTTTGCTACTGCAAGTAGGTGACCATCACAGAAGTGTTAGTCAGGTTCTTTTGGGAAGTAATATTGCATTCATCTTGAAAGCAGTGTGACATCAGCAGAAAATCAGGACTCTGTACTGTGATCACAATTAATGTGCTCTCTGCTGCGATCAATTTACACTTAATGATGCATTTAGTGGTAATAAAATTGGGAAGCTACAAAATATTCTTACCATTGTTTTAATTTGGTACATTTTAAATGTCAGGGAAAGGTGGGGTCATAGTATTTATCATTTTGGGGAAAAAAATCCAAATAGCTGAGGTAGAAATTCATGAGAAAAGAAACAGGTAATAGGGTTACTGGGAATTACAAGTCCTTTTTCTCTCTGTACCAATCATAAGAGAGCTAAGTTAGGAAAACGACATTTAGAAAGTTGTTCTTATAATTAGGAATGCCCTCCTTGCCTCTGTACAGTAGTATTCCCTCTGAAATTTCTCTGCCACCAGGTAAAGCTTGTAGGAAGTCATTATGACATACAAATAGACCATGCTAAATTAACTTTATTAATACATCATATGAATGTTTTCAGCTGCTTCAGGCAAGTCTTAATGCACATCTAATCAGCAAAGAAAATCCAAATATCCAAGAAGTCTGAATCATTGGGGAAGTTATGATACAAAGCTTGTCTTCAAGTGAAGGAAACATGACACACCAGTTTCCACAAGTTGAAGATTTTGTTCAAAATAATCCTAACTGCAGCATGGGGCCAAACCAGACCCAATCCAACCTGTGAATCTCCCTGCTGGAGGGTTCAGGCAGGAAAGTTTAGACATGAGAATTCATTTTTATTCCAGTGTGTTAGTCCATTCTCTTCAGGACTTTGATTCAGTGGCCCTTGGCTGGGCATGAAAAGCATTTCTGTCATCCTGCATTTTCTTAGGCAGGCAATGTAGGCGAGGACAGCTAAAAAAGAAATGTGGTCATCAAATACTTTGGACATGCAGAGTTGACTCACTTTTCTCTTCCTGACCTGGAACACCAAAAGACATTAGCTCACTTTTTGGCAAGAGGAAAAGTGAAATGAAGGACTGAGACAGACTGAAAATATGAGCTTGGGCAGGTGCAGGGAGGGTAGGTGGAAATCTCTTTCAGCTGTTGAATACTGGTTCACAGGGTTTGAAGTGCATTTCTGCATTTTTCATAAAAGCTTGGGGTTTGGAGGGACAGAATGTTTTCAAGGGCCATCAAATTTCAATTGATAAGGAACAGAACAAGAACAGAACCACAAGACTGTCCCAATTTTCTTCCACAACTTAACACCCTCTCATGTAAAGTGCTGAGATTGGAAATTTTCTGTTAATTACTTTTCTTTTACTATTTTCCCATTTTGACCCCTTTAAGACTTCAAGACTCTTGCATTGCTCTTAAGGATTTTCCACTCTATAGAAAAATACAAAGTGCTGAACTGTTAAAAGAAAGTCCGATAGCAAAGGCTGTCTGTGTTAATCCTGTACTTCTGCCTAGAAGATGAGGATGCAGGGAGTAGAACTGTGAGCAGCATGCTTTTATACAATAGGAATGAGAGTGAGATGTGTTTATGTACACCTCTGTTGTAAAACAGCCAGAAGAGAGAGAATTTCACCTTAGGAAAGCCACAAAGCACTGGGGCTCATTTTATTTCTGCATCAATCCAATGCAAGAGTGAGAAAGCAGAGTGTTGTGAGTGAGATGAAAACACAATGTGTCGAGTATCTCCAGAATTTCAGCAGAACATGTTTGGGGAAGCTGACATTCCTCCTGCACAGGACAAAGTATCTTTGCATTTATAATGCTCTTTTTATGAGGACATGTATAGGACAAGGGGGAATGGCCTTAAACTGAAAGAGGGGAGGTTTAGGCTGGATATTTGGAAGAATTTTTTTTCATTTGTGGGTGGTGAGGCACTGGCACAGAGAAGGTGTGGATGCCCCATCAACCCCTGGAAGTGTCCAAGACCAGGTTGGTTGGGGCTTTGAGCAACCTGGTCTAGTGAGAGGTGTCCTTGCCCAGGGCAGGCAGGTTAGAAGTGGATGATGTTTAACTTCCCTTTCAACCAAAACCATTCTATGATAATCCAAACAAATCCATTTTCTGTAGAATCTGCAGCATCATAGGCTCTAATACTACTCTCCTGATTCCTGGTCTTTGCTAAAGGGACAAAGAAAGGGGGAGACAGAAGCAAGTCTGTCAAGGCCTCTAACAAATGCAAGTTCAATCCCTAAATAAAATTTAAAAACCCAACCAATCAAACAAAAAGGTATATTCCCTGATTTTGTGATTTTCCTTGAGGAGACAAAAGAGTGGTGGGAAAATATAGAAGTAAGCAAAAGAGTTCCATTTGGCCCTACCCCACGCCTTCCCATGTTGTTTGTAATGAAGTTGCCTCTCTTGCCTGCCTTTGGCAGGCAAAGAAGGGTTTTGATTTCAAGCTCTCAGGAGGCTGTAGGAAGAGATGATTTATATTTATTCAGACCCAGTTGTGGGTTACTCATGTTTACACACTTCTGGATGGCTGGAATCACATAAATGGCACATTCATATCTACTTACAAGTGACTATTTAGAGACCTTATCCTTGCTTCTAACGTTTATCTGCTACTTATTTGTTCCTGAGAAGTTGCACGTCGTATCTTCAAACAAAAAAGAGGCACATTTCCTACAAACACTTTCATATGTTGGAAACCTCAATAAGGTAGGATGCCGACATATTTATAATGTGACTTTTTTTTTTTTCTGTGAGAAATTGTTGGCATCAAGAAATCCAGATACCAAGTGGAATAACAGGTTTCCACTAAGGAAACATGCTTCAGATGCTTCCCACAAACCTAAGGCAATTTCTCCAGGTGATGTCTCAGATCACATAGGTGGGATTGACTCTGGCAGGAGAGGAAAGGTGCAGCCTAAGGGGACATCCTGCTGTCCCTTCACAGCCCCTGTGCTGTTGCATCTTTTTGGGATAGTGCTCTCTTTGTACCACTGCTGCCTTCCCTCTCATCTCCCAGCACCCTGCTGCTGCTGGCTCTTGTCCAGGATACAGTGACTTTTAGGTTTACTGCAAGATCAGGATCTCCAGGCTTTTCCCTTTCCTGAAGTAATTAAAGCTCCTTTGTTAGTGAATAAAGATGTCTTGTCACCTCTTTATCGTCTCTCCACATCCAGGTCAGCTTCATTGTCCAGTCTTACTCTGAAGAGTTCAATTCATTATGAAATAGAAGGTAAAGGCTGAAAAGCAAGATCTTTTACTCATTTTTTTCCCCAGGGCAGAAACTCTGTCCTATGTAATCCAGTGACACAAGAGCTAATCCTTTGATTCTTAGAAGTGTTGTGAACACAATAAAAGACTCTTTTCCTTTTATTCCTATCCTTGAATGAGTTGTGAACAACACTTCAGAGGTATCCATCCCGTCATGGACATCATCTGAGAAAATTAACTCTGTCTCTTCCCCCAGTTCATCAGTAGATGGTGGCAAAGAGTTCTTGCTCATCTGAGTGTCAGACCCCAAGGGCTGCACAAACATGAAAATAAACACAAAGGAGGGGTAATATTTTTTCCATCTGCTGCACTCCATATCTTCAAATGCTCTATCCATGTTTGGATGAACCTGTAACAGGTTTGGAGGAACCTGTTGGAACTTTTATTTGCCCTCTCACATGCAAAGTTTTGTGAGATCACAGAATCATTTGCTGGCATCATTTCCTTGTTCCAGGTAGCCCTTATCTTCTGAAGGCCTCCCCAGACCTGATTTCTCTGACAGAATTCAGGGAGTTCACCTGTTTTCAACTGTCTAAGTTCTTCTCTTCTTTCCACTGATTTGTCTTTGTTATTATTTACTCTGTACCTGAGTTATTTAACTATGAGGCATACAGGAGAATGATGCATATGAACCATGTGGCAAACCACAACTCTATTGCAAGTTGCATTACTCTGTAAATAGAAAATAAAATTTCTGTACAGGAAACCAATAAAAAAAGGCCATACAAAGTCTCCTACATGGAAGATCTTACCAGAGAAATAATTATTTCCTGAAATTACGAGCACTGCACTTGAATTCTCAACAGCATCTTGCAGCACAGACTGGTATTTCACTATTAAAATTTCATGGTACTCTAAAATCAGTAATCCTAAAACTTTTATTTGGGATTAGAATACAGATTGCATTTTTTCATTGCCAAATTGTATTGCAATTCTGTATCAGCAATGTGCTAATAACTAGACCAAATTAGCATTTTAAGCTTTATTTGTGACAGATCACGGCATGTGTCTACTCTATGCCTCAGCAACACAGCTTGGGAGATACATAAAATTGTGGGTGCCTCTACTGTTGGCAAGAATATGGAGAAAATCTGGTGAAAAACTATGGGGTAAACAATAGTGTTGCTCCTAAAACTAAATCTGTTTTGTAGTTCTACCTCCACTCTGCATTGTAAACTGACATCTGTGACAAGGAGAAACGGCAAATGCCAGTTTTATTTTCAACATGGGGTTATTTTTACTTTTTTTTTTGCCACCACTTCATAGCGATCGAAATGTCCTTCCAATGCAGCAGGGAAGCACAGCTTCCTCAAACACTCAAAACCCATTTGGGGAGTGAAAGTCAAGGTCATTTTCTCTCACAGAGAAGTACAAACAGTGAGAATTGTTCTGTATTGAAATACCCATCCACATTAATGGCTCTGAAGTGCTATTCTTAATTACAATATTAAGATTCATTTTAAATACTGAAGAGGAAGAGAGAAATGTCACCGTGAACAGCTGATAATTGCAGAAAGCTTGACTGCAGAGAGGAAAGCAAAGATGGTATTTAACTGTATGGGAAACAGGGCAGGAAGTAACACAGAAGTTCCAATAAAAGAGAGGGATCCAGGCATGCCTTCAGACATCTGCCACAGTGGAAAACCTCAAACCAGAGATTCTGGATGGAGATCTGACAGGCTTGGCCAACTTAGTGTGGATGGGCAGCAGACAGTGGAGGACTTTTATAAAAACATTATTGTAAAAAGGTCAGTCATAAAACAAGTTCTTTCAGTTAAGGTAAAAGGCAATGATTCAAAGCTCAGAAAAAGAAATAATGCATAACTAACATTGTCACAATATTTCACCAGCAGCTTAGAGAATGTGAAAGGAAGCCCAAGTGTTAGTTAGGCAGTACAAGTGTTAACTTGATGCCTGATATGGCACAACGTCCTCAGTCTTTAATCATATGTCATAGGCTAATTTTTGCACAGGTTCCCTGCCTTAAGTGCAGAGAAGATGAACCTAGGCATGGGCAGGACTGTGTTTGTCATGGGTAGTTCAAAACTTACCTGCTGCTTAGTGTTTGAGGGTTTGCTTTTGTGACCACAAGGATCTGCTTTAGTTTAATTGAGGTAGTGCAGAAACATTTTCACAAAACTTTTAACGTTCAAACTCCTCTATGTTGGACTCTGGGGGAGCACTGGGGCATTAATCACAAATTCACACAGAATCACAGAATGAACTGGGTTGAAAAAGACCTTTGAGATCATCAAGCCCAACCTATGACCTAACCTAACATCTCCTTATCAACTAAACAATGGCACCGAGTGCCACGTCCAGTCTTTTTTAAAACACATCCAGGGATGGTGACTCCACCACCTCCCTGGGCAGACGATTCCAGTGCCCAATCACTCTTTCAGTAAAAACCTTTTTCCTAACATCCAACCTAAACTTCCACTGGAGCAGCTTCAGACTGTGTCCTCTCGTCCTGTCAGTGTTGCCTGGGAGGAGAGACCAACCCCCACCTGGCTACAACCTCCTTTCAGGGAGTTGTAGACAGTGATAAGGTCTCCCCTGAGCCTCCTTTTTTTCCAGGCTAAACAACCCCATCCCCCTCAGCCGTTCTTCCTAGGGCTTGTTTTCTAAGCCCTTCACCAGCCTTGTTAATAATTAATTAATTAATACCAACACTATGACCACCAGTGTCAATCAGACTGGTTTTGCCCATAAAGACCCTTCCAATTTCTGCAGAAAAGGACAAGGGGTCTGGCAGGCAGTAAGCTGAACATGAAGGAGTAATGTGTCCTTGCAGCAACAAAACCAAACCAGGTTCTGGGCCACATGTGCAACCCTGTAGCCAGCAGATCAAGGGAAAAGATCATCCCACTCTACTTGGCATGTGTTAGCCAGATTTGGCCTTCTCAATTTAAGAGAAAACTTGAAGTACTAGAGATGGTCCAGTGGAGGGCCACAGAGATGATTAGATGGTTGGAGAACTCGACACATGAACAAAGGTTGAAAATTAGCTTTGTCAAAGAGAAAAAGAAAATTGGTTTTGCTACACCTAGAGAAGGAAAGGCTCAGGGAGATCTAATCACCATCTTCCACTGCCAAGGAGGGAGTGGTAAAGAAGTGGAGGTGCTCCCTACACAGGGATGCATGGGGGCAGTACCAGAGGCAGTGGGCACAAGTTGCTTCAGGGAAATTTTGTCTGGATATAGAGAAAAAAATGCTTCACTGCAAGAGCGGTTAATCATTGGAATACATTGTCCAGAAAAGTGGGGGAAATATTCAAGACCTGGCATAACAAGGCAGTACTTGGAAGGTTCATCCATACAATCTCCCCTTTTAAATGAGAGTTTCCTATTATTCACTTTCTGTCATTGTCCTGTCTTAGAAGAGAGAGAGCAGCTTCATGATCATCTTCCCCTGTGCTTCACGCATGAGAGAAGAACCATACAGCCTGATAATGATTTTGGAAAGAGCTAGGGAGAAAAGAGACAAGAGGAAAGTGTCATTTACAGCCTCCAGCTCCCACCTGATACAATGGACAAGCCTGTCCTAAGGGATTTGTCCTGTCTCTGCTGCCTAAATGTCCTGAAAACTATTCCTTGTCCCCCGCTGTGACCTTCAATGTGGCAGCGGCTGCCAAGTGATAAGCATAACCGTCTCTCCAAATAGAAGAATATGTTGAACCATGTAAAATAAACATAATTCCAAACCCGTATCTTCCAGCAGCAGCACTACATTGTCTCTTAGCATAATGGATTTGTTAGCATCACCTCGGTTGGAGAAGTGCAACAGGAGCCGCTAAGGTGAATTATGAGAGGTTAACAATGAAAAGTAAGCATTGTGTGCTGAGCTGACGACTCATGCAGAGCTCTTCAAGAGATGCACATATTAAAAACAGCTGGAAAATATCAGACAACATAAAAAATCCACCATCGCTCTCTTAACCTCTGATGCTGTAAATAGACCTGGAAATTTAGTGCTGATTATATCTTGCTTTAGGAGCTGTGGTGGAAGACAGGCACCACAACAGTTACAGTGTGGCTTTTATCTCACTGACAACCACCAGCCCCTTCAATGCCTCGCTGACAAATAAGCACAGAAGAGGACAGGCATGCAAACTGGAATGTAACTGATTTATATGAAGTGGGAAAGAACTCTGTGCTCGTAGCCATGTCCCCGTGCTGGCTGATACACACTTCTCTCTAACCATTTCTGTGCCTGATTTATAAGGCATCCAGGAGGTTTCTGATCTGTCAGCAGCTGCAGTGCTGGCTTAGCTTTAAAAACACACACATGTCCCTGGAAGATGACCCATGCAGCTCATAGGAGAACTGGAGATGAACAGAATGCACATTCCTTGTGCTTTGTTGCCTTGAGTCTCCTCTCCACATATTAGAACACAAACTGGAAAATGGGAAGTTTAGCAAGCATTCAGTTGACTTGAAAGATGAAATGTCAATATATTACTGCTTCAAACATGTCTCTAAAATGAGATTTCAAACTTTGGAACAAAGGTCTTGGGAATATAGAAGATTCCAATTAAGCTTTAAGGAACACCAATTACTTAGATATGAAATTATATATAATTAAAAAATAATAAAAATCAGCTTTGAAAGTAAATAATTTTTATTGATCAGGATTGTGTTGTACCCACAACTATTTAATTCTTATATACAATGCCACAGACAGTATGTAAGGCCCAGTACTAATTCTTTAGTCAGAGACCAACTACAAACCTGCAGGGCAAGAATAAATTTCCCCATGTGCAGGTGGGAATGTGAGCAGGTTTTGTGACTCATCCAAAGTCATGGAGGGAATCATCTGAAGAGCTCAGGCTGGCTCCCAGGCCCACTCTTGGACCACATTCAGCTTTCCTTTGGATGAAGTTTCTGGGTTTCCTGAACTCTGGGTGTGTGCAGTTTGTGAGGTTATCAAGTCACTGAAGTGCATCTCTGAGTTTTCCATTTAGATTCAGCAAAAGCAATACTTGCATCCCTGAATTAAACAAACAGAGAGTGAGAATATGGAATTGATATTGCTCAGAGTGATTAATAATGTAGGTGTTTGCTCCTAGAGACATCACTGAATAGAGATGTAAGTCCATGGCATAAGTGAAATGCATCAGGTTGCTAAAAAAACTACAAGAAAGCATATAACAGTTCCTCCTGCCACTCCAAGAGCTCTCAAAACCCAGTCCAAGAGCACCCAAATCCCAGCCCATCAAATGTAGGTTAGTATACTCAATATTTTCTTTCCCTAGGTATTTGTTATTCTTGTGACTCAATGCACACACTTGCCACTGTAAATCTTACTCTTTGTAAATTGTAGTAGGTTTCCTTTGGGGATCTTCCCCCCAGCATAGCATTTATTATTTTCTAGCCTTAAGCAACTTTTGAACCTACAAGTGTTCCTCTACACTTGTTTATTTTGCTCCCTTCTTTGCTGCAAATTTACCCAGAGCCCGCCCAAATCTGGATCCACATTTTCACATTCAGAGGAGAATCATACTATTCCAATTCAGAGAAATGACTCTTCCTATTCTGACAAATAAAATCAGATGGATGCAAAGAAGGGTCCTTGAAGTGAAATGGATCACTATATCTTCTACAAAGTTACAGCCTCCATTTTTCCCCCTCCAAACAGCAGAAGAAATTAAACAGAAAGAGCTTGCATGAGGAGTCATTATTTAGGACTCCTTCTCTCACAGTAATCACAATTTTCCCCTGCCCCAAGCTCATTCCTTTGCCATCATCCTGTGCTGCCAACTGTCCTGAATTCAGTGGGTGGGCACTTCCACTATAGAATAGGAAAAACATTTGCTGTAAGATAATAAAATATTTCCATACTATCATGTTCACTACCTATTACCAAGGAAGTTCTTTCAGACATTGCAAAAAAAGGGATAAACTTCAATCAGATGAAAAAATCCACTGAAGCCCATCCATGAGACTGCTGACTCGCTGCTGAAACAAGGACTCTCCAGGACTTGGCTATTATAACCTAAATCCAGTCTCTATTTACTGGCAGATGTTTTGTCTCAGCTCCTTTCCTCTCTGTTATCCTCAAATGTAAAGAAGACATCAGGGCTTTGGGTATCACTTACATTTTATTTCAGATCCCTTTTTTCTTTTCCTCAACCCATGAATATTAGCCTGCAACTAGCATTCAACAAAAATATTACTTTTTTATGTGTGCAAATACTCACACCACGTAAAGTTAGTCAAATGAGAATATGGAAGCATGAAATCAGCCAAATTGGCAACCAGGAAACATGAGGATTAGGCATGTATTAGTCATGTGCATGGGCAAACTTGCCCATTTGATCAAACCAGCATGGGACACGTGAGGAACATGTGGAGGTGCCAGGACGTCCTTGCTCAGTGCTTGCCCTGAAGCTCTTGCACAGAGGGTGGCTCCTCTCTGCCTCCCGTGCTGTTGAATCCTTCACCCCCACGCAACACAGCTTGGCATTATTTGGGTTACAGGCTTTGCTGGAGGTCCCAAATGAGGCTGGAAACCATTACATTAGTTATGCATATTAAGACTTGATCTGGCACAGCAGTGAAGAGTTTACTGTGCAAACAGGGTATGTGAAACATAGTATTATCACTTTTATTGATAGGTAGGGATAACAGGCACAGAGTTTTGAGTTTTCTGGCAGATATGTACTGTTCCTGCCTGTTATCCCATATGCAGTGCCCTGAAACTCAGTCGTCCATCTTAATCCACTGCCTTAATCACCATCTGCTCACAGCAGGGTTGGGGACACTCAGTCTCACTTTGTGCAGGTGTAAACCTGCCTTTGTGCTAACTGTGGTTGTGATCAGTTTGAAAAGAACCATTACTCCATTTTAGTCTCACTTCAGGACCAATGACCTAGATTTTCTGGTGTTGGCTGTTAGTTTTCATTCTCATCTGAAGCCTCATTTCAAAAGAAAAAGGAAAAAAAATATCTAGACACCTTAAAATGTTTCAAGATTTTTTAAACTGAATATGAAAAATTAGTAACTCAGCATGGCTCAGCATTGCCATTCACTTTCAAAAAATGCAAACCTGTGGCTCAGCAGCTGATGCTCAGCAGAGCCTGTTAATGAGGCTGGTCAGCATCTCTCAAGACTCCTTCTAATTTTACATAACCAGTCCCTAATGGAACCTCTGTCATTTCAGACTTTCAGAATTAAATTGGGAACTTCAAAGAGCATAACTCCATGGAAGTCCGAAGGCATAGGCCTGCATGTCCCACCAGGCTCCAGTTCAGCAGCATCCACAGAGGATCCGGGCTGGGGATTGCTCCAAATGGGACCCATTTACAGCCTTCAGAGCGTACATAGGTCTGGATTTTCATCAAGGCACCCCCTTTAGCACTTTGCCAGATCTGCCAAGCTCCTGATACAAGTTGGGATGGGACCTGGACATGCACTGTCTCCTCCACAAAGAACAGCAAGCAGGGAGAACAAACCATCCTTACTGCTCAACACAGTGAAAGAAGTATGCAGATTTACAAAAAGCTGTGCCTGACAAGCTGTGAAAGCAAACATAAATCGCACTTAACTTGCACTTAATTTCTTTTGTGCTAGCAATTCATCGGTGGGGTAGGAATTCCTGGAACCTGGGGTGTTCCAGTGTGAACAAAAGCAGAATCTGCCTGCTCATGTCTGCAGCTGACTGGGTGGTTCTGCTTTCTTTGCACCACAAAATGACTGCATAAATCCACTTTTTCATGGAAAGCTGAGACACCAAGTTCAGCTGCTACACGCTTGCTTGCCAAAGCACAGGCAGCCTCCTGCTAAGTAATCTTTCCCAGGTAGCAGAATTTTTATGGTTCTTTAATGCTTCATCAGGTGTTAATCATAACGTTTTACCGTCTGAATAACAAGCTTATCTCCCTCAAGAAAGCTTTGGTTCACATCCAGAATTCTGTTCTCAGAGTAGACAATATACTTTGATAGCAGTGACCACACTTCACCCTGTGCCCAATGAATTTCCAGAATCATAGATTGAATGAGAACATTTGTTAGTTGCTGCCATTGATATTACAGAAGTGCCTATAATTTATTTGCCAGGATACTGATGCTGAAAAAATCAGTAATTCCAGAAAGGAATAATCTATTTTTCCTCCTTGCTCCTGTGTAAAAACGTAGCTTTATTAAGGTTAAAGGATAGCAGTGGGGTGTGTGCAGGTGAAAATTAGCACCTCACTCGTGATCAAAAACTGGACCAAAGCAGAAATCTCTGTATTCAAAGTATCATGGGCAAATTTGTCTTTTCTCTGTTCCATAAAAAGGGGGACTAAGTTCATTCTTTCCCACCACATGGTGGAATCTGAGCTGATTCAAGTCCAGGCTCTCTGTCAATATTTTGAAGAGATCTCTTAAGTGATGTAGAAACCAAAACTTCATTTTCAGAGCAGTTTCCTGAACACCTGCCTTCCAAGTGCTTGCTCCTTCTGAAAATGGGACTTAGGCTCCTAAACCACAGAATTAGTTCTAAAAGCTTTGCTCCCCCTCCATCGTGCTTGTACAGCACTCATCTGGTAAAGCACCACTCCCTGAAATGTTCCATTCCCAGGTCTTGAGTGGTCACTGGAAGAGCTGTTGTTTTGCACTGTACAAGGTCATAATAAGTTATTCTGCCCAGCGTTCTTTAAGGTTATTCTTGTCTTTGTTTTTACCTGTAAAATAAACATAACCTCATAATGGTATGCTTTAGTCAATGCTCTTCAGACAGTAAACAACCATTCCTTTCATCCTTCCTATGGCAATTTTAAGCCTTTATTTTCTACTGTTTGATCTCAGAATATTTTATGAAGGAAAATATACAATGAGTACCTAGTCCTAAAATCATTGCAACATCATCTTTATGGAATTGAGTTCAAAGCCTCTTTTCACACGCAGATCATGCTTCAGCAGACAAGTGCAGATGCCAAGATGTTCATCTGGTGACTGTGGGGTCTGTGTGGTCCAAGGAGAAATCATGGTTTGGAAGATGCTGCTGCCAAGTACATGGGATGGCTGCTCCAAGACTGAACCTCCCAGGGCCACGAAGGCAGCTCCTGGCTGAAGGTCTGCAAGCCCTAAAGGGTACTTCAAGGTTTCTGAAAGAAACCCCACACTTGGACTGCTGCCTTATCCACGCCAGGAGCATGGCCACTCCCTGGGACCCAGCCTGAACCATTGCTATCAACCATTGCCTGCTGTATTTCTCCATATGCACTGGCAAAAAATAATCCTTCATGTTGTGAAAGATGGCTGAGAAATGTGATGAGAGCAGGCAAACTCATTCTGACCCTACCTCATCCAGCAACTGCTGTGTTGACTTGCCTTTATGGAAAAGTCATGTTAAGCACAAGGCTGGAGTCACAGCCTTGCAGTTGTAGGTGTGCAGGGTGGTGTGTCACTGCCAGACTCAGAGGGGAAGCTGGAGGGCTCTGAGGCTCAGAAAAACAATGCCCAGCAGCCTTGACATTGTGGGGGTACAACAGGCTTCTCTCAAGTCCTTTAGCTGGCACACTGGACACCACAGGTTGTGATGCAGCATGTCCAGGAACTGCTGTTCTGGGCCAGGTGACACGCTGGGATCACTCTGTGGTTCTACATGGACACTTAGCAGAAAATCCTAGAGAAGGAAAAGTTGTCTAGTTTAACCTCAGTTTAATATAATTCACATCAGTTCTGCAGCAACATTAGCTGCTAGCCCTGGTGTTAGCGGGATTTTTACATGGAGAGCTAA
The DNA here is from genome assembly GCA_013397115.1 of Edolisoma coerulescens. Classification (NCBI taxonomy): domain Eukaryota; kingdom Metazoa; phylum Chordata; class Aves; order Passeriformes; family Campephagidae; genus Edolisoma; species Edolisoma coerulescens. The sequence continues at coordinate 298,748 of VWZW01002766.1, forward strand.
GCTCACTGCAGTCCTTCAGATATTTTTCAAGTGACTTGCCAAATATCTGATCTCATCAAAGGCACTTGTACAAGGTACACCCTAAAACCGAGCTTGCATCCAGGGCCTCCAGCCAGAGGGTCTTGTGGGCTTTCAGAGCTTGAACAGAATCTGATCCTGTCATGCAGGCAGGATGAGCCAGGCTACAGGAGACCGAAGACTCTGTTTATATTTTAAACCTAGTTTTTCTTGCCAGAGTAATTTTTTTCTCTTTCTGCTTATACTGTTCTGTCAGAAACTGCATATCTGCAGCCCATCAACTTTTACAGTTTTTTTCTTTCAGCCATGGTCACGTACTAAGAAATGTGTGTTTTCATGGATGCCTCCCCTGTTGTTATGCTGACTACCTTCCCATCTGTTTGCAATCTCAAATCATTGTGGTGGCAGCAAAGGCATGGGAGCAGCTGCCTTTTGAAATCCACAAAGTCCCATCATTCTTCTTGGTTAAAGAGCTTACCTGGCTATGCTACAGGTCATTTCCAAGGGCAAAGCTTTTCAACATCCATGGCAAATTAAAAAAAAAAAATATTCTTTTCTCTTCTTATCACCCTCACCTTCCCTGGCTGCTTTCTCTTCAATTTTTGTCACTTCTTGTTTGTGCACCTTCATGACTGCTTGTTCTGTCTGTGCAATTACAGGAGTGCAGCCATGTGGTTCATTCTTCTAAGGAGACAGGTCCTCTACACCACCAACCTTGCAGAAGCTTTGTATCAGGAGAGCACAGAAGTCTTTGCATCAGCAAAGATGGCTGTCTTGCCTAGAAGCCATTGGCTAAAGGCACAGGTATTCATGACCAGGAAATGAACTCATCATAAAAGCTATCTTACTATTCCAAGGTGTAATGATAATGGCAGTCAACAGGGAACTCTTAAAAAGAAATTATTTTGATTTTTAAAAGATATATTTCTAGAGGTTTATTGGGCATAGCCTGCTATTTTTCCTTTCTTTTCTTTATTTTCCATTTATCTTTTCTTTTTCAACATAATTTCTAACAATTCATGAATGCTCGATAACTTTGTCCTTCATTACCCTGTCTAGTGTTTCCTCTCATCTTTGGAAACCTTGTCACCTGCTATATCCTGCAGAAGGAGGTCTACAGATTAGCTACATGCAGTATGATGAAAAAATACTTTTCATTTCTTCTCAGTCTCCTTCCTTTCATTTTAACTGGGTGTCCATAGTTCTTTTACTGAAGAGATTGTAAACTAACTATCCTAACAAACATTTCCATGCCAAAAACATCTTTTACAGACTTCAGCTGCATTTCCCCTTTTTTTCCCTAGGTTGTCTCTTGTCTGGACTGAAGGCTTCCAGGTTAGTCTCTCTTGGTACAGAATCAGTTTCTCACATTGATTGTACCTGAGATGCTTCTCTGAGTCCTTTCAAGCCTCATATAAATCCTGCAGGATGGGAATACCAGAACTGTACGTACCATGTGAAGTGTAGGCAAGATATGGATTTACCCAGTAGCACAGTAGTGCTCTTCCCTTCCTCCTCCAGCCCTTTTCTAATAATTGCTCACATTTCACTTGCTTTCTTGACAGCTGAAGTGCACCAAGCTGATGTCTTCACTGTACTGTCACAACCCCAAGTTCTCACACATGGATGGTAATGGTCAGTTCAGAATCTGTCATGTTCTACAGGCAAGTGGCATTGATTTTTATCCCATGTGTCACTTCATATTTACCTCAACTGAGCTTCACCTGCCAGTCACTGAGTTCTGTGAGAGGTACACAAGGGACACAGCACAGGACCCTTCCTTTACTAACCCAAATATCATAGTATTATTGACAAATTTTGTCAGTTCATTGCTTTTCCCAAACCTTTTAAGAATCCAATCTAATGTGGGTTGAGGGGAGAGACTATGAAGCTGAGAAAATACAAGAAGAATGGTTCAGAGAAGCCCTCACAGCTCTTGCCTTTGAACCAGAAGACCTCAGCACTCCTGATGGTCTTGGAGTTGTCTGCCCTGTCTGTATTATATTGCAAGGAAAAAAAGTTACAAATGCCTAAAACTCTCAGCAGTTAGAATACGGACTCCAGAGAAAACAGATCTCACAGTCAAAGTGTCATTGGCCCATGAATGTGCTCAGGGAAGAGGGAGGGAGAAGAGAACACCACAAGGAGTTCAGTCTTTTCCACCTGCTGAAAGAGATTGGCCACTTCCAGTGTGGTTTTCCAGCATAATCCAAGAAGAGTCATCAAACATAACCATATTTGGCTTTCCTCAGAGAAAGACCTATTCACAGTGTTCTCAGATTTTAAAAAGTTTTTTTCAAGTTGCTTAGAGCAGATTCAATTGCTCAGGCTTCCTTCTCCCAAATATACAGATGCCCAAAGCACATTTTTTCCTTACAGCACTGCCCTAATGCCTGTAACTCCCTACGTGCCTGGGAGGTGAGGAAGTGTTACTCCCATTTACAGATGGAAGATGGGACAGGAGAGGTTCCAAGCCAAGGTCAGCTTTCAGGACAGTGGTGGGCTCCTCACATCATTGTCTCCAAAATCTTTAACTACTGAACTACCATTAGCCCATTTTCCCTCCCTGATGATTTCCTTCTACTGACCTTGTGGAAACTCTGAAAGAAATCAGTCTCCAGGGTAAATGATTCAGAATCTTTCTTTTAAGCCTAATGAGCAGGGGGCAAATTGGCCTTCAGACACTTTGGTATAAAGAACAGTGAGTCCAAGGTGAGAGAGGGGCTTATGAACCAGTGCCACCTTGACCCTCTTCTTCGTTCACTTCTGTTCCTGACAAACCTATAATGTTGTTACTCTTGTAAACCTCAATTCTTGCTGATAAATATAACTACAGGAATGATACTACATACACTGTATGCCTAAAAACCAGTTGAAATATTGATCCACAAAAAAAAAAAAAATCACTAGGAAATTGCTTAATTACCTAACCTGTGCTTAGAAAAAAGCACTATTTCCCAGCAATGCCTTGCATGGACACATGGAAGTAACTGCTCTGTCAAAAGACCGTTTTGAAAGCTGCTAAATCAAGCACCCAGGAGTTAAGAAAGTGTAGTTCATTACCATGACTTCTTTGTGCAAATAGAGTCTGCAATTACAGAGACAGATACATATATGGTTTAGTGGTGGGCTTGACAACATTGGATTAATAGCTGGACTCAACCTTGGAGGTCTCTTCCAACCTTAATAATCTATGATTCAACATACTGCCATATACTATTCTATAATTAGTGTTTGCAAGAGAGGTGTCTTGTAGTGTCTGCAGTGAGGAACTTGACATGTCTGGGAAAGGGAATGTGCAGTCTGAAACAGCCAGAACACTGTTGGCCTTGTGAACAGCAGAAACAGAAAATTCACATCTTCAATATTGGATATGCACTTGACTAATGATTTGTATTTCAGATTCTTTTGGGAGTGGGACCAAGGACTTGTTATAAAAATCTTTGTTCTCCCCTACCATGACATGGACCATAAGAGGATGATTAAGGTTAATATAGTAGCCCATATGTGACAAACATGACAAATTTCTTAGCACCAGGATTGCTGCATTTTTTACACAGCTTCTTCAAAGTACTCTCCTAGGGCTGAATTAAGGCTGTAGAGATAACTAAAACACATAATTCTGTTTCTAAACTGTGTTTATTTTAGGTTTAATTATGCCTCTACATTCTCTTATTTTCAAAACTTTTTTATTAGGTGATAATAACAATTCTGCAATTCTGCCAGAATATCTGCAGTCATTAAAGTGCTCTCCCAAAACATAATGCTAATTTAATGTAATTTTTCAATGCAGAAACCTCCTTTGTTTTTCATAATTAAACCCTTACACATGTGCAATGTAAAAAGACACTTTAGAACACAAAACCTCAAGACAAATTTTCTTTTAGGTGCCACAATAAAAGTAACGTTGCCATACAAATCATCCAAAGTCTCAAAGGTATGGAATACTGCCTTTGCATTTTTGTGAGTTTAAGCTTAACCTTGGAGATACTGGGTTTGCAGATTTGCTCAGGCTGAGTCACTGTACTCTGGAAAAGCTGATGCAGATCTGTTTTCCTCTTAAAACCAGTTCCTATCAATTTTCTCTGACTCCTGCTCAATGTGAAGCTTGTCAAAACAGCAGGCACAAATACAGACTCCTCTCTTTTCCTTCCCCCTGGAATGTCATCACATTGACATTTCTATCCCCCTCCTATTAGTCTCCTTCTCCTTCCCTCCACAGTACCTTTGCCTTCTCAGCAGCACTGGAGATTCCCCTTTCTTGGCTTCTTTCCTGAATAGGCTTGTTCCAGGTTTTGACCTTTTTGTCTGTTTTTGAACATTTCTCCCCTAGAAGAAACTTACTTTCTCCTGCAGGATGCCCTCACATAAAATGGTGTTTGTTCAAACTGCCAGTCTCTTCTGCTCTCACAGAGAGCCAGACCACCTCTGCCCTGAGAAAAGATGCCATTTGCCAAAAATGCTGCTGGCTTTCCTCTGCAGAGGAAACACTATATGGTTGAATAAACTGTTTTCATAATCGTTATGTCTCTTTTTATTATACACACTTAGAGAGAGAATAAATTTCCCCAGGAAGTTTAGTTTTCATTTTCTAAAAGATTGCATTTGGAAGCTAAAATGTCACAGTTGTCTCTTATGCCAATAGCTTTTAAAGTCTATTTTCGTGTGTATATATTTGTATATATGAGAATCATAGAATAGTTTGAGTAGGCAGGGACTTTAAAGAACATCTAGTTCCAAACCCCCTGCCATGAGTAGGCACACCTTCCACTAGACCAGGCTGCTGAAGGCCCTGTCCAACCATGGGAATCCATTTTTGTACTCTTTGAGACCTTTGTGTGAATTGTTGTGAAAGCCTTGAATTTTTCATTTAAGATTGCTATTACAGTTTATTAAATGAATGTGCAATCTTTGTGTATGTGCAGAGATTTCCACTTTACCTGGTACAGCTTGTAGGAGTTCATGTCCTTCTGGGCAACTGGAAGGCAATATGCTGGTTTTCATGGAGTGTTTGGCTTACAGGACTATGGTGAGAAGACAAAGGAAAATTCTGTTTTTCAAGATATTTAACAGGCAGTCCAACATAGATTAAACACTCCTTCCCTCTCATATGCTGCTTTGTTCAGATTTCAACTTAAATTCCATTTTACTGAACTATATTACTGAATCCAGCAGGAGTAGTTGAGGATTTTCCTTTGCCTATGTCTAGTCCACAAGTCTCTAGAGGCACAGACAGTTATAAAAGCAAATAATTTCTTTGGACTGCTGCATCTTGATACGTAGATTCTGACATTTGCGCAACCCCATTGCAAATCATCTCCTTTTGTTATGCACAGGTAATTAGTTTTCACCCTAACTGCTGGGGAATCCATACAAAATTTCATTGCAATTTCTCCCGAGGAGATCTGGGACTTCAGCAAAAGTCACCTTTCCCTCTCCTTGTGGGCATTAAAACAGAAAAAGAAGAAGCATAACTGTTATAAACGTGTAAATAATATGGGGATAAGTTATGCGGTTTGGGAGGTTAGTAATGTTACCAGGTTAAAGGGGTGGTTTTGGAATACATTGGGGCAGAGTTCTAAAGTTGAATTAGTTGATTAATAGATGTTAATTGAGAGAGGGGGTGCGATCCTGCGTGATGTGCGGGTGTAATACAGCTGGAAAGTCACTAGATGGCGACAGCAGATGAGGGAGGCAATGAAGGAACTTTCTGGAAGGATTCATCAAGTAGCGCGACATCATCCTGAGTGTGGACTGGCTAACTGAAGGAGCCTCTAAGATGGACTTTTGGGAGAATGATTGGTCAGGAATGAATCTTTGAAGCAAACCAATCCCGAGACCCCCTGAAGTGCAATGGGAGAGAGGACTGAAAAATGGACCCGTCATAATCAATCAAAGACTGTAGGAGCACTCCGGATGCGCTGTCCAGGCTTCTCCCCTTGTGACCTTGCTGTCCAGGGAGCACCTGGCCTCTCGTGAGCGCCGAACCTACTCTGCTTTTTCGTTGGGGTCTTAGGTTAGACTGGGTCCTCTGTTTCCAGCTGTTTATTTATTATTTTTGTTCAATAAATCAGTTAACCTATCAAGGTGATTGACCTTGTTTTTGTCATAACTGTCTCATTGTACTGACTGTAAGAGCCAGTGCACCCCCAAGAGCCCCTGTGGCAACACCTCAACTTCTTCTCCGTGGCCCAACATAAATTTTAGGTTGACTATTTTTCAGTGAACACATAAAAGTTGTCCTTCTCATTGTCTGTCTCCTGGAAAATTAAGATGGGATTTATATTGCCTAATTTTATCTGTCTAAAATCAAATTTTGTTATCTAGGTTAATCTATTCTTGTCCAGACTCACTTTGAAGTCCGTGGGTAACAAGACCTGCTGAAAGCATAAGTTCAGTGCACCTCAAGGCTGGTGCCAGGTAAGAGGGTAATTGGACCTCTCTTTGTAGTCTCTTCTTGTCATTAGCTATGGAGGGGACCTGGACAACTAACCCACACTTTTGCAAATTCTAGAGGATCAATGAGGGTGTCTTTGTAATTACAAGCAAAATTTGCATTTGCGGTGCTTGACTTGGAAACAGCCCCAGGTTTGCTCAATATGTGCAGAAAACCCAAGGTTTTGTGTGTCCTTCTGTGAAGTTTTACAATATTTGTAATACCAGAAAGCTTGTGGGGCACTGCACAAAATAAGGATGGTGGAAGGAGAGTTTTCAAAAATACCCATTTAACATAAGAACATGTATTTTTATTGCACCTTTGAAGATTCTGCCCCCTTCACTTCCTCAGGAGAATTTGGTTTAAAACTCTAAACCTGAAAATGCAAAGCAAGTCACTTAGCTTTACAGACCAGACTCCTGAGTCACTCTGGGTAAGTGGCACAGGGTAAAAATATCCCTTCTCTTTCTCTCCTGCTGCTCAGAGGAATCAATAAGGTCAGGCAGATGCATCAGCTTTGAGCCCTTGAACAAGTGTTCTGCAAGACTGGGTATAAGCAAAGAAAGAAAAATCAAGGTGCAGGTCCCAGTGAGACAGCAAAAGCATGAGAGCATTAAATCAGGAGAAGCAGTGACTGAGTTTTGCTCTACCCCCAGGATGTTTGGGGTCACAGGAGAGCCCAGGAGAGCTGCTGCTCTGGATGGATTATTGGTCACTCATAGCTCCCATGTCACATCTGTCAGCAACCTGAAGCTGTCTCAGAAATCCAAGACATTTTCTCCAGAGGCACTCATGCTAAAGCAACTATTTTCTGTGTCCTCTGTGCTGTGGTTTAGGGTCCTTTGCAGGACTGTGAAGCTGCTGTTCTGACATACCTGGCTGACCAGAAAAGGTGGATCAGATGGCTGAGTTTGGGGGATGAAAGAGAAGAATGTTTCCCTGGAGAGATTGGGAAGGCTAGGCTAGAAGTACTCTGGGAAGAAAGTGAAGGAACAATATTTTCCCTTGTTGATGAATTTGATCCTTTTTTTCTGTTCTTTTCCAGCTGAGACATCTGCTGGATAAAACAAGTGTAAAGCTCAGGAAAGAAATTTGGATCCCTGTGTGAGGCTGAGCTGTGTCCTAGCTGCAAATCCATGAAAGGTTTTGACTCAGATGCTGGTTCAGAAGTAGTCAGGGATGCCATAAACCAGGACATGGCTCCTCTTTGTGAGTCCAGACACACCACTTCCAAATGCTCTGTGTGCACGTGTGTGTGAACAAATTTGACTTAAACCACCCAAAGTCAGGTCTCTCTGGCTGAATAAAAATGTATTACGTGTCAGAACAAATGGGGCCTAGACAGGAAATGAGATTTTCTGCAAAGGCATGGGTGCAATGTGATGCTCTGCTCAGTCTGCTACGAATGTCACAGATGAACCAATATTTTTTCTTCTCAATAATCTTCATTGCTCAATTTTTTAAATCTCAAAGATGTCTCTTTCTGCTAGTTAACTTAAGACCATGAAAGACACTGTATCAGATTAAAAAACAAAGAAGATCCATTTTCTCCACCATCCTGCTTCCAGCAGCTGCTAACAGTAGATATCTATAGAGAATATAAGGAAAGGTCATAGCAGTACTGCAAAAATAGAGTGACTCTTTCCCATAATACTCTCCCAAACTCAGTTCATCCCAGTGAGAATTAATAGAGATGAGGATTTTGGTAACAGCTCTAAACAAATGAGACATAGTTAACTGGACTACATTTTAACAAAAGTATGCTAAAATTTCCTAAGCAGAATGTCTTAATTTTCAGGTCTTAAATGTAATTAATTTCAAATGTTGCATGAAGTTTGTTGTTTTGTTTTGTTGTTCTAGGGTTTTTTTGTTGGGTTTGTTTTTTTTCCTTGTCTTTTTCATTTCAATATCTCAACTGCATTGGTTGTTACTGATTCAGAGACTGACAGTCCATTAGAGTCAGAGTAGTAATGATGTAACAGTACAAATATCTTATATTTCTATTTGTTGAAAATATATTGTCATTTATTACATTTACAAGAACTTATTTTAAAAATAATATAAGCTAGTTAAAAATTAAAATGAAGCTGAAATTCAATCTAAATACATGAACTGATTTTAAAATTAATTTTAGGGAATTTTTTCCATGAAGGAAATAAAAAGGGAGTCAAATTCCTAGTGTTTGTTTGTCACAAAGAGCAAAGTCTTTCTCCTCACATTAGAATATAACTGCCACATCTAACAAAAATTCAAATTGAAAATTTTATTTGATTTTTCTAGGAAACAAATTGAAATTTAATGTTCTAATCTTGCTTTGACCTGGACGGGGCTGAAATGAAAGCTTTTTCTTAGTTTTCATGTTAAAAAAATAGACAAAATCCTGAGTACCAGCGATGGTGAGAACACAGTGGCAACTGGCCATATCTGATATCAATACAAAAATTCATTCTGAATCATGTCAATTAAAGTATAGAATAATTTTTAATCTGCTCATAAAAGAATCATATACATGAGAATTGCATACATTGCTAAAATACTTTCCCTGGCTGGAAACAGCTGATTTTCCTAAGCAGCCTTTTAAAAACCATTTTGCAGGCAGATATAAGGCAAGGAAGTATTTTGTCTTGTTGAGTTTGTTGTCTTCAGATGCCCTGTACAAGAAACCAGATCACAAAAATTCATATTTTTTTCTTGGTACTTCTGGTTGGCATTTAACACGTCATTGAACCTGATGGTTCACTCTGAAGTGCTTTGCTGCTCTTATGGATGCTGCTTATGAATGCTTAGTATTTCTGGAAAAAAAAAAAATCAGTATCTCCCCAGAGTGTGACTCTGTGAGCTCATCTATAGAATTATTGTTATAGCAACCACTACAGGTAATTGGAACCAGACTGTCTTGGGCCTATGAGTGATGCATATTTTATGGTTCATCTTCTGCCTTGTTAAAGGCTTAGGGCTTATGAACTTGCTTGGTTTTATCCAGCTGTAGAATTCCAGTGTTTCAAATCATAACATCCATAGGTTTGGGGGAGGGGGAGGGAGATGAGGACACAAATACTGGAAGAATAATATTGATGGAGAAAAAGGAGGTCAAGAACAGAGACACAGAGAAAAAATGGGTTTGGGGATATTGTGTACATTCACTATTAGTGTTCAGATGAGGATGATGAGGGTTGAAGAAGATAAATCTAGTAGAGTTTGTTTTTATGGGGAGAACAAAACAAGAAAATCATAAGCTAATACTTGAATAGTGTTCTTACAACACAGTAAATTAATCCGTGGCAAGTAATATACTCATTTCAGAGGGCAGGTTTGCTTGTTTGCTATGTTATTTTGTAATTGTGTCTGCATTTAGCTGCTCCTCGGCCATTGGAAACAGATCATTCTACCCTGCAATTACAAATATTGATTTACAACGACATTTGTTTCTTACAAAGTGTTTCAGTAACATCTGCAAAAGCAGATGATGCAGAAGCATTAATCTGTCCATCTTTCTGATTTAAAAAAAAAAAAAAAAAGAAAAAAAAAAAAGTGGTTTTGCCCTGTAGTGGCATGAAGGAACATAACTGTGATGAGTATTTCAAAGAAAGGATTATATTTCTAAATTTCCTATGCTGTGGCTGTGGGCAGACAGATAAAGATTATGGAACACTACAAACACAACAGCATCTGATTTTGGTATGTTAAGCAAATAGAAATAATAGCATCCAAACTGCACATCCTGATTTTTGGTTCAAAATGTACCCCAAAGTATAATTAAAGTAAAACTAGTGGAAGCTGCAAATGAGACTGGTTTTGAAACACTGCATAAACTGTATGAGATTTATTAGCAAATTTATCAGTGTTCATGGCCTGAATTTAAGTCGGCAGACAAAACTGAAGTCAGCTGTATTTTGCATTCCTTTTTCTTTCATTGTGAATATCTCATATATTTCCCTCTATTTTTCCTATACAAACTCTTCACCAAATGGCTTCAAAACAGCATCCAAAAATAAAATATCTGACTTCCGTAATACTGAAAGAATTATTAAACAACAATCTAAAACTGGAAAACCAGGAAAAGAATGGAATGTGAAACCTCATCCTCTTCTAACTCATTATTCAATGTCTCTTCTTTTTTGATGGGGGTGAATGTCCCCCCTACACTTCAGGATTTTTTACCTCTTTTAAAAGCCACCGACAGGCTCTGTTTAATACATTTTCAAAAGCCACAAGAGTTTTTCAGTGATACAAGAATAAATACTAAAAAGGTCCAAAAAAAGAGTGTAGAAGGAAAATCTGCTATGCCAAATAACAATGTAATAAGCTGTGATTCTTCTTACACCATTGCTTTAACTCATTTTGGGACTTAGACACAAAGTGATATTAACTATTTAGACCCCACTGACCTTTTCAAAAAGGAAGGATATTAATTATATCCTGGAAACTCCTCTTCTCCATTTGGGATGTCCCAAGTACATAAGATAATACCCAAGGCTGCCAGATAATACATAGGACTATGTGTGGAATGTGCTTTTCTGAAGGTAGAGCTCAGCAGGAATACTCAGAGTACATCATAATATCTTGGATGCCAATACAAAAGACTTGATTCAGCTCATCACTCACAGGCACCTGAATCTGCCCTTATCTGGATGGACTAAATCCCCATGACCTGTGCTTGCACTGGAGGTTTAGACACACAGGTAAACATTTAAATTCAGATTTATCAATTTGAAGTTGACTCTTACTTTAGGTTTGTCCATACAAATGCCACTTCAACTTATTAACTTTTATACCTTAGCTCAAGTCTTCTAGGTGGGCTTCATGTTGGCTTAATATCACCCATAAAACATGCTTATGAGATGTCATGAAAATAAATACTTTTAATATTGTGAGCTTTAATGGTAATGGAGCCTTTACACTTAAATATTTATTGACTGCAATTTTAGAAAACACAAAGCAGCACTTTCTGCACAGCAAAGTCCTTGGTAACCACAGGACTGGGCAGCCCTGCTATTTAGAGTCAAAATCTTTCCAGCCCCATGTCTGAATGTTTCTGTGCCTTTATGGGCTTGAGATAGATTTACACATCAAGTGGCAAAAATCTGCAATTTTTGCAAGTTTAAATGCCTCATTCTCTTTTTATGCTCTTCATCATATTATGCACTGCCTGAGCTTGCAGACTCTGTGTGATGGAAATCATGGCTTCTCTTCTTCAATGCTTTTTCTGAACCCAGCATGAAGCAAGGCCTGCAACAGAAACCTGTATTACCATGGTAGCTAAAATATCTGCAATCAAACTAATGCTGTGGTGGACACATGCAACTTTTGAAATCAAGCATAAAAACCTATTTAAGAACAGTAGCTGCAGAGGGGTGAAAGATGCTGTGTTTTCAAGTATTATATTTACATATAGGAAATTAAGAAGAAATCCTTTATGTGAGGGTGGGGAGGCATTGGCACAGGTTGCCCAGAGAAGCTGTGACTGCTCAATTCCTGGCAGTGTTCAAGGCCAGGTTGGATGAGGCTTTGAGGAACCTGGTAGAAAGTGTCCCTGCCCATGGCAAGGGGGTTGGGACTGGATGATCTTTAAGGTTCCTTCCAACCCAAATCATTCCTTGATTCTACGGTGTGCACTCAGGTTGGTACATCCCAAACTCTGAAAGCACAAGATCAGCCACTGGCAGTGGTTCTACCCACCCAGCCGGGCTGAAAAGTTGTTTGAAATTGCCCTTTTTTGAGACTGACAGCTCCCTGCTTTTGCTGTGGCTGCTGTGATCAAATCTGCCAAGACTTCCACTGCATTTGTAACCTCGGTAAATGGGACAGATGGATGCCAAAGTAATCGCTGTCTCTGTGGCAGCTTATCTAATTAAACATTTAGACAGAGAAAGGTATAATTGCAGAATAATCTATCTGATTTTATTGTGTGCTTTCCCTTAAGACACTCCTGTCTTTCTGACAGAGAAAATAAACTTTGACAGATGTTTACTTTCAAAGTAAAAAAGATAGTGGAGTTCTATTAACACAGACCGTATTCAATAGCGAAGCTATTCTTTCACTGCACTGGTTGCCAGCATTCTTTGTAGAACAAAGATTTTGGTACTGAGTAAAATTTGATTTACATGCCTGAGGGAATAATAAAAGAAACCTATTATGGAATGAAATGGGCTGTAATCACATTGAGAGGATAGAGATTGTTCCTTGGGTGAAGAGGGGGCAAGGCTACTGCCTGGTAAATGGTCTATTGAAGAAGAAAAAGCAGTATTATCCAAAATACAGCGCACACCAAAGTTTGAGGAATGAGGTGTGTAATTGCCCCACAACACCTCAACACCTGCAGCCAGAGATGATGTACACTGAGTGTTCAGCACGGGGCCACAGGCAGGGAGGCACGGCTGGACACAGAACACCAGGACAGAGCAGCAGAGCCTTCCTGCCCTTCCCACTGGGTGATGCCTTAGCTAATGTCAACTCAGACCATGCAGAAGGTCACCATCCAAGTCTAAGGATGGGGCTGTTCTCCCCATAGAACACAGGGTTTGTGGAGCAGGGCTCGGCTGCTGCTCCCCTGGCCAGGAGCCAGCCTCAGCTGCTGCTGGGCCCAGCACAAGCCAGGCAGGGAATGATTTCAATTACTGGAGGAACAGCTGCTGCTCCAGAAGACATGGATGAAGCCAATCCCTTCTCCAAGAGCTACTTGAACGGAGCAAAGAGCTGGCCTGCAGGCCCAGGGCACAGCTGTACAGTGTTATTCAAGCACAGCACTCTCATTATGTCAGGAGCAGCTTCTCACATGTGCACGGACCTGAGCAGGGTCTGATCTCCACCACGTCCTCCATCTGTCTCCACTAGCACTATTGTCAGTAAGAACATTGTGCTGAAAATGCAGGATGCTTCCTGCAGTTCTAAGGATGTGCAGCACCCTGTGCCTCCTAAGCTCACTGTCACACACGCTGTTCCCCTTAATGCCATTTCTGCTTGGTTTATGGACAGAAATGCTGAGCTCCCACAGGCTTTCTGGCTCTCCCTCTCCTTACTACTCATGACAGACCTGATGTCTGCCCTTCTATCAGCTCATTCTGCTGTGATTTCACAAGGAATTTTCTCCTATAATTGTGAGCTATGTAAATGCAATTCTTATTACATAGAAATTATAATTCTGGTTATACAATGATATATATCACATTTTGAGGCAAGTGATGAATGTTACGGAGGGATATCAAAAAAGCTAGTAATGAAAGTAGTTCAGTGAAAAAGACCAGAGAAAAAAAAGCAATACAGAAGCAGATGCTTTGTGATTTGAAGATTTGAATTGTCCTTGTTTCCTAAGTGCTACAGAAGCAATTGCAGTTGACAGCCACATTTCTTGTGATAGGCATAATGTCATTCATTGCTTTATACTTGAACGGCTTGGATACTACATAGTCTGTCAAGTCTAAATCTATTTAAGTCATGACAATTTATGTTATACTACAGTACATTACTTGTTTTGATCATAAGGCTAAAACCATTCTTGCATGAAATTAACTGAAACTTTAAAATAAAAACCAAGCTCTTTTCAAGGCAACTGAAATTTTCCCGGCTCTGGGATGGACCAACAAACTACAAATGCGGAAGAGCAATGCAGGAAACTAATCTTTCCTCCATCCATATCCTGAAGGACTCAGATGGGAGTGCTCAAGGCCCAGAGGTTTTAGCCAAATATCTCATGGTAGATAACACTCTGGTGTGAGATCTGCTCTGCAGACAGAAGGTTGCCTGTTAAGTACAGTGTTTGGGTTATTGCCTTTTGTCAGAACATGATCATTGCACTGTTTGGTTTTCTATTTTTTAAAGTTGAAAATAACTGAAAGATGATCAAAGCAAACACCTGGGATAGGTCTTGGACTTGCCAGCTGTGGAAGAAACAGAGATAGTGGGAAAGAAGTGGAGGAAAGGAGAAGTCCTTACAAATCTTGGTTCTGTGGACAGATAAGGTAGAAGTTTCTTCAGCCTTGAGTTGATTTATTCCTGCACTAAAACTCCTGAATATTTTCTTTATCTTCTTTTGCAAGATAATATTTGATATGCAACCTCTTTATTGGAACCTCCTTGTACCCAGTTATTTCCAGACACATTTTAAGAAGTTTTAACAAGAATGTAAAGAAAAAGCTTCCTTTTTTTGTGTGAAGTCCTCCTAAGGCTTTTTTTTTTTTTTTCCAGCCAGCGCTTTCTTCCTTACTTTTTTAAAATAAAAGTAAAATCTCTTCACCAACATGGGTTTGCAAATTTATTTTTGGTTGGTTGTTTTTTTTTCTTTCTTATTAAGTTTTGTCTAGAGCGAATAAAGTGAAAATAGGAGAAAAAAATAGCTGAGGGGGTGAAAAGCCACCAGGTACTAGGACCCACATGTGGGAAATGAGCTTCTCACATTCCATAGACCTAAATTAAACCACATTATATGACCAAATTACTTTAATCTCCAAATGTATACTTAAACACTATTTTTAACTTTATATTTTTTAAAGAATTGTAATCCTCAATCCATTTCTTTCATGATAGCAAATATATTAATTACTGCAAGAAGATTTTTTGCTGCATTTGGAGGGCGTTCCTAGATTTGTATCCTTTTACCCTTACTTTCTTTTGTCCCTTTCTTTTACACATTATTACAAGAAGAAATAATTCCCTTGCAAATCTGGTTATATGCTTCGTTTACAATAAAAATTAAAAGACAAAGATTGGAAATAGAAGGCTTTAATCAGGGTTTGCAATAAGAGGATGAATTTGGGAAAATATATCCGTGAAATTTGATTGTTCAAACATAAACCCAGATACCTTGGCATGCCAGGGAGATCAGCAGCAAATCCTATTAGCAAGATCGTGGAAGGAGAGGGGCTGTGCTGTGCGACTGCTTTTAACAGCTGGGATGAAATGGAAGCGTGAGAAAAACAGCTGCAAAGTGATGGAATGTGCAGGCAGTGCTGCATTGAGAAGTGTTGTGAATACCCTTAAAACCAGCAAATTTTGATGGACGTGGCCAAAAAGGTCAACATGAGGACTCAAAAAAAATGAAGTAGAAAAAAAGGGAAAAAAGTAGAGAATACTGTTCTCAAATGCATATAAATACATCCAAAACTATTAAGTGGGACTATCTAAGCAGAGAACAAAACTTGGAAATGCAACACTTTGCAAAGGGATTTAGATGATTTAGAGAGCAGTGAGTTCAACTTGAGCTTGTAACATGACAATATTGTTAAGGACAAAAATCAAAAGCCTGTATTCTTTTCTTCCATACAGGGATCTTGTCACTTAAGGATATTGTTATCTCTCTATCTATGTCTTTTCTGCTGAAAGAAGAAAAATATCCTTTTCTGCACAAGCAGGTGCCATCTGCCTTTCTATTTATTGGAAAATGTACAGAAAATTACAGAGAGTTGAGGATAGAGTACTGACAGTGATTAAGGATGGGGAGGAGTGGCTTATGGGGATGTTCACACCCTCCTAAGGGTGCCCTTACACAACCCTGGCTGTCTTTGATGGCAAAGCTGCTTAAGACATTCACACCATCCTCACAGTCTCCAGTTGCTCATTTTTTTTTCCTCATGCAGCAGGTTCCTGCTCCCTCAGGTCTGCCAGTGACTTCGACTAGGCCACATTGGTAGCCAGATCACTGAAACCTTGAATTTAGAAAAAAAATTACAGCCTCTTTTCTTTTAATAGCCAAAAAGTCTTTTTACCAGCTCTATTTTCTCCTCCAAGAGTCCAGGATTGGCCCCAAAAATGATTGCAGCACCAAAGGAGGAAATTTATGGAACCATATTTTGGGATGGTCAAGAACAGAAGGAAATTAGGCTCTTCTGAAAAATATTTTGCTGCTCAGGGAAATCTAGATGGCTTTTTTAGGTGCAGTGACCTCTGAGCTGATGGATTTGTACATGACAGCAAAACCCGGAAGAGACAATTTGGTTGGCCCAAAACCAAAAAGCAAGGAATGTGCTTGTCTATAGATATGTGTGTAGTATTCAAAAAACTTTGTCTCAGCATGATACAAATAGACAACTTTTCATTAAAATTATGACAAAAAATGGAGGGCTGAACATTAAGCAGTACACTCTGAAGGGGGTTTTTTTTCATTTTCTTAGACAAAAAAATCAAATGAAATATTTACAAGAAAAATCTCAAGAGCAATCCTCTCTGAAAAGGAACTGACTAGTTAAAGATCTTCTTTCTTAACCTGGCCAGTGAAGTAGTATTTACAAATGAAATTTTTATTGTATTAAATTATTTATTTTAGATTAAAGATCTTTTGTTTTAGATGTAACAGCTGCTTTAAAGTACACCAGTGTTTTGAATTCCATTCTACTGAAAGCAAAGGAAAGATGAAGTGTAAAATTATACTCTTTTCTGCAGTTATAAACAATGAAGTTAAGGTTCTTTGGGAAAGCCTGAATATGTTTTCCCACTCTTTAGAGTTTTCTTATTTAATGTGTTTATTTTTCAAAATTTGAGCCAGACAAAATATTTCCTGAAACTGAAAGATGAAAAACCCAAACAATCTAGGGAGGGGTTGTTCTCAAAAACAAAATGAAGAGAGGGGGATTGAAAACCTTAAAAAAAGATTTGTGATTTTAGAAAATACAGTATCTTCTACTTGGAAAATGCTTTAAAAATTGCTGGGAAAGCTTAGTAGAGAATTAAGATGTGATCAATATCCATCACATTAAATAGGATTCCAAGTGTACAGCAAAAGCTTGTTTGGAGTTTACTTATAAGCTGTCTCCTACTAAATTTGACTCAGAGCATTAGTTGCTCAAAAATTGCAGGGTTTATAGGTTTTAGGGGTCACCAGGTGCAACCTGGCTGATACCAGTGCTGCATGGCACGGGCAACACTGAAGCTGGTATGTGATGAAAGCCCCCATAAGCGTGGCAGAGGACGAGGAGGGAAGTGTTTGCAATGAAGGGATAGAGTGAATTCTCCAGTCAGCACAGACAACACTCAGGCATCACATTGGCACAGGCTGCTCTGCACTGCTTTACAAGCAGCCTGTGTTTTACGAGGCTGTTTACAGCAGCACCTTAGAGCTGCACTATTTATAGCCTCCTTCCTCCACAAAAAACCCCATGTGTGAGAACACGATGGACAATTTCATATGCATAGCTGAGTTAACATAATCAGCCTTTCTTCGATGTGAAAAAAGAGAGGAGGATGGGGAAGGCAAGAACTCACACAGCGTGCCAGGTTGTTTTCACAGTCATTAGCAAACAGTTTATTTTCTCTTCCTTATCTCCCATACAAGACCCTGTAAAAGTTTGGGAGAACCAGGGCACTGGGAATGGGTATCTGGGCCATTTATTAGTGGCTGTTTTGCATCCACAGCAAGGTTGTTTCCTCTTAGTATGTAACAGAGAATAATTTAACCTCTGGCACGGGGTTCCCTTCATTCTAAAATCTTGAGTTATGGGCCCTCTAAGCCTAAAGATTAAGATGTAGCAGTTCTGACCTTTCTGCCTTTCAGCACACCAATGTGCAAAATTGCCCTTTTGGCAAGAATGGCATGAAGATGGTGAAGGGTCTGGAGGGGAAACCATAAAAGGTTGAGTTCACTTGGTCTGTTCAGCCCGGAAAAGAGGAGACTGAGGGGAGACCTCATTGCAGTTACAATTTCCTCGTGAGGGGAAGAGGACGGAGAGACACTGATCTCTTCTCTCTGGTGACCAGTGAGAAGGCCAAGGAAAAGGCCTGAAGCTCTGTCAGAGGAGAGGTGTAGGTTGGATATTAGGAAAAGGTTCTTCAGCCAGAGGGTGTTTGGGCACTGGAACAGGCTCCCCATGAGAGTGATCACAGCACAAATCCTAACAGAGTTCAAGAAGCATTTGGACACTGCTCTCAGCACATGGCAAGATCCTTGGGGTGATCCTGTGCAGGGCCAGGAACTGGACATGGGTGACCCTTGTGGGTCCCTTCCAATAAAAAATATTGTCTTATTTCAAGTGGGTATTTTTATAGCCCTTGCACCATCTGACTGCCCTTTCCCATATCCAGCCTCTCAAGGCTGCTGAGCTGTTCCTATGGGCACAGCTTAGCTTGGGTGGCAGCTTAAACCAAAGACTCTGCCGGTTTGGTCCCAGCCTGGAAAAAAGGCTGGACTAAGCAGAGAGATTTGGGTGGGAATTGGTGGCTCCACTACTTATGAAACAATAATTCTGTGTAAAAGACAAGGAGTGTTACATTACTGTAAAGACAGAAATATGTATGCAAGGGCTGTTCACTGCCGGGTAAAGCGTTTTCCAGCTTCTCCATTAAGAGTAACAGGAAACATTAAGGACAGTACACTGAGTTTACCAGAAGAGCTGCAAGTCGGAGTTACCTTGCACAGTTAAAAAGAAAAAAGAAAACCAACCCACATATATTGATGTTTGCTCACTATAATGCTGCGAGTCATCTTGTTTACGCAGCCACGCTGAGTTTATGCGAGTTTAGCTTCTGTTATGACTGCAACAGAAATTTTAATGTTGTTGCCTTCGGAGGCAGATAAAAGATGGAAGGACAGGAGCATTGTTCCATCGGCATCCAACAATAATTTGGTCTGGTTTAGTTTCCCTTGGAAAATAAATATAATTAAGGCATAGAAAGGACTGTAAAACATAACAAATGCAATTCTGTCTTTAAATATATCACACTTAGGAGTGGAATTTTCTATACTTACTTTAAGACATCTAAAAATTTGGGGTCTAGTTTATAAGTCACCCTTATGACAGAGCTTCCCTCTGTCATGTGTGGAATTTTTGAAAAAGAGGTGATTCCACAGTGTGTTCCACCATTATCCTTCAGCTGCCTCTAAACAGGACAAACTCTAGAGGAGATTATCTGTCTCTGCTGCCTACCAAGCAAATTCTACTGACTAGTTCAGTTGACTGAGATTTGGAAGATATGAACTGCTATAATCTGTGAAAAAAATAAAAGCATTTTCCTTTGGAGGATTTTCATCAACACTTTAAGCATTTTCTTTATTCAAATGAAAAAAAAATTCTTGTCATAAATTATTAGTTTCCTACTGAAAATAGAATGTGTTTGAGAAAAGCAGGCACTCTCTGCAGAGATTTTTATTCAGCCTCAAATCAAAGCATCCATATCTGTAACACACAATATGTTCATAGAAATACTTGAAAGGATTAGAATCTAATCCTTCCATTAATTTGAGATACTTCTTTAACCTGAAATTTAAAACTGATAAAACATCAAGTTTTTGCATGAATGGGGAGCTTGTTTAACTTCAGTTTCTGTAAATTTAGTTGAGTGTGTATCCTCTGCTGAGTGAAAAGCTGTCTGGTAAATTTAACTGCTTCTGACTGAATGACATATTTGTCTGCTGTCCAGGACCATGTAGAATTACCCTGACAAAGGAATATGGAGGAATTAGGAGACCTGATGTAAACTTTTTGCGCTGCCCACAGATGGAAACAGACTATTGGTCAAAACAGACCATTGATCTGATTTAAAATTAGACTGTCAGAGGAATCCAAACCTGTCCAAGCTGAAGACACAACAGAAGAGAAATAGTTGCCCTTTTGGGCAACTGAGGAAGCACAGCTGGAGAAGAGAATGAAGAGAGGTAATCCCAACAATGGTCATGGGGTACATTAAATTGGTATTTGTCTGAGCCTCTGTGGAAAGGCTCCTCAGGGAAATGTGGACACAAAAGCCCAGTAATACGAAAACTAAAGTTTGTACACCTGTGAATAATAAATTGTGTCCGCCTTTCTAGGATGTGGGTGTCTGGGATCATCTCCACTTGGTTTGCTTTGCCCAAGTGCCTGTCTGAAGGGCCTGTTTTCACATCAGGTAGTCCTACAGCTTCCTAAGAACATCTGCTCGTAGCCATGCATGGGATCTCCTCCCTTTTCTTTCTGTGTGCTTTGAAGGAAAACATCTACAGACCTGGACAGCAGTGAGAGGGGCACTTTGTGCCATGGACAGGGTGACACTGAAACCCCACCCCATGTCACCTGCTGTCTGTCCCATCACCTCTATCAATGAAGACACAAATCTACCATCTCCTGTGGAAAGTGTTGGTTCTGGACTTTGTATCCCAAAATGCAGCTGCTCAGCAACTTTCAGACAAAACGCCTTCACAGCAGAAAAACACCTTTTGGGAACTGGACTGGTTTTAGCAGAGCTAGTCCAGGGTAAGACTTATAATCATATTAGAAATTAATCAGAAAATAGAAACTACTCTTATGCTTACAATATTGTTCTAGGAAATTCCTATCAGGCAGGGGAAATTCCTTTTCCTGTGCTGAATCCAGCAGACCAGACTTCAATGTGGTCCCCCCTGGTGTCAGCCAAATATCTTGTCTCATGACATCTTCTGAAGGCATCGCCTTCCTTCAGAGAACTTTGAAGGCTGCAGGTCTGGATTAGAAAACATTTTCTTTCTCCCTGTTGGCGCAATATCCCATGGACAGGCAGGTGCAACTCTGTGTAAACTCCAGACCATCCAAGCTGTTGGGTAAATTCTTATTCACCCACGGACAGCTCTCATGCTCATTTGTAGCTGGTGTGGGCTGAACTAGCTGATTCACACAAAAATTTGTCCTTAACTTTCACCCAAACTTCCTCACAGAAAATATCTTTCTTTTCTTACTCATGAGCCAATTCCCATTAAAATGCTGCACTGGTCTTTATAAAAAAATTAAAAATAGAAAAAAAAATGGGGAAAGATGGCATGACACCACGTTTGACAGAGCCATGAATCACACTGCTCAGATGAATGGTTATCCAAAGCCATTAAAAGTGCTTCCACACTTGACACACAGCACTGTTTAAGAGGAGTCAAGCTGGGCTGGAATCTGCTCTCTATTTCACCAATCTCATAATGAGATTTAGCAAGAGTTACTCTTGATTTATGTTGGGTCAGGGTCAGACTGGGAACTTGTCTCTCTTTCCACAGTGTTAACATCATCTCATAAACAACTTCAACACCCAAAACTACAGCAGAGGAAGATCCAAGAACAATTACTGAAGTATCATTTTAAAATGCAAGCCTACCCATGTCACACTGACAGTTATTTTAAAAAGCATACTCTTAAAATAATCAAAACCAATTATTTTTTTTTTTCCCCTATAAAAAGCAGTTTGAGAAAAACCCCAGCTGGTGCTTAAAATAGTTGTTTGGGATTTTTTAAATTCGGAAATCACTCATAAAACCTCAGGATCCAGTGAGATATAATAGCACCTGTCATAGACCTGCAGGCAAATGAACTTCAAATTGACAAGGATAATGTTAGAGTTAAATCTCCTTGGGGCTTTATTATTCACAGCAAAAAAAATTATTTGAGACAACAATCAGGTACTTGAAATGCAATACTTTATCAAGTGTTTGATTTCTAAGTGGAAATTTGGTAAGCCTTTTTCTTTGAGCAGAAAACATTTAAAGAAGAGTTTAAATATGTATACGCAACAGTGGTGGAAATCACAATAAAATTAGAGTGAACAGTTGGCATGAGGAGGTAATCTACTTGACCAGATTCTTCATTCATCCTGTTGAATAACACTGTGTAACTGAGGATTTGGGCTCTTTCTAAATCCAGCATCATATATTTTAGCCATAAACTAAGCACTTTTCTAGCAAGTAATGACACACATAATGCTGCTTTTTATTGCTTCTGGAACAACTTAGATGTAGAAAGTCTTGATAGGAAGTGACCAAATGACAGACCAACAGCACAGTGGCTTTTCTTTGGCTTTGTGCTGGGACTGGGGGACAATTTTCCTTGTACTTCAAAGTGTTGTGAGTTCATGAGCTATAATGCTACTGCTGCACTCACAGAAGTGATAGTTTTAAGTGATGGAGGAAGCAAAGGCATTATTAAGGGTCAAAATGGGACTTTGGAGATGCT
Source organism: Edolisoma coerulescens (assembly GCA_013397115.1). Classification (NCBI taxonomy): domain Eukaryota; kingdom Metazoa; phylum Chordata; class Aves; order Passeriformes; family Campephagidae; genus Edolisoma; species Edolisoma coerulescens. The sequence goes on from VWZW01002766.1 coordinate 321,068, forward strand.
GGGAATAAAGCAACCACCATGTAACCTGAAGAATCTTATTTCTAGCCTGTTTCACAGCAGTAAAGGCAACTGTGCATCCTGAAGGCATACTGATATTTGAACACTGCTCCATCAAGAAAACATAAATCATGGAAACAGATCTTTGCTTAGTGGATAAAGAGTGCTATACACATAGAGGTGAGTTCAGGCCCAGAAGATGACAGCACTTATTTGAAATTCTTCTTACTTTGAAATCTTTTCTACCCACTTGCACAAAAGTGAGAGAAATACAGGAAATAGGGAAAAACATTTCAATGAAAGCAAAACTGGATATTTAAGTTTTGAACTGTGCAGGGATATGGGGTATCTGGGTCTAAAGACCAACCCTGGAACATGAAATCAATGAGGTTGATGCAATAAAGGTTTAGGGTAATCCAGAAGATTTCAGGAATCCAGCAGGCAGAGATCATTACCTGTGCTTTTTGTTCTTAAGCAGACAGTTTATTTCTCTTTTTTAGCTAAATTAACAAGTTACGGTGCTACCTCTTTTTAAATATGCTGAGTGCCCATAGGGAGGGATTATAACCAGATTTGGTTAATTGGGGTTTAGTTTATCTACACTTCTGGATACAAATAGTCTTATGATGAAGATACCCTGAAGTACAGTATATAGTGTTGATTTCCTATTCATCATTTGAATAAAAATGAGAGACAGAACTGAGTATAATTCTATACTCTTGCCCTGGAGCTTGGGCAAGGGTGCCATGCTGTGAGATGTTCTTTGCACAAGAGCCCTGCCTCTACATTCACCCCGATAGATAAAGCTGTACTCATATAACAAAAAAAAAAAAAAAAGTACTCCTAAACCTGGATTATGATGAAAATTCTGGGAAATTTTTTTTGTTCTTTTCAAAGTAATTTTCAGAAACTAGAATGAACTGGGATTCTCTGAAAAGATGATGATGCCCTAATCAGGAATCAGAAGATGCTTGATATGTAAAAATGTCCATATCTTCATCAATTTCTGTATGGTGAACAGAATTGAAAGGAATAACTGGAGTTGAGAGAGGACTGGAAAACTTAATGCACTGGTTTGGAAGTTAACAGGAGGTTAGGTCTTATGTGGTGCAATTTAGTCAGATCCTGCTTTTCTGAGCTCAGCTGTTGGCTTTTCAACTTCTGCACTACTCATTGATTTCTTCCGGGCTTCTTGTACAACTGAGATTGTTAATTAATCAAGTTCCTTCATTAGCCACACATGAGTTTCTCAACCCCCCTCAGGAGAGAAAGCAGTTCCTCAGGTTTAGGTGCCCAAGGGCTTAGAAAATTCTAGGGAGATGTGCTAATTTGTAAGTGTTGTCTTCATTATCATCAACATCCGTCATCGTTATTGTTTTACTGCCTTCTATCAAAGTTTTCTTCAGCACATTGAGCAATGACTCTGCAGTCCTTCTGTCCTTCATGTGGTTTCTCAAAAATGTGAATTGTGGATGCAGGCAGCTGTATCAGCTGAGGAAATGCTCTCCTCCACACCTTAGGGGAGATTCAGCTCCCTCAAGAAGTGTCCAAAGTCAGGACAAGCCTGCAACTCCCTTTGGGGTAGGGACCAAGGAACAATGTGAGTTCTCATTCTCTCTTCACTTGTGAATTGTGGGGACTAGAAATCTGTCTGGACAGTATCTGAAAATCACTTACTTCCTGTGGTTTATCTGGTAAGGTTAAACTACATTTGAGCAACATTTCTTCTCTTTGTTTTTTTCCCTCTTACTAACAGTTTTCTTTTGGTTCTGTATCCATTGGCTTTTCATGCTTTTATGCTGAACTCTGAAATGAAGAGAAATAGAAAGTTTTAGATATCGGGCTTTGAAAAATAGCAAGACATAACACTAATCACGTCAGAAAAGGAAATGGTGGCTTCCCTACTCAGTGAGGAGCAAGGCGGCTCTGTGTGCTACATCACCAGTGAGGTCAATGTCTTAGAAAACATTAGAGATGATTCACCGTTTTCCCAAGAAAACACATCTTGTCAGAAAACAGAATTATTCCAAAGTCAGTTTTTCCATGACTCTCATTTGGGCTTTTTATAAAATCTATGTGAGAAAGCTTTGAGTTTTCAGAAGTTTTTGAGTCCCCAGTTACAGATTTCTTGTGAATGTATATAAGAACTCCCTCTAAAGTCACAACCCACAAGGGACAAAGCTGAGCACAAGAGCAAGGAGACATGAGAACACTCAGTGAGCAGCCAACACAGCCATCCCAGCCAGACCCAACATGTCCTGTACTGTTCCCAGCACCAGGCACATTCCTCCTGGGCCTCAGAGAAAAGCTGCAGAACTAAATATTCCAGGAAAAACCAGCCTCATTAACAGTGAATCAAACGTGTGTGTGGGTTTAAGTCAACGGAGTAATATAGGGATAAGTCTGGCCTGGTACCAAGTGCAATGGCAGCATCCTTTAAAAAACTTCAGCAGTCGTACATTCAGCTACACTTTCTGAATTCTTGTTATACCACAGTCCAGTGTCTCCTCATTGATGCAACTTTCTCCTTTGCAAAATAGTCCTGAGAACGTAAGTGCTTCTGCAGCAATGCTTACAGGTTTTTACCAACTTCAAACTGAGTCTTCACCAAAATGACCAAACCTTTTACTGTCTGCAGTAACAACGTAAATCATGCATTCATCTAACATCCAGCTATGGGACTGAACCTTCACCTCATGGAAATCAGAACAGGTGGACTTGTTCTCAAATATTAGTTCATCATGGAAAAGCAGCAGATCTTGAAAAATTGTTTGGATTCACACCTCCAAGCAACTCTAAAATATTTTTTCCACTGGTCAGACTTGGTTACCCTTGCTCAGATCCCTGATGATGTCTCTTATTTGGGTGTGCTGCATTTTTTCCTCCATAAAACTAAGCTGAGTAAGACATATCTGTGTTACAGCTTTTGTTTACTGGATGCATGGAGCAATTATGAGATCAGAGCATCCTGTTTTCCCTTTTCTCGTTGTGGTGTGGAATCACCCCATATACCCTGAGAGAAACAGCTACAATAAATAGCAGAAATCAACCTATCTCTGCTTAATCATTTACTCTGGTGACTGGCAAATGGCTCATCCAGCTCTTCCAGTGTAAGTCAAGTCCATAAGCAGACACTGAGAATGAGTGTGGTGATCTGGTAACCACCCACACCAGCCTTCAGGGCAGTTGTTATTCTTGTGTGATAACACCTCTAGAAGGGGTGAGGCTGGAAAGACAGGCAGAACCAACCAGCTGATTTGTGTTTAAAAATGTGCTATAAGAGATATGAAAGCATTTGGTGAAGGCCAAATCCAGTGCTTTGTTATGGCAAAGCAATCACAGGCCTTGTTCATGGGAAGCACTGGGCTGGCAGCCCTGGGCAAGATGCCCTTCTTTACTCAGAGGCAGGTAACATTTTTGGAATTATGACTCTTTATAATATCTCAGCAAAAAGGAGAGAATGCAGTCTCCAAATCCATTCAATCAACTCACTCTTGCCCACAGTGGTCCCAGCCCTGGAGCTCTCTTGCCTTGTTCTCTTACCTGGTTTAGCTCCCCAATTAACCCCTGTATCCCATAAAACGCGTGGTAATTTCACTTTCTTGCTTCTCATGTCATTGAGAATAACATAAAGATACAAACCCCCTGGAGCCTTTTTCTGCTTCACATCTGCAATGAAACAATTTCAATAAAAAGACTTCTTCTGAATGATTCTTCTCCCAGGGACTGAAATCAATTACATCACAGAAAAACCCCAACTACTTATCCCTTTATAGTTTGGTCTTCTTTGTTGGGTCATTGCACTCTTAGTGGAACTTTTATGCAGTGTAAAAAAAACCAGTAAAAATACAGTGTTTGAAAGCTGGGTAACTTTCATGCTTATAATGTTTGGTTGTTTGTTTCATTAACTATTGAGATATTCTAGAAATTTCCAGCTTACTATCTCACAGGAACAATCCAAATGCCTAGAAGGGTCATAATATAATATTCATTATAGAGTCTTATTTATTATACTTATTATATGACCCTAGAAGGGTCATAAAATAATATTTATAACAGAAAAGTGCATTGAGGAAAGACTCTAAAAAGCAGTTTTTATAGAATCCAACTGTGCTCTAACTTTTTTTAATATTTTTTCATTACATGTTTTGAAAAATGCATGCAAACATTTTAATGTTTTGTGGTTTATACACAATCTGTAATAGGAACTGTTAGTTTCAAGGATGCAAATAGACTGCAAATGTCATCTCATAAATTCTGATATATTTGGTCAGGATGCAAACAAACCAAATCATTGCTGCTTGGTTTTATGAAAGAGTAAGACAAATTTAATTGGACAAACAGAAGAGTCATAGATGTGATATCATAGATATGATCTTATTTTTTGTTTTGGAAATCTGCTACCAAACAAAAATCAAAATATTTATGGCCACTTCAGTCAGAATGCTACAGAGGGGCTTCTAGGTAATGACTAGTACCACTAGCCATAAAAACAAGTCACAAAACTGCTCCTTTCCCCTTCTCTCTCATTACCTGGAGTGCAGTCTACTCTGCAATGGGCAGCTGGGTCAGGACAGATGAGTTTGAGTGCTGGAAGCAGCCAAGTGGAAGCTTGGATCCCAAAGCAATGTCATTTCTTGAAGCAGTATAAACACTTAAGAGACTTGCTAAAATAATTATTTTTAAAGGGTTTAAATCTTTATATCCAGAGAGTTACGAGGAAGGGTTCTTTCAGATTGCTTAATTCCATCCTGTGTCTTCATAGACGTGGGAAGTTTAGTCATCTTTAAGAACTTTGCTGTCATTTTCTGAGCTTGAAAGTGCTAAAGATCTTTATTTCCTGTTATTTAACTGAATATTTAATAATTTGTGCAAATACAGCATAGTCCTAAAATGCTATGAGGAGTTACTCATGTAAATGCATTAGGAATAAACATAGATATTAATTTGGAAACTTTTCTTGGTTACAGACACAACTTCAGAAAAGAAAGCCTCTGACAAAAATTCATATCATCTTCCAGGCCTACTTACATAAAATTGTGCAGAATCAAACTTAAAAGAAGTTACAGGAAAAAAAAAAAAAAAAGAGGTATTTGACCAATTTGAAAGAGTTTCACCTTATATAAGCTCCTGAGAATACTGAAAAAATATTTCAGAGAGGTGAGTTAGATTAAAAAAAAAAAAACATTCTGATAAACTCCTACCACAAAGGCACAAACTGGATTCCAGCTCTAACGTGAACGTGTTATTAATTCACATAAAGCAGTTAGTAAGATGAGCTGGGAAAGATTCCTACAAACAGGCCACAAATGTGGCAAAGCCCTACAAGTTAAGTTTTTCTCTTCCCACAGTAGTGCACAAAAAGATATATAAAAGTCCCTAAGTGGAAAAAACACTTTGCTTCTTCAGGAATTTTATCTCATCATCACTTCCTCTGATCTCGGTTCAGCCCAACTCCAAATAAATGATTTGTGAGAGAATAACCACACATCAAAATATGGGGGAAATAAACTTCACATTTAGGACACGACACTTTTACAGCATTGCTGGAAAGGCAACATAAGACTGGATGAGAATTTTACTTATGTTTTTCCTGTAATCAGGTAAAATACAATTTGATTGAAGATAATGATGTCTCTGGTTGAAAACCACAGCCTGCTTATTTAGATGATGTTTTCCTGTACAAAGAAATCATGTAACTCTAGCAATCAGACAAAAATAATATTCAATGCAGGTTTTAAATCCGTGGTAGCCTTAGGATGCCTTCTTTTGGATACACCTGAATTTAATATTATAGTAATTACTTAATTATCATATTAATTAGTTACTTTTCCCATTTATTAATATTTAAATTACCCATGGCAAACATGGAAATATGTTTTTTACAATACATATTGGAATAAAATATGGACTAATTTTTAATAGGGCAGTTTCTTTTGGAAGTTCTCCCCACAAGGACAGGCAGAAAAATTAGAAGCTAAAGTTCATAATTTCTATTGTTCATTCACTATTTTTTCTATTTTCGCCACTGGCATCTTTGAAGACAACACAATTAAGACCAATAATCTAGCTGTCTTTAATTACAATTTCCTTATATACCTGGCAGAAACAGATTCAATGAACCTGCAAAGGCTTTCCAGCATCATTCAGAAGAGAGAATTGTATGTGACTTTTCCTGTGCATTGGTATCTCCAGCCCTGTGGGCATTTTCCTGAGTAAATGCTGTGGGATTAGGTTGTCTGTCCAATATGGAGTCTTGCTGGAAAAAGAAAATTTCCTGGTTTAAGCAGTGTATAGAAAATGAACTGATTTTGTTTATTGTATTCCTTCCATTTGAACACAGAAGTAAAGCTAATTTTTATTTCCCAACTATTTATTTTTACCTCTTTGACATAATGGGCTAAGGGGCAAGAGAAGTTAAATCATCTCAGCTAAGTGAAGGTGACATTAACCAGTTTTACTGTGAACGGCTTGTCAGACATTATTAAGCTTTGCCTGGGTCCATCAGGGCTCCAAGCCTGTTAATAAACATTGCCACCAAAAGAAGGGAGCAAAAATTACTACAAAATTATTTTCTTGTTTCATAGAACATAAAGGCAAAGATTTGTCCCTTGTCTCTATTAAGTTTATATGTTGGAAAACAAAAAATAATCTGGCCTTAACAAGAAATGTTCCCCCTCAAATTATTTTTCATATTTTTTCAAGAAATTTGAGAAGTAAATATGACAAAATAGTTGGAAGACTAAATTAATGTTGCCTCCAGGATGCCAAAATCTCAGATCACCTATTAAAACCATTCATGACAACACATTTTGCTTTTTATGCTCCCTGAGCACATCACTTTCTGAAATATCTGTCATTCCCAAGATGGAGTTATCTGGAACACTCCTCATAATGTGTTTGAACAGTTAAACTAGCCTATAGCACTATAACTTTAATGCATTATAAATGAATCACTATGGATACAGGATGTCTTGATGATCCCAAGTATTTGCCTTTGTATTCCAATTTGGTATCTGTGCTGTTTGCCTACCCAGCAGAAAAAAACAAGCCTCATAAAATTTGATTGTTTTATTAGAGCAGTCAAATTAAAAAGTTAAGGGGATAATGAAATATAAGACAAATTGAAATAGTAAAATTTGCCATCTGCCCAGCTCTCACAGGTGATGCATTCACAAAACTTGGCCAGCTGAGAGGGGACTGACAGGTCAAACCCTGCAGCCTATAGCCAGGCCTGCTTTTTGGTGCAGGATTCAGGCACAGCTGCATTGCAAACACATCTGTCTCCCACACGAGGGGCCGAGGAAAATGGGAATATGTCCTGCAAACTTCCAGCTGTCGTTCCTGCTGTGTGCTGACACGAATGCCAAAAGCCATCTGTCACACAAGCGGAGCGTGGAGTCGATTTCAGTAAGAAAATGTCGTTAAAAGGCAATTGGATCTTCACCCTGACTTCGCATTTTCTTATCTAGAGCTTCCTTCAGTTTGAGGGAGAGGTCTGTCTGAATGCTAACTAGGCAAGGACTGTAGGGTTTGGCCCAAGATATGAAAATCAGGCTGGAAAGCCTTATCTCCAATTACAGTTGGCAAGGCATGGGCGGTGGCAGTCTCCTGTTCTTAGCTCCCACAGCCCTATTGCCACCATGGATTGATGCCACACACAGACCTCTGGTCGTGTCACAAAATGACACTCATCCACCTGGACAGCCTCTTTCCCATGCAAATCAGCATTGCATCTTTTACTGCTTGGGAAATTAGTCCCTCAGGAGCTAATGCAACACCCAGTAAAATTCATGGACTCTCTCCAAGGAACTGCTGCAGATTTAGGTAGGAGATTTAAAGGATCATTCAATCAGCTGTGTTTCCAGGGCCAGAAAACAAATGGTGCTTACAGCATGAAGTACCTACAGAATTTATTGATATTTTTACTGAAATTTTATGGATTCACACTCCTTTAGGAAGGAAGATGTTTGCTGTGAGAAGGAAACTACACAGCTTGTAGTTTAGTTGTTTTGCAAATTCCAGACCTACACTGAGGTTGTGGAGTCCAGATAAATGACTAGATTTTCCTTACGTCCAAGATCAAGTGAAGATCATAAAGAGCAGCTTGAAATACACAAATTCTCCTGCTGTTCTTCAGATGAACCTGGAGTCATAGCAGCCCATGTTGTCATACTGGCAAGGTTTTTGCTCAGTTAGAAATATGCAATATGACAGGACTGTTGTTGCCCCTGCTGTGTAACAGATTTAATCTGACAGAGAAGTCAATACTAAGTGTGTAATGACTTGCGTCACAACCAGTTTTATGCTCCTACTTGTGTTATCCTCAACCCCTTCCGGCCCATCTTCCACCAAAGCATCTAAAAATCCTCAGTTTTTACAACTCCACACACACTTGAACACAGCAGCTCCTTGTGCTCATTAACACGACCCAGCACAGTTCCTCAACAGAAGATGTAAAGGTAATAATTGTTCTGGTTTTACTCTTTTGTTCATGGCATAAAGAAAGCTTTCTGCATTTTATATTTGTCCTCCATTTCCTCTGTTGGTTCTGCTGCAGGAAGTCAAGCTGAACTTAAACTTGAGTCCTACTTGTCTCAGTTTCCAATATTTTCCTGGACTTTGATATTTTTTGAACGTCTTGTTGCCAGAGTAATCATCTGTGAAATTATGAAGTAAAAAGAACTTACCCGTGATCTAAGAAGGGGATCTTGTGAAATGCAGTCCCTTCTTTTGAAGTACACTGTTGGTCTGGGTGAGGAGCACGGCCACAAAACTGAGCTCTACTGCCCGTGTTGTTCTCTTCCTCCACCTGTAGTGTCATGGCAGCTACATAACTGAACCCCTGACTGCAGGAAGAAAAATCTTCCCTTCCACAGCAAGGGATCATGTTTATGTTTTGCTCAGAGTTAACATCTTTCCAATGTAAAATGCCCTTTTTTGGGCTCCCCGGGAGAAACAAGGGCTGATAAAATAAGTAAAACACAATGAAGTGGACGATATGTGATCCCCAGAGATGAAGCAGGCAAAAAGATGGGAAAGAGGCAGTGCAACCATTGTAATTTCTTAAATAGTTAATTGAAGCCTATGAAGAAATCAGCTACTTGTCCATGTCAAGTTTAATGTGGTACACTCCTTTGGTGGTATCTTTATTTCCCTGTGGCAAGAGGGAGATGCTTTTTAGACTGTTCAGTATTTTATATAAGCTCTACACTTCTTCATTTTGGTTACTGAAACCTGCTCCACACTCTTCCTGCTACATCTCTTCCAAATCAACCAAATCTTCATGGAGGTGACGCCTCCCTTTTGCTTTGCTCTGCAGAGCATCGCTTTTGCCATATCACCTGTTTCACTATCTGCTTTTTGAGTGTCATCCCCAGTGTGTCATCATAAGTCCAGAAAATATTGATGTGTAAATGGGGATGATACCAGTTTACTTCTCTGTTTCTTCAAGTCGGCTTTTCTGTGGGGCTTGTACTTGTACTTTCATTTTTTAAATTTTGTTTTTAATTGCAAAAAAACTAATTATCTTCAAAAGGTTCTACACTTTTTCTTTATCTGGTTTTGTCCCTCCATTATACTTTCCGAGCTTCCCACGACGAGACAAAAAGAACAGAAGTGTGACGCCCTTCATAAAAGTCAATCGGAGATAAGCAGAGCCTGTCCATTAAAGACATCCCCTGGAGAAATTAAACTGTCAGGAGCAGTTTGCAGTCGGCTCAGTTTGTGGAGAGTGATGGCTCCCCAGGTGGTGTGTGGGAGATCATGGTAGGGCTCTGAAGAGGGCTCATGTTCCTGCTTTGGCGCAGGCTCAACACCCGCTGCTCTCACATCTGCCCTTCACGGGTCCCACAGGAAGGGAGGGGCAGGGAGGCTCTGCAAGTCCAAGTCAGAGGAGAGAGACAGAGACTAAAAATTAAGTTTACTGCAGAAAAAATATCTCCAACAAATACTGACAGCACATGCAGCACTGCTTTCCTGGGACTCCTGCAGTGCTGTGAGTACCATAAATACCTCTTTTGGAAGGCTTTGAAGAGGTAGATCTCTCTGGTTCAGATAAGGCATCCAGAGTACTTCAGCTGGCTCCATGATGCTGAGATGGCTGCTTTTGAGCAGTCCTTGGGCTTTCCAGCACCTCAGCAGAATCACGTGAAAGGATTGTGAGTTTTAATAGCAAACCTATTACAGCTAAATCAGTATGATGAGAGCAGCAATCAGTGCAGGTGCTAGAGCACTTATATAACTTTTAGAGAAACAATTATTTGTTTTAGTTATGTTTTCCCAGCAATCCAATGACCACAAACTGGTTTATTTTCCTCTGCAATCTTCTCTGACGAAAGTATTTTCTTATTTTCTTTAAAGACATTTCAAGTTCTTGACTTTAAAACACTGTACAGGGAATAACACCTTCAGCTGCTAAATGGCTGTTGAGTAAAAGGGACAAATTTTGCCTAGAGCATCCTGCTGTGAGTAGGACATGCAGGCATGGAGACCTCAATGAAGCCCCACACAACAATGAGCTATTCTTGTTGAATATGAATTAAGGGTCTTAGGTGGCCATAGAGGTCACCAGGAAAGTCTAATCAGCATCACAACATCATCCTTGTCTGGCAAAGTGCTGAGACCTGTGGTGAACTACTCTTCACTTGAAATATGTATGTACTGCTCTGAATGGTTTTGGTGCCTGTATCTGTGCATCACCCTTCATCTCTTCCAAAACATCTCTTGCTGCAGTTCAGCCTTGTGTTTATCAATAACTTGATCTGGTCAAATAATGGAAACAACCACGTATCAAAAACTTCATAAGCAGCTCTTCCTTGTGAGTGATGGCTAATTTCTTTCTGAGTCCCAGTTACCACTCCTGCATAAAAAAAAAGATGTACATCTGAAAGAGTCAGGGATTTTCTCACTGCATTCTGAGAGAAAATTGCCATTGGAGGGCCAGAAAGGATTTGAAACAGGAAGAAGTTATTGCTAATAATAGAGAAGTCAAATGTCTGGTTATCTGCCTGGCCTGCCATATGCTACAATTACTAATAAGCAATTGTGTTGCAAAGCCAAGAACAACTCCTTTGTCTTTTACTACACTTAAAAGAAGTCATTGTCTGAGAGTCATGCTGTTATTCTTGGCAGACTGCTGCAGCTCAGCTCACATTGAACTTCAAGAAAAGGCAACACAGGGATATGGGGCACCTAATAGGAAACCTGCTTTCCCCTCCTTCCACTGCCCCACGGACAGACACATCCAGAGGAGTCACCTCCTTGTATTCACCCTCTGAACAACCTACAGTCTCAGCATTGTTACATGACCTTCTAACCACACACACACAACAAAGGATCGCTCCATGCTTTACAGATGCATTTCCTGTTCAAAATAATAGTTCAACTCAGAAAGAAAAGTATAGAAAACCAGTGTGGTTTCCCTTGTCTACACTTTTTAAAAGAGGATAAGAGATTTCTCTCACTTTATCTTTAAACGTTGTGTCCGCCGCTAGCCATTTTTAATCGGAAGCAAAATATGATAAAAACATAATTCTGATCATAACATCAACATGATCACACTGTAAAGGCATTTCTTGAGTTCCTGGCCAGTATCACCTTACTTTAGCAGCCAGTATTCTGTGCCTGGCATGAGGGTGTGCTCTCCAGTCTATTTCATCCCACCTCCTACTAGATACAGGGTAAGAAACAATCCTTTCCTTCATTCTCCTTAATTAGCCTGAAAGCTATTTATTAACCACTGATCATTTAAAACCCAGATTTCATCTGTTACACAAGATGCTGCAACTCCTACTGGGTGCTCACTAATAATTCAAATAAGAAATTCATGAAGGCTGAAATAATTCCTAGCACAGCATATATCTTTTCCTGGAAAATGGAACTACCTAGTGATAGATGTAGTCTCCTGTAAAATTCAAATAACAGAGGTTTTAAATGCTCACTATTTCATTGGAAAGCTGTTTACAGCAGACCTGTAACTTTGAACTCTGACTGGTAAGCCTTCAAGTTGTGATTTGTGTAGAACTCAGTTGCAGTCTGGAAAGGTTTAAATTGCTTGACTAAGTTATTCATAACTTTTAGTTTAGACAACTGGAATCATTGCATTTTTCTATCAGTGTTAATTGGTTTCTAGATTGCACTATTTTGCTGTGTTTAGCAAAGAGAGAACTGGTATCCTGCTTCTCTGCATGTTGTTCAGTAGGCACTGGATCATTAATGTGAAATACTGCACAACTGGTTTGCAATTCATCTGAAAGATGAACTGCAGTTCCTTAATGGTCTTGAACTTTTAGTTTAAGAAAATAAATAATATAAATCCTTCGATGTAAGGCAGAGGGGAGGAAGCAAAAGTGCCCATTCCTGGCAGTAGGGTTATAAAAAGCCCTGCTCGAAAATGCCTTTCTTCTTATTAGACATTACTTATTTCCTGACATCATTTCTTGGAGTGGATTTATTGTCACCAGCCAAATATTTTGCACAATACAGAGGGTGCCAAGGAACTATCTGAGCATATACTTCTGTATTATTGAAAGTGACCAATGTAACTTAGAAATGCCACCCAATATTCTCAAGATAAAGTGACACCACAATATCACATTAATTTTTCCTTTTTTTTTTCCTTGAGTATGAAATCCACACTTCTTTATAGCCAGGTTCTTGTTTGCTGTATATTAAGGTCATATTTCAGAGCAGTAGGCAATAAATTGTTTGAGAGTTTAATTATTTTCCTTCTATTAGAAAATTTTGGGCCAGTGCACTGGAAAATTCTGACTCATGACCAACACTGAACAGGGGAGTGTCAGTTAAATTTCTGCACAGGACTTAGAAAATACCAGGAATTTGCTGTCTGTACAAAATCTTTCTATACAATGCTTCCTATTTTTGGTGTCTGATTGCGCTATCACTAATGATGACAAAATAACTCACACATGTTTCAGCAGAAGAGAAAATTAATTTGAAAATAATTTGTTTCATATGTTGCAAGTCTGAAGAAAAGCAATTGCCAGGTTCAGTGTGAAGACACACTACCAGTATTTTCACATTCCTGGCAGAGTCTGACAACCTGTGACTGGACTGTCAGCAAGATTTGCAGGTTCTCCTGGGAGACAGGTTTGTAATGCATCCCCTAATATGAGAACAGGGTCAGACAATTAAATGAAAAGAACGGAAAGTTTAAAAGATGTGAAAATCTCTCTTTTTTTATGGGTTAACATAGATTGTCAAATCCATTGCACAGAGAGTCAGCAGGTCAAACATTATGGCTGGATATTTAAAGAGTTTGGAACATGTCCTGCCAATTTTACTGCAGTGCAATGATAATTATACACTGTCCTGATGGCCTTCAGGTTCCAAGAAAAAGTTCTTCCTTTGAACTTCACTATGTACTTGGTGAGTTACAATAGAGCTACAAGGACCAAGAGAGAAGAAAAAATTCTCAAAAGGCAAATGATAGAATGAAGTGCAGCAATATTCCTATTCCTACTGACTTCCCATGGGAGCTGGGAACAAAACCCTCAGCAGTGACCCTGAAATTCTCCTGCATTGTGTTTTGACTATGACTAAAGTGCATGAAATTGAAACTCCTGTGGGAAGTGCTCTGCTCTGTGGGAAATATTATCAAACGAAGAAAAAACCCAGAATTTAAGGAGGGTGGTGAGAGGAGCGCAGGCTCCAGGTCAGAGGCTGCAGACGGTACAACCCAAGTAGGGTTGTGTAGACTCTTTGGAGAGCAAGGATGCAACTGAAGGACAGAGTCCCTTTTAATCTGAAGCACATTTGAGTTGGATTCTGGAAGTCAGTGGTTGAAGAGGACATCTCTGCCCCCCAGCATCATTCCTGCGCCCTACAACATACCTGTCAGTCCCCTAGGATGCAGTTCCAGATGGGGTTTGATGTGCACAACTAGACAAGTGTTTATGTTACTGGGAACACTCCCCTAAAACTTTGATTTTTCCACTTTTTTGGTTTCACCTACAACAATGTTACTCTGCTGGAAAGGCTTTGTTGCTTCTTAGCTTAAGGAAACAAGTATATAATGGGTGAAACACAAAGTAGAGGCTGCTTTATGCTTCAAGATGTATAACAAAAATCAGAGCACAAGTGGGAAATAAATATTTGTGAGGAATAAAATGGCATAAAAGGAAGTGGAGAGGCACCATAAAACACATTACCAATTCAAGAAAAGAAGTGGCTACTTGGTACAAAGGCTGAATACCAAAGAGAGAAGAGTGAAACTGCTGATGCTGAGTGAAGTCACAGAGTAACCCCACGTGTGGGTGTGGTTTTATTATAGATTTTTGTTATGGGGGGATATTTACTGTGCATGAGAAGCCTTCATTATTAATAATCCATATCCCAGACAATGGGGCCAGGTGGGACTCCATGCAAGAGATCATTTAGGTAATTTCCCCGATGTGTTACACAGTGACCCACACCATTATCCCTGCCAGATTTTTCACTACACTGTTTATAAATCCCTACAGTGAAGGACATTCCCTCTTACGTCAGTTTTTCTGAGTGCTTTCCTCCTTTTCTTCAGAAATGTTTCCCAGTGACCTACCACATTTTCTCTTACTGCATGTGGAACCCACTGTATCTTCCTGTACAAACCACGGATATGGAGAGAAGATTGTTCCAACCCTCTTTGTGTGAGGATGACAAAGTGTGGTTTGGCTTTCATATGCCAGGCTGAGCTTTCATCCTTTCAAGTACAAAATCATCCATTTCATTTATAAATTTACCATTGTTCAGTAACATGGAATTTGTTACGTCATTTAAAAAATATCTCCTTTCAGATTGCAGCCATATGTGAAACATGTGGCTTCTCTGTGACCAAACAATAAAAAATCCCAAACCAACAAGATCTGAGAAGCTGTGCTGAAACTTGTAACACAGAAGAATGCTACGGTCTGGAGCTCACTGCAGCAGGAAACATGCTGTAAGACACACTGTGATTGACTCATTTTCTCTACTAAATTTTCAAATTGCTGTGACAAGACATTTAAACTGGTGAAAGAAAGGTTATAGATCCCTCAAGGTGTGAGTGCAAAGAAGTGTTTTATATGCACACCTTGTGGGTATTTGAATAAGGAAATCAGTCTGCGAAAGTAAAATGTGATGAAAAAGTTCTCTTTTTGTTACTGCTCTGTTGTGCTCCACCCACCTATAAAGTTTCTGTATCACTGTAGCATGAACAGCTTTTTCTTTCCATTCATTCAGCTGTAATCTATTCAAACATCCAGATGAAGGGATCTTTCAGAGGAGACCTCTTTTTTTTTTTTTTTTTTGTGTAATAAGAAACCTTACCAGTCAGTTCCCATGGGAGGTAGACTAACCTCTTTCTCACGGTAAAATCCAAATCATTTGGTCACGTATTGGGTTTGCACGGCCAGATTCTGGCAGTAAGGGGGGGGAGGAGGGGCCTGCAGGGGTGGCTTCTCTGAGAAGCTGCCAGAAACTTCCCCCATGTCCAAGAGAGCCAGTGCCAGCCAGCTCCAGGACAGACTCACAGCTGGCCAAGGCCAAGCCCATCAGTGATGGTGGTAACACCTCTGGGATAATGCATTTAAGAAAGGGGGGAAAAATGCACAACTGCTGCTGAACAGAGGAGTGAGAATGCATAAGAGAAACAACTTGATAGTGAAGAAGTGACGGCAGATGGTGCTCCAGGCACCAGAGCAGAGATTCCCCTGCAGCCCCTGGTGCAGCCCATGGTGAGGCAGCTGTGCCCTGCAGCACATGGAGGTCCATGGGGAGCAGAGATCCACCTGCAGCCTAGTGAGGTCCATGGGCAAAGGGACATCCACCTGCAGCCCCTGCAGGACCCCATGCTGCAGTGGGGGCTTGCCCAAAGGATGTTGTGACCCTGTGGGCAGCCCTTGACTGTAATGCTCAGTGATCTCTCCCTGTCCATATCTCAACCCATCTGTTGTTCTCTTTTCTCTCCCCTGTCCAGCTGAGGAGGGCAGTGACAGAGTGGCTTGTTGGGCACCTGGTGTCCAGCCAGGATCAACCCACCACAGGTGACACACTTTAAAATGAGACTTCATATAACACAATGTCACAAACTATTCACAACAAAGGAGACAGGCAGGCATCTCTCCTGCCAGCTACTAATAACCTGCTGACTCCCCTCAGCTCTGCCTGGAGTTGGCACTTCTAGTCATATCTTTCAGAGAAAAATGCCTGTGATTTAGGAAAAATATTTGATAAGTGAGAAAGTGATTTTGCTACCAAGTTCAAAATCCTGCTGCAAACCGTGAGTGAGTCGGTGTATCAGGATAAATTGCTGTATTCAGGCTGCATTTAGGTTCTGCAGTTCAGATGTTCTCAGAGGTTCATTATTAAAGACGAAGGTAGCAGCTGCCTCAGACCTGGCACTTCTGGGGCTGGAGCAAGTTTGGATTTGCAGACAGTGGCTCTTAGCAGTGTACTGGAGCCTCAGGGCTTAGATTATATCCCTGCACTCTGTGATGGTTGCCTGGGGAGTGAGACAGCACAGCTTAGGGAGAGAGAGAAGAGACTGGACTGTGACATGAGGAAAGAGAAAAGCCTCAAACAGCCAATCCTAACAAGGGGACCTATTGCCACAAGAGCCCATGCCATAAACCAGGTCCACTGGTCACTCCACTCTGTGGAGTGACGCCTTGTCCATGAAACGGCTCCTTCGAGCCTGATGTTTCAGCCAAGAGAAACCACTATTAGGCACATCTGTATTGACCTTTACTTAACATTCACTGCTCAAAGGCAGGGCATGGACCTACAAGCCCTTGTCTGTCAGAAGCAGGGGCAAACAGCCCATTCCAGGAGTTCTAGATCACTGGAGGAGCCAGGAACGTATGGAGCATCAGGAGGCACCAGGGTGGTGGTCCATTTTCTCTGACTGCAGAACAAACACAGGAGCAGACCAGAGATTGACTTTGTGACTCTGTACTCTCCCAGCTCCTGCTGAGAACAAATATCGTATTCTGTGACCTTCTTTAGCTGGCATGGCCACCAAGCAAGAACCCATTTGTGTCTTCTTCACAATCTTTTGCCTTCACTGTGACATCTCTCTCTCCTCAGACCACCGTAGGTGCTCACAAAGGGTCATGGGTTCATAAGCACAGGTGAGTGCTTGGGATTCATATCAGGAAATTAAAAAAGAAAAATGTAGACTGGACAGGTGTAAGGAAGGAAGAAGACACTTTCATGAGTGTAACAGTATCTTGATCCATCTTCTGTTGCATATTTCTTAATTCTTAATTTTTATTTAAAAAAATATATATTGACGTGTTTTCTTTTAAACTTTTTTTAAAATTTATTTTTTAATCTCACTTTTGGGTTCAGGACTGTTATTGAAAGTTCAAGCTAGTTCAGATAGGTTTTGTTTCCTTAGAGATGCAAAACACAGGAATCAAATTTGAAACACAACATTTGAGAACAGTCAGAGTATTTCCAATTGTTTAGATAACTTGATGATCATCATTCTCATAATTTTTCATTTTCTCTCTAAGTTCTCTCTAAACTTTTCCCTCTCCTTTTCCTTTTGCAGTACAGGCAAATTAGTTCTTCTGCCCAACTCATCTGGAAAGTGTGTGACTTCTTTTTAAACAGATATCTTCAATAAACCTGTCATTTTCAACTCAATCTTATTATATATAACCTGTAATTTCAAGCAGTGATTTTTGCATCATTAGAACAGTGGGAATCCTGGAGAACAGAGGGCTGTACATATTCTATCCTTTTCCTTCCAGTATTTTTACCATTTAATGCTGCATTGCCTTCAACACACCTTTCCTATCTTTAAGCATAATGGTTCCGACCAATTAGGGATGGCATGGGTATTAATTGAAGTCCTTAATTTTTTCATAATTTGTAGGGATTGGGGGGAGGGGGGATGTGAAATTCCATGTATTGTTTCATGAAAACTGCCCTGGAAATGGTGGCTGATCCCTGTTCTCTATGGAATAACCCCCTTTTCATTGGAGCATTAACACATGACTCAGCCTAAGGCAGTTATTTCAGAAAGGTGTGAGGCACAAAGCCACTGTTAAATTAGGTGAACAACCTGGAAAGAAGAAACCAAAAAATTGTGTTCCTGAAAGCTTGTTTGATTTAGTCCCCAACAGTATTGCCTAGTCTCATAAAATATATCACCTTTCCCCACAAATCATACTTTGCTCATCAGAGTGTTACATGGCAAACTTAATTATTGTAATCACACTGGGGATGCTGGATTAAAAAGCCTACAGACATTTAAAGTAGGATTAATGTCTTCATGTAACAGCAAAAACTGATGTAACTTCCATGCCACTGGGAAACAAATTTGCTATGGAAATAATGCCATTTTAATTCCAAAAAGTTTTAATGTCTGCTTGGTTTGAGGAAACATTCTGCTTGCTACATTTTTCTCAGCTCCAAGGTTTTTGAGTCCTGTGCAGAAATCATACAGTAATTGGATTCTCAGGCTTGTTTCCTAAGGAAATGAACCTTTATGTATTCCTGCAGTCTATCTATCAGTCTCTTGGCTTCTCCCTAAATTTTGAAACCACTAGCCAATTTCAACCAAATTTAGAGCACCCCAGACGTCTGAAGGATATTATATTCCTAAGGTTGTGCAGAAATTGGGAGCTGAGTAGAATAGAAGGATTTAAATTAGAGCTCAGTGAGACAGAGGAAAAGGCGCCAGGCATTACAGGCAGTGCCTGGCAGCAGCTGGATGTGCCAGGATCACACAGACCCAATATGTACATCTGCTTCAGCCACAGCCCAGACCATCCCAGTCTGCCCTGGAAATGGGAGGGAAGGTGGAACTCTTGGACCAGGGAGGATTTAGGGGACTGAAGTCACTATGCAAGTGGAGTTAGTTAGTTGTGCTGTTTCTGATACAGCTTTGTCTGTTTTGTCTGTAAAGGGACAGTGATTATTACTGGTCAGAATTTCTGAGAGGAACCATGAAGTCTCCATTCTTAGAGGTTTTCAAGGCCAAAGAGCATAAATGCATGAGCAACTCTGTCTGGCCCATAGCTGGCCCTGCTTTGAGCAGCAGGCTGGGCTAGAGTAGCCCTTGCAAACCTGAATCATCCTATGATCCTGTGAGTCTGTGGAGGTAGGTTTGCCTTACTGTGTTACCAAAAGCAGGATATGGAAAGGTTCATTGAGCCCAGATTTTATTATCTGCCAACTATCTTTTGAAAGGCCCACAGATATTTTCAATACAACAAAAAAAAAAAAAGGGCATTGCTAACACTCAATGTTTCTAATGTGCTAATAGCCAGAGATGTTAGCCAAGGTCAGAGACTAAAAAAAGAATGAAGGTAATTTAGTGGCTAAATCATTAACCTACAACAGAGGAAATCAGAGTTCATTGGAGTCTTCCTATATGAATTTATAGAAGCAACGGTGAGTGGGAGTCATCTCACATAATTTTAGCCCTTCAGAAATTAGGTAGCTAATTTAATGTGGCTTTTAAATGCCCTCATGAATCAACAGAGAGGCAAAGAGACCAAAGCTGTTTCCTGCAACATATTTTGGTGGGATGGACACTTTATTTCTGTTGAGGGAGAAAGGAGAGATAATAGCATTCAATGGAGAGCACGAAGCGTTGAGGTAGACAGATCTCATCAGACCATGTTAAAACAAATTGTTATAAGCTTTTATTTTATTACTTTAATAGTTGCAGGTCACAGTGTTGATTTATTTGCTGTCAGGGGTTTTGTGCTTGTTTTCAGAGTTGTGTTATCTAACACCTCACTTGTTGTATGTGTTCCCTGTCGTGCTGTTTATCATCTCTGGGGGCTGGATTAAATTTATCATTTTCCCACGATGTGTAACACTGTATGATATGATAAAATTACTGGTCAGGATACTAATTTGGTAATTGTACTAAACATTACCATCACATCAATGCTTCAGGAACCATCTCTCAGGAACTGTTAATAATTACACTCTTTACCTTTACTCCTCAGAGAACCAATCTATGGGGGGGAAAAGAAGAAACACTTTTCTCTGCGCTTTCACCTTTCCCTTCCCCATTTCTGAGCATTTTGAATATTCTTGGTATGTTCAAACCAACATGTTCATATTTCTGTCTCAGTTCTAGCTGGATAACTAAGTGTGGGACAGTATGAACAAGTGCCTGGGACAGTGGACGCATCCACTGCCTTAGAACTTCACCCCTGAACAAGTGAAAAATCCTGAAGTGGGATGAAAAATGTTCCTCAACCCTAGAGGCAAGGGTTGAGTACATGAGTTGCAAGGAAAAAAATCACAGAAGGAGGTCCTTTCAGGGAAATTGCTGCTCCAGTTTCTAGTGAGCAGTTTCCCAGACACAGCAGAAGGGCTTTCTTACTTGCAGTCTTAGTAAAGGAACTTCTGAGTCATATTTACAAGAAATGAGCAATGAAGACTATGAGCAGGCCTAGAGGGACCCTGTGTCCAGATGGGTCAAAGAAGGGAAAAACTGGGTTTATTGGACTCTGTGAATTCAAGGCACTGGCACAGCAGACCCACAGGAGTGTGAGGCTCTTCACAGGGGCACAGTGTACCCTAATGTCATCTGGCTATAGAGGCACAGATTTCCTCTTAGCCTTACACCAGACTAGCTGCAGGAGCTCCCTGTCCCTCTTGTACTGAGGAACCCGGAACTGGGTGATCCAGTGATCACAGGTGAGTGATAAGAAATTCTAATGAGCAGCCCCTGGTTTTTGTTAACTTTCTCCATGGAGTCCTAGATTAGAAAACCCAGTGTGTACCAGCCTTCACCACATTCCCAAAAGGCACTTGTTCTTGAACTACTTACATTACTACAAAGTCAGCTGCCATGAAATAAGAGTGACACACTTTCATTTAATCCAATTCCTGTTGTGAGAAACAGCAAAGTCCTCTTTAACTACCGAGGCTTAGCAATGGTAAACCTTGGTCTAGTTCAACATGTGCTGATTTTCTAGCAGGCAGCACAGCACCTGATAGGCAGGAAAAGGGGATTTCTTCAGAGCTTTCTCTCCCTCAGTGGCTTATAAGTGCACAAGAATTCAGTGTCACAGTTTAACTCCAGCTGACAACTCAGCCCCACACAGCCACTTACTCGCTACCCCCATGGTGGGATGGGAGACACGACGAGAAAAGTAGAAGTGAAAAAGCTTTTGGGTTGATATAAAGGCAGTTTAATAGGTAAAGCAAAAGTTGTACTCACAAGCAAAGCAAACCAAGGAATTCATTCACCTCTTCCCATGGGCAGGCAGATGTTCAGCCATCTCCAGGACAGCAGGGCTCCCTCATACATAATAGTGACTTGGGAAGACAAACACCACCACTCTGAATGTCCACTTCTTCCTTCTTGCCCAGCTTTACATGCTGAGCATGATGTCACATAGTGTGAGATGTCCCTTGGGTCAGTTGGGGTCAGCTGTCCTGGCTGTGTCTCCTCACAATTTCTTGTCCCCCCCAGCATCCTCAGTGGTAGAGTTGGATGAAAAGCAGAAAAGCCCTTGGCTCTGTGCAAGCTCTGCTCAGCTAAAACAGTGTATTATCAACTCTATTTGATAATCCAGAAAAAAATCCAGAACATAACCCCATATTAGCCACTATGAAGAAAATTACCTATCCCAGCACGTTCTCCACCACAGCCACAGTCCCTTCAACCATAATTTACAGCAAGGCCCAACCAGGACACATTGCAGGCACAGGAGCTTATCCAGTACAGCAGCTGAACAAGCAAGAAAAGCAAAATGCAGCTACAAGCATTCAGAAAATGATTTTACAAGTGAGAGAAATCCCAGAAGTGTTTAGGGCCAGGATGATGGAGCTTTGAGCAACTCAGTCTAGTGGAAAGTGTCCCTGATCATGACAGGGGGTTGGAGCTAAATGATCTTTAACATCCCTTCCAACCCAAACCATTCTATGTTCTATTATTCCATGACGAAGTGATTATCTTTTAGACTCTGCAGAGAGGAAGAAGGAGAATTGCCAAAAAACCCCAGACTAAATCAGGATATAAACCCATTAGCCCATTTTCTTTCTATGTGATGTTCAAGTGGCCTTACCTCAGGAGACTTAGAGTATCTTGGAGCTTCCTACAGATAGCTGAAGTGCTAGGGTTAGGTTGCCCTCTTTGACCTGAACTGTTTGCCATTTTGAGGAGTCTAAAATATTTTCTTTTTCCTTTTGGGAAAACAAGTAAACTACAGAAATTCATCATGTTGTCAGTGTAACCTAATTGCTCATAGAAAAATCTTTAAAGTCGTGTTTCTCTGAAAATAACAGAAAGAGACATACTACAATTTCCTCACTCGGAAATGCTGTAGATAGACAGAGGAGTGAGCCAGGCAAGGAGCCTGCATGGTGCATAGTGCCAGGGAGAGATGTTGTCATTCTGCCTGCACTGAGGATAGGGGGACAGAAAATCAGCAAACATGAGGGGAATGGAAAAGAAAACCACAGAAATTATTCAAAAGTAGAGAAGATGATGTATGCATATTTTGGTTTTGTGGGTAGCCCCTGAGTGAGAGCCCCAGCCCTGAACGATGCAGACCAGCTCATGTACAGCTGCATAGCACTCTGTCGATGTCATCTCTGCATCCCATGTGACTGCTTTTGCCTTGAGGCATAGTTATGATTCATCTCTGTGCTCTTTTTCCACTTTGAAATTCAAGAAATAATGGATGGATGCCTTACATGATTTCACAGCCTGACACTGAGGCCGCATATTAGACCCAATAATGCAAAACATATTCCTATTACTTGGAGCTAACCCAGAATCATAGAAACAGAGTTGCTGAAGTTGGGAAAGACCTCTAAGATAATCGAGTCCAACCAAAACCATGCTCCTAAGTTTTTTTGAACACTTCCAGGGATGGTGATTCCACCACTTCCCTGGGAAGCCTCTTCCTATGACTGAAAACACTTTTGGTGAATAGACTTTTCCTAATATCCAATCTAAACCTCCCCAAGTGCACCTGAGGCCTTTTCCCTTTGTTCTACCACTTGTTACTTGGGAGAAGAGACTGAGCCCCATCTGGCTCCTTTCAGGAGTTGTAGAGGGTGATAAAGTCCCCTCTGAGCCTCCTTTTCTCCAGACTGAACACCCCCAGCTCCCTCAGCTGCTCCTCATCAGACTTGTGCTCCAGACCCTTCCCCAGCCCCATTGCCCTCCTCTGGACACTCTCCAGCCCCTCAATGTCTTTCTTGCTGTGAGAGGCCCAGAACTGGACACAGCATTCGAGGTGTGGCCTCACCAGTGCCCAGCACAGGGGAAGAATCACTGCCCTGGTCCTTCCTGCTGGTGGCACTGTGCCTGATTCCAGCCAGGATGCCATTGGCCACCTGGGCACACGCTGCCTCATGTTCAGCTTTTCATCCACCAACACCCCCAAGTTCTTCTCAGGGCTGCTCTCAATCCATTCTCTGCCCAGCCTGTACTTGTGCTTGGGATTGCCCAAACCAAGGTGCAGGACTTTGTACGGGGCCTTGTTGAAATTCATGAGTTATGGCTGTAAATGTGATATGAGTAGTGAGGGTATTTTGTTTCAGACTTCTGTAAGCTTTGAAAGTTGTGCCTTAGATTTACAAGGCCAGCACCATTATGTGTATGTAAGATGAACCTCACTTTAGGTAGCTTTGTGCATATTTTATAGGTTTCTTAGATTTCATTAACAGTTCAGAGGCCAAGTGGAACTTGGGAAAATCAAATTAATGAAGACATTTTTGTCATTGTTAAATACATCTAATTTAGAACAGAACCTAAAAGGGTGATGGATTAAATAACCTGGTCAAAGGAGATGGACTTAAAACATCTTTCTTCCATGTTCTTTTTCCCCACACAGAAAAAAACTCTTCAGGTATACGGAGATCAACCTAATTCTCCTTCAAAACTTTTGCAGTACTCTGGTACCTTGATGACTTTGTAAACCATGATATGCATGACTCCTGGAAGAGCTGGTATGGCTACAACAATTGCCAATAATTTTGATGAGCCATTAAAAGAAATGTAATGTTTTGCAATCTCTAAGTTGGAAATTAATGACACCCAACAGCTGGTGCAACAACAGATGTTCAGATGCAGAAATAATGGCCTTTGTGTGTTCACATGCCTTCAGTTACATTTAATATTAGTTAAGAGAATCATTAAAAAGTGGTACCATTGTTCACAGTTAATGTTATTTATTTAAGCATTAAAAGAAGGCAGTGCTTTTTGAAATTTAATTTTTTTTTTAATCAATACTTGTATATGTAGATGCATGTGCACTTACTTCTACATACAAACAAAGACACTTATTTTTATATCTATCTATCTACTAGTACATAGAATTTCTCTCTTTCTTGGTCTCTCTGATTTTCCAGCCTGAAATCCCTGCAGATACAGGGTTGGATGAAGTGATGATGAGATATAGCATCAATGGGGAGTTAGGTTTGAGCTTGGGAATGTGATAAATTATTAATAATTAACCATTAAAGTAATGATTAGAGGAAAATGTTCCAAAGAGAAGGAAGGATATATGTTTCGGTTGTCTGGCTACAATGTTAAATAACTATAACTAGTCTGTTCTCAAATGTTCCAGAGGTGCAATACAGGCCTCTGAGATTAATTATCACTAAGTGATTGAGGAGATATCTCTGCAGCTTCATGGCCATTCTTGTTTAAATGGTGGAGTTGATTGCATTGAGTGATGCTGAAGCACGGGAAGAACTTTGTTTAACCAATTAAGACAACCCTGAGGTACACTATGAAGGGGAATAAGGATGGATCACCTAGCCAGTTAAGATTGTGTAGTTTAAAAAACAAAAATAGCATTTGAAGTTACATTTTTATTGAAATTATTAAGTGGTTCAATGGAATTATTGAAGTTTGATGAATTCCTGCATGGTACAGCCAAGACAAAATGGATGTTACCAACCACACCCAGACTGAAGATGTATGTTCTCTCTGTCAACAAGCATTTTACACTTTTTGCATAGAATTCTTACTGAAAATAAACATCTGTCTTTACTGCAAGGTGTCTTCTTTGGTGAAGAAACAGGTGAAGCCATAATTCACTAGAATAAAGTAAAAAAGTGCTCAGCTATGCCTGGCTTTAGTGATATTTTGAAATAGATTTTTTCTTTCATAAAAAGTACATTAATTCCTATGGCAGCTGTGAAGATAATAAATTTTCCTCCAGCAAAAATTCACTAAGGAATTGCTCCACTGAAATTTGTGCTTGTTTACTAAGTCCTAGATAATCTGTCTTTGCTGGTGGGTGAGAGAGTTGTGAAACTTCTTAGACAATATTTTTTAAATCCACAGATTAACTGGGTTCTACAAACATCAATCACCAGGATTAGATGTCAAAATTAGTTCTCTAAATTACCTTCCTAGTCAATGAGTATCAATTGGCACCTCCATGTTGTGAGTCAACAACCTATGAGAGAGACTAAACCTTTATACTGCTAAAATGAGCTGAGTCTGGGCCACAGCTGGAAGAAGATCAAGTACTGATTTACAGGGTATTTCAGTGTTCTCCAAAGATTTTTTATCAGCTTTAAGAGAACACAATTAAAGAAAAGAAAAATGCATTTCAGAAATCTCTTTCTTCCACACATGGATAAGAACTAGGTTTGGCCAGGAATCCCTGTACCAGCTGGGTGAAAATGAACAACTCATTTAATTTTAGTTATCAACAGGTCTTGTTATCAGGCTGTGGGGTTCTGGCACAACCCTTTGGCATGGGCTATCTTCGTGTAGGATAAAACAGGTTCTAGAGTTACTGCTTTTATTCATTAATAAGCCTAATTGCATTATTCAGGTTGGCAAATATGATACAGAATATTCAAACAGATTTGCCATTTCCTTCAGAAATGTAGGGCCTCATTACCATCAATGTGCAGCAGAACAGAGCAGCAAGAATGGCAAAGAATTTCTACTGTATTTGGCTAAAAGGAAACTTTTGGCTCAAGTTTTTGAAGCTTCTTTAAATAGCTGAACCCAACTGTACAGACTAAATGGTCTGCTCCCACTATCAGGAAATCCAAAATCCTTCCTGACACTTTTATTTATGGCAGTTTTTGGGGTGTTTTCCTGGAAGTTACAAAATTCTGGGCTCCCTATGGGAATGTAGGCTCCAGAACTGAGATTACAATACACACCCTTGCTGGCGGGTCCAGACTCAAATAACCAGGCATTCCCGCAGAGAAGTTTGTTTCCCTTCCTTCTCAAACACTGCAGAGTCTCTCCAACTTTTCAGAGACCCATTCTACTGATCTCATACAGAAAATTAATCCAAACTTCATGGACAAGTTTATGGGGAACTTTTCCAAAGGCCATCTACAAATGCAGCTGATTGAAGTCACTTTTCAGATTTAGCCTGCTCTGTGTTCAGGCCAGGACATGCTACTGGGGGATAAAATTTCCTTATGGGTAAGGGCAAGTAAATATTGATCTTAGATTTCTTTGTTCATTCTTGACCACAAATCACTACCCCTTTTTCCAGCGAAGTGTGTCAGTTATTTGCAAATAATGAATCAAAAGGGTTAAAACTTTCAGGAATGGACATGCCTCTGCATTTTCTGTGTTCCTGGCATCCTAGAGGGGTCATTACATCCCTCAAGCCCCTTCCAACATTTATTTTCAACTAATAACAGAGAAATGACTCACAGACTAGGCAAAGACTTGCATACTAGTATTACACAGATGACAGATTATCCTCCCCTCATCACCATCACAGAATAACCCAGTGTTTGGAAGAGATTTGCTCCTGGGTGAAGAATGACTCTTTTACACCACACCTAAGCAAGACTATTAGTTATGAAAAAAGGTTTTAAATATTTTTAGGTCATCAAGCAAAGGTGCTGCGTAAGGAATACACACCAGGACAGCACAAAAATCTTAGAAGCACAACTGAAATATCAATTGGCAGGCATTCACTTCCCAATATATATGTTTGAAAATGTAATTAAAATAATATAGCAAAACTACACAATGAGGAGTATTTGTGCTCTGTTCCACTGATGTGTAGTTATTAGACACAGTGCCCACACAATGCTTCCAAGAAGTAATTAGGATACTCCTCAAGTAGGCATGACTTTTTAATAGACCTGTGAGACTGGGTTTATCTCATCTAATTTTGGTACATGAAAGGTCTCTGTTGTGATGCAGGCTCCTCTGTTAGGAGTGATCTGACAGAAATTAGCATGCAGGTAAGGATTCTATCTTCAGTCACCTTGAAGCCAGCACAAAGGTAATTATTTCTATTTTGATACCTCTTCTGTAATATTTCCAGGACAGGAATCTATACCAACAGCAGGAATCAATTTCATTCTATTTTAGCTTTCTGAAAGCTAAGGAGCACACAGGGATGGGACTCAGCTCTGAATAGAGATATTTCAACTGAAAAAGAAGATTAATTTGTTTGAATGTACCCATCCAGTATGATGTTAGGAACGTGTGGAACCCTCTCAGGCCTTATCTGGTTATTTTAGACACCAAACCAAAAGGTCTCTAGATACAGCCTCCTGAGGAGAACTATGCCTTTCTGTAGCAACAGAGGGATGGAAAAGGCATTCCAGTCACCTACAGTATGACAAGAAAGTAATAATTTGCCAGCTGAGTCCTACCACTTGTGATCCACACACAGCTCCTCTTCTACTCAATGCTTTACTTTTCTTAAAGGGAAAGGCCTGGGGCAATTTTCAGATCTCTAGGGTATTCAATCTAACCTGCACCTAGTGATTCAGAAACTCTGAGGCAGATTTGTGTGATGGACAGTACATGGGATTGCTTCAATTGGTAAGAGGAAGCCAGGTAGGACACCTGTCATGGAATGGGATGCCTCCATCTCACAGTGGAATCTAAGTGAGACCTCCATTAGCTATAAACTGAACTTAAAAACCTGCCCCTCAAGCAGCTATTTGTGTGTGAACAGATATATATAGAAATTCTACCATCTCAGACAGACATTGACCCAAATTTAATCAAGAGTCTGTGAAAAAAAAAAAAAAAAGGACATCATCTCTTCAGACTCAAGAGAAAAAAAATCAGATTTTCTGAAGAGAAGATTCATCCCAGGTCCTACTTTTAGAGAAAGAAGTCCTCTGGAGTTATCATTTTTTCTAAGGTTATCTATTTTTAATTTTTTTCTTGACATCCAGTATAACCGACAGTTAGTAGTATCTTAAAATAAAGAGTATATTTATGCTCTGAATGTGCCATTTTTATGTGAAAAAAACAGCAAGAAGAGATGTTGATGAACGTGTTTTATCATAGTTGATAAAATAAGTGCATATCACATCAATACAATACGTACCATTGTACCTGCTTGTAGATTTTATAAATGTCTCAGAAAAAAAATGCAAGGTACCATCTCTATCTCTTTTTCAGGGGTGTGTCTAGATAGATGAGCTTTCAAGAAGATTTGAAGGTTTTAATTCAACCTTTGGTGAACTTTCCACTTACTTAGTGTGTTCTGGATCCTACCTTAATGGAAGATTAAGCAGCCCCCCTAAAGGGCATGGGGAAAAAAAAAAAAAAGGATAAATTTAAAAAAAAGGAAAAAAAAGAGAAAAAGAAAAATAATAATTAAAAAAAGCAAGAAAATTAATTTGGAACAAGGCAAGCAGTTTTCAAACTTACAGCAAAAGATGGTGTTAGAAATTGTTTGGTTATAAAAACCAGGATATTAAGTTGGAAGCTTACTTTCTACACATATATTTAGGTATTTAGGTGTAGTAACATCTGAAGTAGATCCCTCAGGTAGAGCAGGAGGTAAGTGATGAGCTATTCTAGTTTTGTAAGACTTTCTGGAGATATAAGGGAAGCAAATTAAGTGGGGTTCAGTATGACTGTGGGCCTTTTTTGGAGAAGTTTTCGAGACTGACATATTTCCTTTTCAGGGGTTGAACACTCAAATTTGAAATCAGGAAAATGAACAATAACTGCATATTTAATTGATGGCCTAGAAAGTCTGACAGTGCTGGGTAATGTGAGGCAGACCTAGAAAATACATCTAATGAGTGCATGACTGCAAAACGCAAAACCGAATTTCCAGGTGCTGGAGCACTGACTGTCACCAAAGGATTTCCTCAGGGTTCAAGGCACTTCTTTCAAGAGTTGCAAGAGCAAGGTTCCTCTCTTCAGGACACTGTCTGCATTGATTTCACCTGGCTGTCCTGCCTGCTTACCCACAGAACGTGCACCACAGAGACAGCCTGGTGCACTCCTCCCACAACAGAAAGCACTGTGTGTCTTCCCCACAAAACTGACGTCCGTAGGACTGGGAATCTCGGACAGGACAAAACTGCCCTTTGTGAGCGCACAAACACAATCAGTTCCTGTATCTGCCGTGGGAGGAGTGCAGACTGGCTCCCATTTCAGTAGTTGTTCATCATCTCCCATCGAATCCCTCCCATTAGTTTCCTTGCCTCTTCAACACAGAATCAGCAGCCAGAGGCAGGCACCATCCTCAAGAGCACTTCAAGAGCAGTAATCAGTTTTCCTGCAAAGGGTCAGCGCCGATGCGACACATAAGGGTCCTTGTGCTCATCACTTACACACTTTATGCTCTCACTGAGCAGCCAGGGTGTTCAATAAACTGTCTGCTCCACCGGGAGGGAACGCGCGGAGCTGGCACGAGGCGAGAGCACACACCATGCCCTGCTCATGCATCACGCTGCCATCTACTCCTGACAATGCTCTTTCATAATGAACTGGATGAGGGGACTTGCAAGTGCCGCTTCCAATTAAAAATAACACTTCTGCAAAGGGAAAGGAGTGAGGCGATGACTGCAATTCCAATTGAGCTGGAACAGCTGCCTCATTAATACGTACACCAGAAAGAAAGTGCCTTTATGACCTGTGCTAATACACCTCAACCTCTCCCTTCTGGACCAAAGGAAACCCCAGCCCCGCAAAAAGCACGGATGGTTCTTCAGGGATGCAAGATTAACTCATAGTGAGATGAATCATGTTTTGCCTGTGAGACAGAGTTTTACAGCAAAATGGAGTGCAGTCACCTTAAAGGAAGATTTGATGGAGATAAAAAGCACTGAGTCCAACATTTTCAGAAAAATTGCCTTTTCATTCAAATTTCCAAATTTGGGATTAAAAATGTTAAACCATTTTCCCACCTCATGTTTCAGAAGGCAAGGAAGCTGTTTCTTAGAAGAAAAGACTGGAAAATGAGGAGATTTCTAATCACTTCCAAACTTCACACATGGAATGGTGTTTTTATAATAAGTAATCCTTCAGGGCTGGACTTCAACAATGCTAATGTCTCTTTCCTAATGCCAGATAAAATGCGGTGCTGAACACTCAGATGTGACTTTCATGACAGAAACAGAGAAATTCCTTAATGTTTTCATTCTCATTTCTTCCCAGGCTCGCAGTGGAGAGGGACTTTCACCTCCAGATGACAACTGAGGATCAGCTTCACTTCTAATTACTTTAAAGTAATTGAAGGGTTTGCCTTTGACTTGGTAGAAGATCAGGTTTTTCAAGTCCATATAAGAGCATTTCAAAAGGCAGCCCACATCACAGCAAATCAGGAGTGACATTAAGAAGAGGGGAAAAAAGTAACTCAGCAAGTGAGGAATGAACCAGAATTCCTTTAAAAGATGTATAAAATGACTGAGGATTTCTTAAGCCACAAAGCTCCTGAAATTTTATTTAACGGATAAAACACAAACTGGTGATATCTGAATGTTTAGTAAAACCCTAAGCTCCTGTTTTGTGTTTAAGCTGACATGTTTTTCATTACCCTAAGGCAAACCTGCAGGTGCCAACATCTTCAGTGATGTGGGTGTGCCTTGCAATCCACATGCTACCCGCCAGAACACTTCTTCCATTAAGTTTTCCAACTTGTCCCATTTTCTTCAGCAGGGTGTAAGCTCAGTGGAAGACAACTTCTCTTTCATCAGCTTTGAAACAAACAATGAATCAGTGAGGTGCCTTAGCCAGATTTTGAGTTCTTCTCTTGTGCCTCCATCCTCCATGAGTTCACCACTTCTGTGTCACATGCAAAATGCCGTCCTGTGTCACCCCCCAGACACAGCTAAGTAATCTCACATTTCACAAGAAAGATCTTTGCCAGTGGTTACAAAGGGACACCCTGCACACTCTCAGACTTCAGACTGCCTCGAGGTAGCTTCTCTGAGCACCCACATGCTTTGCAAGTGATAAACTTTTGCTGTGACTCAACTTTTAAACAGCTGAACACAAGAAGTGAATGAAGAACAGAATGACTGCTCACCCATATTGGACAGACAACTATAAAGGGCAAGATTAGTTTAAAGATCTCCCACTTCTTAAAAGAATATGAACCATATGTAGCATCTTTAAGCATGGTCAAGAGAACAAATATTTTAACTTAACCCTCTTTGAAGATTTGAATCTTTTTTTTCATGCTGGTTGCTAGTTTTACATTAGGAAATTAATCACTGAACAGGTAGAATTAGTTTCATCAAACCAGTATGTGAAAAGGGATTTTAAACAAATGTGGCTTATATTGAAAGACTGAGTATCAGTTACCTCAGCCTTGAAGATAAAACAGGGCCTTCTTAGGTTGTGATAGGATTACCTGCTTGTATCATTTATACAACTCTAATTTCTGCCACAGGCTTTTCAAGCCTTTGAACACTGACATTCATTCATTAAGGTTTTTCCATTCCACTCACGAACTATATTTCCCAGTAGAAAATGAAGCAACATTAATTACAAAAGTGAGATTTCTACAATGAGATATATAATTGCCAGTACTGAAGTGCATATTATAAGATCATGCACAACATACTCTGCTGACATATTATGCAAAACAAATTCTTGATCTCTTTTGTAATTACCATTTCATCCCCCAAAAGTTTAAACTATATCTGTTCCAAGAAGTTAAATATATCTGGATTGTTCTCTAGCACTGGAGCATGGAAAAACCTGCATTAACAGAATCATAGACTGGTTCATGTTGGAAGGGATCTTAAAGATCATCTTTTTCCACCCCCACTGCCAAGGGTAGGGGCACCTTCCACTAGACCAGGTTGCTCAGAGCTCCATTCAGCCTGGCCTGGAACACCTTCAGGGATGGGACATCCACACCTTCTCTGGGCAACTTGTTCTAGCATCTCACTACTCTCACATGAAAGGATTTCTTCCTAATGTCCAACCTAAACCTACTCTCTTTCAGATTAAATTCGTCCCCTCCTGTCCTATCTCCATGTCCCCTTGTCAAAAGTTGCTCTCTAGCCTTCTTTAGGTACTGGAGGAGGCAATCCTTGAATATTAACCACCTTTCTTGGTCCCCCTCTTCCCTCCAGAGCTTTATCCCATGGCACACTACCAAGCAGATCCCTGTAAAGGCCAAAGTCCTCTTCCCTGCAGTCCAGGGCAGTGAGCTTGTTGTGCACCTTCCTTGCTGCCCTAAGGATCCTGAACTCCACCATTTCAGGGTCACAGCAGCCAAGGCTGCCTTGGAGGTTCGCATTCCCCATCATCCCCTCCTTTTTAGTGAGAACAAGGCCCAGCATAGCACCTCTCCTCATAGCTCCTCTATCACTTGGAGAAGGAAGTTGTCATCAACACTTCCCAGGAACACCCTGGACTGCTTATGCCCTGCTGTGCTGTCCCTCCAACAGATATTAGTGTGATTGAAGTCCCCCAGGAGGATGAGGGCTTGGGAATGTGTGGTCACTCCCATCTGTGTTTACAGGGTCTCAGCCCCTCAGTCTTCCTGGCTGGGTGACCTGCAGAAGGTCTACATTTTAGTATTACCTATCCCTGCCCTCCCTTTAATCCTGATCCAGGAGTTCTCAGTCAGCTCCTCATCCAGCCCCAGGAGGAGCTCTGTGTGCTCCAACTGGTCATTGATGTAAACAGAGTCACCCCTCCTTGTGTCCCTGCCTGTCCTTCCCAAAGGGCTTGGCTGCTTCCACTCCAACACTCCAGACATAGGAGCCATCCCACCACATCTCTGTGATGCCCAAAAATCACAGCCCCGCAGGCAGGTGCACACCTCTAGCTGCTCTTGTTTATTCCCCATGGTGAGTGTGTGTGTGATAGAGGCATTCAAGTTGGGCTTTTAATGAAGCCAAATTACTTGGAGCAGCCAGAATTCCTTTGTGCTGCCCACCAGGTGCTCTTCAGCTGATGTGTGATCCCTCCCCAGGCTCTGTGAATCTCTTGCTGGCATCGAGCTGGTGTGTATGGGATAGAATTAGGTTCATATAATTGTACTCTATTAACATTCAAATCTGGGTAGTGACATCCAAGGTTCCTGTCGGGAATGGGCCTGACCTACCTGCTGGTCCATGTCTGCAGCTGTCAGTGCAGCCACCCTGGGGTCCATTCTGGAAATCTGGCAGTAGAGACAATGACTTTCAACACCTACAAATGCTCCCTGCCACCGTTGAATCTAATAATAGAGACACAGCCTGAAGTTTCAAACAAAGACAAGAAGAAAAGAGCCTTTCAGGTGGTTATAGATGTTCTCCATAGGTAGAAGCTTTTTTGGTAGCAGGTAACTACTGATACTGTTAACCACCTGCAGCCCTGGTCCCCAGTATAGTCACTGGTGCAATTCGATTAACATTTCATTTGCCTACTTTCATCTAAGAGAGAGTATACAGAGATTTCAGATGGATTCTACTACCAGGAAAGATTTTTATGACTACCAGTGAGAAGTTTCTGGGACTCATTATAGGTTTCAATACATTTTTTGGCATTGTTAGTCATATATCCACATGCAGAAACAGGAATGATCCCACACTGGTACCCACTTTGGTGTGCATGAACCTCTTTCCTCCAGTGCATGGGCATGTCCAGAGCTTCCAGGCTGGAAACCCTCCTAGGGTTTCCTCATATGCAGGTACCCTGCAACCCTTGTAAAGCTGTCAGGGAGAGAGCACATCCCTGCAGATCAGAGCCCTGTGGAGCCATGAGAACAACTGGGAATTTTTCTCTATTCAGAACCTCAGATCTTCTATAATTTTCAGTGGTTTTTCACCTTCCCTGAACAAAGCTGCATCAAAGCACATCTTTATGTTGTCTGGCTGAAGGGAGACAGACAGTAGAAGATGGCACTTCACTTCCATCTCAGTTCCCTAGGGCTGGTTGTAGCAAAAGAAAGAGAGAGGAAATGTCACCGTCTGCTTTGCTCCCAATCCTATCTCCTGACTCTGTCAACATTCTACACCCTGCCTTTATTGTTGACTTGAACTTTTGGCTGTCTGGATATTTTTCAGAAGGGCCAGAAGACTCAGCCTGTTCAATGACTTTCACGGCTACAGGCAATTGCTTCCTTCCTTCTAAAAGGGGAGGGAGAACACTGACAATGACTAAAGAATACAGTCAGGTATCACAGCCTTTTTGCAGAAGTTTCAATGATCTTCCCCTGCCCCGGTCCCTGAAAAAAAAATAAAAAGACAGTATTTGGCAAAGCTGTGCATGCATACTAATGCATGTACCAAGTGTTTCCAAGTAACTTGGGAACCCAATGACTTTAAGACTAGCCATAATTTTCTCAGCAAAAGCATACATAAAAATGAGGGTTCATTTATGACATGAGCTGGAGCCAGGAATCGTAATTACTCTGATGAACCTGAAAATTTGTAGCTGATGCAGAAATCATTAGTGAAGTCCTACGTAAAAGCTTACACCCATGCAAGGGATGTTTTTTTCTGCGTTCTAGTGTATACATAAATATCTCTGTTTCTCTCTCTCACACATTCATTTTCAGGAAGACAAGAAAATAATTAATAGGTAATTGCATTACCTAGGAAAAACATTCTACTGTTGGATACATTTATGGAAATGAGGAACAATTAATTTATCATCAGTTTTATGCTAGTAATAAAAAATATTTATCTGCCTGGAGGATTTACATGAACTTTGATATCTGATTAACAGTAATAGTTGTTAATATTAAAATGAGGGCTCAATGTTCTGATTAGCTCTTACCACAGCAAACCTACAACAGATCTGCTGTTACGGATGTGTGTATTCTGGATTTAGAGGAGATACCAGAGTCTGGCCCCAAAGAATATTTTAGGAAAGGAAAGGTCACTCTGAACTCTAATTTTATTCCCAGTGTGGTGAATTATTGGCATGGACAGCAACCACTTAACCTTCTAGCTTTCATTTCTGGTCACAAGCATTAATGGGTTTCTCTTAACCCCTGTGTGAGGAAGGTCAGCATTATCCCCGTTTCAAAGATGAGGAATTGTGCAGAGAAAAGCAAATGCAAGGATTTTTATGCTTCTGAACCTTAGTCGAGCTGCTAAGTTATAATTGACTTGGCTCCCATGCCTCAGACCATGTTATATGGGTATGATCTACAACTTACTCCTTTGCAGGAGGTCACAGAGACCTGGGACACGGGCTCTGTTGAGATGCTGGATCCAATGTGAAGTAGGTGCTAAATTCATACAGGTGCGAGGACGCCAAGAGGCCTTAAACCTTCCCCAGCTTTCCCTTTGCCTCCATCCCAGCTGGATGCATCGTGTTTGTTTTTGGGAATTGCTGTCCCAGCCCGGCTGTCTGTGCCCACCTGTGGTGCCCCCTCTGAATCAGCAGCACTGCTGTGTGTGCCAGAGAGCAGCAAAATCCACAGAAGCCTGGGGAAGGATGGATGGCCTTGTGACAGAGCAGCTGTGGCAGCTGTGCTCCATTCTGCTTATCCAGATTTTGGGCAAGATCCCTAATTAGCTTTGATCACCTATGTAAAATGAAGCAGTGAATCTTGTACTCCTAATTACGAGTTTCTCTGAAAACCAGGCTGTATTAAACACTTTGTTCAACAAAATCTGAACAATAATAGTAGAGCTTTGGGACTGCTTTTTTTCCCAGTTTTCCTTTCAGTCCATAACAGATGTAAAAACATGTAAATCCAGGCTGACAAACTGAAGGAACTCCTTTGCCTTTGGACACTGGAATGCTTTAAAATATGCCTTTGTTTTGGGCACCAGCTCACATATAAAAGAGCATCCACCCTCCATTTCATTCGTATAGAAAGGAAGCAGGAAATAGCCTAGAATAAAAGATTTTGTGTGCTCCATTATGATTTCTTGCATTCAAAAGTTTTATAGGCAAGAAACAAATACATTTGGGTTTATAGAAGATTGACCACGTGACATCACTGAAGTTTTCTTGTATCTTGACCATTCCTATTTGAGGATTACCACTGTGTGATGGAAGACCTCTGCCTCTGTCCTGAAGACTGTGACAAGATGATTATAATATAAATAGCATCAACAAAGAGACCATACAGGTTACATGGAGGTAAATGCAGCCTTGATGCTTCCTACACAGCAGAAGCTTTTCCAGATGGACAGGATGTCACAAAATCCCTGTTATAGATCTAGACAACTGGCTCTGGCATTGGCAATTTTAAAGTCAATAGGGATCATCTTCGAGCTTTTGTGGATTGTAAGAGTTCCCTTGTCCTTGGTGAAGGATTTGGGCATTTCTGCCTTCCTTCTTACTCTCCTGTCCATAAATTACAAATCCTGTTTTGATGACTGGCTCACTCTTCTGCAGCTGAGACAGCCCATCCTCAAAGCAGGACCTTTACCCCTGCACTGACATCTGGACATTGGCTTTAATGTTTTATCACACATTCCCTTTCTTTACCTAAGTTAACTCAAAAAAATACGATCCTGGCGTAGTTTCTTCAGGTAATTTTCCTTCACAGGAAGATGTCAGCAGCAAGTCCCAGTGCAGATTTCTACTTCAGGCAACTCCTGGAATAACCAGGACTTTTTGTAGAGATGGGAGCTCACTCATAATCCAGTGCCTTCCAGGCTTGTTTTCTCTTCTTGCAGGTACCTCGGTGCCATTTGCAATTTCACCTCCCACCTCCCAGAAGAGAAGCCAGCACAGATATGATCATGCCTCAGTGTCAGTGAATTTGAACATAGTGACCTAGTTCAGGCAGAAAGTTTCTTGAAACGGCTGAAAAAAATTGAGCCAGAGAATTGAAGACCAGTCAGGCTAACTTGAATTTCCAGAAAAAACTATTAGAATTGAAAATCGAGCTAATGCAAAGCACTTGGAATTTAAAACAATGCTGTGACTGTATAGAAATGTTGTGGTTAGAGCCCTATTTTAAATAAACTGCAGTCATACACAGGTCAGTGTTAGCACTAAATGTCTCTGGAGACTGCTTTGCAATCTGAAAATAAATCTGAGCCAAAACCCCAAATTCTCAGAGCAATTACCTTCATTTTAGCTTTTTCCAAGTGTAAAACTCCTAACACATTGAATTAATTCTAGATATATTTATATGAAACATGTAAAGCTCAGAGGAAAACAACTCTTTCAAGTAGTGAAGTAGAAATCAAGAGGAAGTTGCCAGCTTTTTTCAGGAGAGCAAAGATCTACATAATAAATTCCATCAACTGAGAACTATACCTCTTGCTCCCACCCATCACACATATGTTTTCAATAACCACATTTTTTATGTGATCATACAATTGGGCAGAATTACTGGCAGTGCACACATTTTAAGCTTCAGTATCTGAATGCACATTTCAGTGTAGCTGAGAACCTGCTTGTCATCCACTTCTGCCATTTTACCAATGCTGAAACAGATTTGTTTGAAGAGTTCAGAATATGCATGGAAGCGGGTGAGTAAAAACTTCAGTTTAACTTCACCCAAATAAGGCAACACATGGCACTTTTTCTACGAAGAAAATACTGTTTTATTTTGGTTTTAGGTTTAAAGTTACTTGTGTGTCTTGGCAGAAAGACTCATTTGACAGGTAATGCTGTGATGAAGGTCTGACATGTTCTAAATCCTCCTGTCTGCTGCCTCAGCAAAATGGGGGAATCTGTATTAAACCACAGCTTTGTAATTTATGTGATGACAAAGAAAGCCACAGAAACCAAATTACTCATTGCACTATGATTGTCTATTAGAATGAACAGTACTGAAAGCCTTGGAAATGAAAATAATGTCTCCTGACATGTCAGAAGACAAGGACGGCTCTCTGAATACTCAAAGAAATGTGTACAATAGAAAATAAACAGGACCAGGTCTCAGGTTAAAGAACTGGGCCATGATAATTCATCCTGTTTAGCTGTTAGCATGCTCTCTAGGCTGTATTTCCTCAGGGTCAACCAGAAATGCCTGGAACAATGTGAAAAACAGGATGTGCAAGGGACCATTCCCAGAAGACAGACTGGTTATAGTCACCTCCTCTTTGTGGGAAAGGTTTGCCGTAGAAGAAGGTTGTAACTTGTTTTATTTACTAATCTAAGTGCCTCAACAACCAAGAGATTGGGTAAAGACTGGGACTGTCTTGGAAATTTCAACATCACAACACATCCACATATAGTGGAGAAAGCCTGCTTTTTGCCTTATTATTTTATCTGCCTTCTATTTCGTAATGAAGATGCTTTCAGGGCAGCTTGAATTGGTGATTTAGATTGCTTCTTTCATTTACAACAGCTAAGGATTCATAATGAAAAGGAATTACATGAGTTCTTTTTCTTTGTTATTTGATTCATCTGAGCCTAGCTCTGCAGATCACAGGAAAATACACTGTGACCCTTTTTACCAGTCCTTTCTTAATTTCACAGTTTACTAATTTTCATAAATATCAGAAAGAACAAAATTATTAAGGAGTGCTCGGTAATTTCTGAAGTATCCGTGCTGAAAATGCATAGATGATGATTATCATCAGCAACTCCTCCTGTGGAAGCTGTCACAGACAGTCTTTATAAAATGTCTTGATGGAAGAAGCCTGTTCAATAGAAACCTGAAACTCACTGATGAATATTCAGATGCATTATTCAGTGAAAAATTTCAGGTTTTTTTCAATCACCATATTGTTTTATTACCTTGAAAATATGAACAGTATTAACTAAGAACATGCCTGTTATATAAATGAAATTAAAGCCTATCTTACAGTGTGACTGGATGCAACTGATACGGAAAGACCAAGTGCACAATGATTAGATGTAGGGAAGATGGAGCCAGACTCTTTCCCAGAGGTACTCAGTGAAAGATGAGACAGTGGTCACAGATTGCACCAAGAGAAATTCTGAGTGCAATCAGGAAAAAAATAAAAGTCAAAATTAACATGGTCAAACATTGATATAATAATTATCCTGAGAGTCACTAGTTGTAGCACATCTCTCCTTGGTGATATTAAAAACTTGATTGGAGAAGGTCCAGGGAAAACTAATGTAATTTTGGAGTTGGCACCAGTCTGCATAGGGTATTAGATCCTATGAGCTCCTGAAATCCCTTCCAACAAATTTCTTCTATGGTTTTGGATCCAAAAATCCTCCAAAAATACACTAATTTCAAGCTGTGATTAGAACAAACTTTATAAAAAGTTAATACGACAATTCTCCATAAAGCAAAGCACTAAATATTATAGGAGTCTGGGAGCTCTACTCATACCTCCAGTGTGCTACCGACTGTCCAGACACACCAAGGGTAGTCTGTGCTCCAAACTCACAAGCTGTCACTCACTCAAACTAATACAGTCACTTATAGAGTGATCTTTAATTGCATGTGGGGTTACACCATATAAATGTCTTCATCTGTAAATGTAACCTTGTATTTTACAGTGTGAGCAGAGCTTATTGATGAAGCTAAAAGAGTTTAGTCGGGGACTCTTCCCATTCTAAGGTGGAAATCTTATTTTTTTCTGGTGAATCATTCTAAACTTCACTGACTGCAGTGACCAGGGTGCTTTCCTGACTGTTCTGTGAGGTTCAATGAGGACAAATATATTCTAAGTACATAATGTTGAGATGAATCTTGTCCAGAGCACTTTAAAAAAGAGTTTAACATCATTGTGACTAACTTCTACTCTACAAATAGGAAAACTGAGCCTAAGTTGCTGATGTGGCTGTCTCAGATCATATGCAAATCATGTGAAATGTGACTCAAGATTTTCAACACTGAGTTAACCATGCCCTCCCATAGATTGCACAGTTCAATAATACAGGAGCTACAACAAGGAGAGACAAGCTTTTATTAAATGTCATCCATTGCTCATTATGCTAATTAAAGATCTGGAAGGCTGTGCAGGACTTGGCTACGATTTAGAAGCAGGCTGTGTTCAAATATGGTAGGCTGGTAATGCTGGCAGGCAGGAGCAATAATGGGTATATTACTTGCTAGAGGAATCTGTGGGTTTGGGGGTTTTAAGGAGGTATATGAAAACATAAACTTCTGTTTAGTATTAAAATTATATTTTCATATGAAAATTGTAGAAGGAAAAATTTGTAGAAAAAACCCCACATTAAAATTTAAAGTTCAAGAAAACCTATTCCTGAGATCCTTGATACTCAGCATCTCTATTCACTGTGCTTAAATAAAGTTTATGTGTGATGTAGGTGTCAAACCACCCTGGACTGGAATGAGCAGGGAATACATGGAATAGTCCACTGCCACACTGCCAGCTTTGACAACAATATCTTTTGAGTCACAGATTCTTCCAGGTTCAACAACACTTACCTGCGTGTTACCCAAGCTGTGATCTGGGCAAGTCACAGTGCCTGAAGCTCTAAGATTAGCTTCCATTTTGTTCCCAAGCATCTTTATAAAGGATATTAAAAATGTATGGCTTGTTCTGCTTTCCCTTATTGCTCTATAGATGTCAGGGTCTTTGATCGACTGCACTGGCATGAGTAGGATTTACTTGTATTATAAAATTAGTGAGTTTTTACTTATACTGAGGCAACAGAACAGCAGTACTAAAAATCTTACAGTTTCAATATACATTAACTAATACTGAGGTTTCAAGGCTTCTTAGAGAGCATATCCAATCCTCAGGATTCAAACTTGACAACCTGTTTAAATCAAACTCTCAGTCTGGCATACAAGCAGATAAGCTTTCTTTTCGGCCTGCCCTGGAGAGGAGAGTCTAGTTCTTTATCCATATGAATAACATGAGCTGGGTTTGGGTCTTAAATCAATGCAAATTCCTTGGCAGGTCGTATCTAGGTCTACATTTCTCACCATAACTTCTATCTAGGAGGGAAAATGAAAACTACACGTATCCAGGTGAAACCAGACTAACTGCCTATTAAACTTCTGATCCACTTTTTTCTGCTGGTCTCTGTGGTGGATTCACCTTGGCTGAATGACAGGTGACCACCCACCCTCTGTACCACTTCCCCTCCAAAATAACAAAAGGCTCGTGAGTTGAGACAAGGAAGGTCACTCACCCATTGCCATCATGGGCAAAACAGACTCTACTTGGGGAAATTGGAGATCTGAGAAACCAAATTTCTCTGGGGACAAAGGAAATATTAAATATGTTTTCTCCAGATTGCTACAGAAGGACACACAGGGTTATTTTACTTCCATTAAGTTGCCAACAACACAAATTGCCTCTCTTCATTGTGGGATCCTTCGCAGGAAGAAGATTAACTTGAGATCTGCCTACAGAGGAGCAAGAGTTACTATAGTGACAAGTCGAAGATGGAAGTAAGAGAAAAATGAGAGCCTGAAAGTTTATTCAATCCTCAAGTCCTCCAATGTATGGAATACTGCTGTTTTTATAAAAAGAAACCTACATCCAAGGTGTTATGAGACTCCAAGGTGATAGAATCAGAATATCCAGGTCTTGAAGATGTCCCCGAAACCCCAGAAGTTTAAGTGCTCCTTCATTTGGTTTGATGAATAATTTTGTAGGACAGTGATGCTGTCATTAACGATCAAGGAAATCACATAAGTAGGGATATAATCACAGAACTCTAAATCCTTCTTGGGTATATCAGAGGTAATGGAAAGATAATTCACAAAGATTAGAAACAGATGAAAGTGAGGCTTAGAACTGATTGGAGGATGTTCTTTTTCCCTCATGTCTGTTAATCCCTGTCTCAAAAATAATGAAAAACTTCACTTATATAGGCAAAAAACTTCAGAATTTTTATGCTTACCCAAAAGAGAATATTCTGCAAAACCCAGATGTTTTCCTTGCACACAAAGCATTAAGTCTTGTAAATTTTTTTAATGTAAATTTTAAAAATCCCAAAAGTGTGGAATGCTCTCTTTAAGAGTATCACTTGAAGAAGCTAAAGAAATGCAAAGGTTGGTCAGTAGCTGAGGGTACATTATCTGAACTGATACACCTGATCTGCTCTTTGCTGAGAGAATCTGTTCAAGGTTACACTGCACTGCACAAACTGCCAGAAGTGTGCAAACAGAAGTATTACCATAGTAGTTTTTGTCCATAATCCAAAGCAAAGACATTGAAATTTCTTTAGGGTGAAAAAAAAATTAACTGAAAACCAAAAATGGATGGGAAAATAAATTTAGAAGGAATTAGGAGCTCAATTCTTTGTGTGATCCTGGTGGGAATGAATAATGAGGAACATGACTGGCAATAAGTATGTGTAGTGAAGAAAGAAGAATTATACACAGTGAAGCAAGAAAGGCATATATGACATCAATGTGAATCAATTAGAAAAGTCTCAGGAGAATCTTCCTGACAGCCAGACCTATTCATCTGTTACTGAGCTCCCAAATAAAGCTCTGCTTCTTGAGTCTGTCTCAACTGTGATAGATGTTTCCTGAGAACGTTCATCACTTGCATGAAAGTGAAGGTCATCTTAAGAAATACTT
Source organism: Edolisoma coerulescens (assembly GCA_013397115.1). Lineage (NCBI taxonomy): Eukaryota > Metazoa > Chordata > Aves > Passeriformes > Campephagidae > Edolisoma > Edolisoma coerulescens. Next base: position 363,589 of record VWZW01002766.1, read on the forward strand.
TTCCCTAGTTCATTGATGCACACTGGTCAAAACCATTGTGATGTTTAAGCCCAAGTCATGAGAGCATCACTTTACACCTCTTTTACCATTCTAGGACTGCACAACCAAAAGTTACTTCAGCTCAAGACCCCATAGCGAACTTGGCTCACCAAGCTGATTAGAGGGATCCTCTCCTACAATGAAAGGCTGAGAGAATTGGGATTGTTCAGCCTGGAAAACAGAAGGCTTAGGGGTGACCTAATAATGGCCTTTCAGTATCTGAAGGAAGCCTACAAGAAAGATGGAGAGAAAGTTTTTACATGAACATGAAGGGACAGGACAAGGGGCAGTGCCTTCATTCTTAGAGAGGGGAGGTTTTGATTAGATATTAGGAAGGAATTCTTTCCTGTGAGAGTGGTGAGGCATAGGAACAGATTGCCCAGAGAAGCTGTGGCTGACCCATCCCTGGGAGTGTTCAAGGCCAGGCTGGATGGGGCTTTGAGAAACCTGGTCTAGTGGAAGATGTCCCTGCCCATGGCAGGGAGTTGGAACTAAAAGGACTTTAAGGTCTCTTCCAACCCAATCCATTCTATGATTCTACGATTCTATGATTCCATATTCTATAACTTGGGAGGTAGAAGAGGAGATTTCTGTATTAAACTGGACAGTTACATTTAACCTGAGTGAAAGCCATACTCTTGTTGAGGAACTCTGTTTTAAAGTGTCACAGTTGAAGAGAGAATGAAAGCAATAATCCTTACAGTGCTTTGATTTCAGTTTCTTTCTGCCCCACGACAATAGCAAATTAAGTAGCTAAAACCCTACGGCAAATGCATTTAAATCAACTGAAACAGCAAAGAATAACCTCATAGGCTTCAGCTCAGTCCTGGAAGGCTCCTACTGCCTCATAAGGGACTGTAGCCCACGCTCAGCTTGAAGGTTGCCTTTGTTTTGCCTCCTGGCTCAGAACTGTCTCAGGCAGCTCTGTTCTTTTTGTGAGCAAACGCCTAACTGTACTTTCTCTCTATAAAAAATGAGGATAATTTATCATTATCTCACTAAGGCTTTGAAAGGCTCAGTGCCCAATATTGTCTCTGACTGAAAGCTCGTGAATTCTGAAGATTGATGTTGGCACAATCGTGTATCTTCCCTTTTAAGTCAAATATTTTCCCATAAATATTTTGAAGAGTGTCAAGCCTAACTAGATTTTAGAAATTAAGCTAAAGGGTGAAGCATTTAGAAAATGTCTATTTTAACATCTTTGATTGCCATATTTTAATCATGACATTTCAAAGTTTCTGAAATGAAACTTGTTAAATTTTGCTAAATATATTTGGGTTAAGATGAGAAAGAAATATTGGATAGCTGCACTGAAGTATTCCATAATTATGGGGAAGGGGAAAAACATCAAAACTGAAAACCCCAGACCCAAAAAACCAACAACTTACTCATATTTCAGATAGAAAGACACATTATTTGGTTTTCATCTCTAAGGAATCATTGAAGGTCCCAATTCCTTCACAGGCTTTAAAATTAAGATAACTTAGTTTCCAAGACAGAAAGGCTTCCTCATGTAAATTCCTGGAAAGACACACAAAAGGGGCTATGCCTGAGGCTCATCCATGCAATATATTTGCTTTCTCCAATTTGCTTTTTGGCTGTTGCTATCAGAGAATGCCACACTGACTTCCAGAGGTGCACACACTTTCCCATTGCTCACTAAACATGAAAATGGCATTATTGCTTCTTCCAGCTCCTGTAAAAGCTTCTGCCTTGGTAGAAGTAGAAGCTGGATATGAGTATTTAGGTAATCCTTGTCTTTCCCGACTCTAACCCACTGCCAACCAACCTCGCTCAGAGTGTTTGGATTTTCTTTGTTCTCTGGGACCAGGAAAGGGAGAAAGCAAATGAGGAAGGATTACACATCAATAGTGAGCAAATCATTAGTGTGCCTTGAAAAGCACAGCCCATGAGCCTGAGGAGGTCTGGGAGAAATCTGGCCAGAAGTCATTCAGAAACCAAAAGAGAGGACAAATTGCTTTAAAGTCCATAACTTACCCTGCCAGACCACTCAGCTCTTCCTCAATCTCATTCCCTTCCCACCATGCACCATCCTGGAACAGTCTTGAATAAAGAGGACATAAAAACAGCTGAGTTCTTCTGGGGGGTGCCTGTGGGCATAGAGGAGCTGCAGATGTGTTATTGTCCTGTCCTAACACCATGTGCTGAGCATGACCAGTCACAGCACAGGACTTCCTACACCCTTATACAAATTGCAGCTGTCTACACCCTTCCAGCCCTGAGCTGGGCCAGGAACCACCCAGTCCTTGTGCACCCTTGTTTTTGGCAAGGATAGAGCAATCCCCAGCACACAGTAAGTGTCAAATACTCCCATGGGCTACACCAGCCACCATCACACCTCCAGCTCTACAGAGGGCATTGCTGCAGATGGGATGATGAACTGACCTGAGATGTGTCTGCAGCAATATACTGGCAGACTGAGTTGGAAGAAATACAGGGTGTCTCCTGGGCAGAATATTCAGTAAATTTTCTTTCTTGTCAGCAAAATCTCATAATCTTCACCCAAGAAAAACTCCACTCAATTGCTCAAGGAGGTATTGTATGAAAGGTTAGTCAAATATTGCACAACTGGTCTCTGAATAGCATTGTTCTGCAAAAAAAGAAAATGGAGATGACTGTTTCCTCGGTGAACAGAGGAGGAAGTCTGGCTCTTCTCAGCTCAGGTGAGAGTTTTCTAGCTTTATCTTTTAAAACAACAGCTTGAGATAAAGATGGTATTATTATACTGGCAATTATATAGTCCCACTTTAAATTTACAAGGGGTCTGTAAATTTTCCTTCGTGGTGTTTTCAAACCAGTTGGTGGTTGTGTTGGCTGACTATCTAAGTTATTAGTGAATGATTTGGCACACCGTTAATCACTGCACTCGCAATGCCAGCTTTGGCAAGAGATTTTGCTTCCTTAAGGAATTTCTTATTCTGAAAATCAGAGTTTAATACCAACCAAACACCATCTATCAAGACTAAAGTCTGCCTTACACAGCATGAATTATATTATTACATTCATTTCCAGCAATAAGTCTCTTGAATGTCTTGGTTGTTTTTTTACCATATACTCAGTTTAGGAAAGCAAAGCAATTTTTCAGAATGAGTTTTCAATTTGTACGCTTGAATAGTTTAAATTCCATTCCAGCAATACATAACGCATTGCTACCATGCTCTGTATCTAATTCAGGCTGCTTGGATATTAAGACAGTAACCACTTGTGTATTGTCATCAGTACTTAGCAGATTGAGGACAATCTTAGAATGAAAATCACTCCCCACAGGTTCTGCATTTGATGAAGTTAAGGTTGACATCAAGACAAACCCAGGAACAGTGGAAAATAAATTATTGTGTATTTTTCCTTGGTATGCTCTAAGGAAAATAAAAGCTTTTTTAGTGTTTTCAGCCTGACCAGCATCGACACAGAACACTGCTTATGAGAAATGTCATGCTAACTGTATTGCAGTTACTACCACCACCACAAGTCTTGTTAGAGATTAATTTAGGATTTGAAGGAATAGATGAATTTATGTGCAGCCCCAATATATTTTCATGATGTTAACTCCTGATGCAAAATTGAATGAAAGGCTTCCAGCACTGCAGCATGGATCTCACACTTTACAAATGAAGTGGCAATGTAAAGCCACCCCAAATGCATCCATCTCCTGCAGAGCCGAGACTGAAGGGGTCATGCAACATGCACACACTCCCGACCTGGAGTCATGGGTCTCTGAAAGTATCATCTTTCAGAGAACCGAAAATGAGATTGTTTGCCACTTAAAGTAATTTTAAATTTGTCAACAGACAAATTATTGATCCTTGCACTGAGAAAAAATTCAATACAAGTCACCCTGCGACTTAAATTCGCATTGATGTGTCAATTCTATGTACTGTTTATACTCATTTTTTTTGCCATAATATTCCTATGCATCTGGCAAAAAACATTTTAGGGATAGCTTGTTGAGAGAGAGGAAAACTGAACATTCTTTCAAATGCAAAATGAATCATTTTGAAATGAATTTATTTTAAACTGAAATTAAAAATAAATGTGAGCAAAAAATCCCCCAGAATTTCTATGCTGCAAAGAAACAGTACATGTCAAACAACTCTTTTTTTAATCTAATATCCTTGTTGGCAGTGAACTATATGCTCAATTTCAAAAACAAATTTTGACTTTTTCATATACTCCTCACATTTTTTTGTTGGGATTTTTTTTTTCTTTTTGGTTTGGTTTTTTTTTGTTTCACAACAAAATATCAACCAAACCCCCATGCATTATTGCAGTGCTTGTTATGGTCATTCCTTCTGGATGTATTTCAGAACATAGAAATGACAATGTCATTCAGTCTTTGTGTTGTAAATGATGGAAGAAGCAAGAAAAGTTCTTCCAGAGGGCCTTTGGATTTTATGCTAGGTTCAGGGTTGATGGCAACATTTTACAATGATGACACGGCTCTGGACCTCCCTAGGACACACCCGGTTCTTAGAGTCTTCTGTTCAAAGTCTGCTGCTCACAGAGTAGTGGAGGAAGATGTAGTGGATGGGTGGAGGAGTCCCCTTTCTAGTGGAGTTGTAGTGGAGGTGGATGGTTAGTGACATTTCCTGGCAATTTCTGAACAGTCTCTCTATGTGCAGGTACAAGGTTTTTTAAAATCTGTTTTACAGACAAATTTATGTCCTTTGGACTCTAGTCAGAACTTAGCAGCTTTCAAGGATGTCAGGCAAATATTTCCTCTTTTCAATTTTTACTAAATAGTGATGTATCATAGGCTTCAGTGAAAGAACTGGATATCCAGATACTGCTGTTTTGCCTATGCCACAGGCTTCACATAAATTTAACCAAACATTATTGCTTCTGTCTGAAAAATTTTACAAATACATGAGGACACTTAAGTAGGAGCTACTTATACGACTCAAGATAGTCGCAGAATTTCTGATGATTTGGGTTTACACTGGGAACAGGCCAGTTTGAAAGCCCCACTGGATCTCTGGCACTGAGGGCACTCTTCATGGGTGAGTTTCCATTTTCCTGCCAGCTGGCTGACAGGGAGCCCCAGGGTCCTCTCACCAGCCATTTCAGTGTTGAGCTGCCCAGCTCCCCAGAGCACCCCGTGGACTGAGGCCAAGAAATTGGTAATGGAGGGAGGGGAGCAATGTCCTTGAGTGTCCCCTAAAAGTGGTCATTGCACAAGTTCCATGCTACAGGTAATTCTCTGATTTTTCCTTCCCATTCACATCCTCGGTCATGCCTGTCACTAAGCCAGCTAACACAGATGGAACACACAAACCAACAAAAGTCAAATGCCACAACCAGACCTGTCTGGGGGCATGAATGTTGATCTAATGAAAGTTACTCCCTCTCCTACTAAATTTTTCTTATTCACATTCATAAACCTTCCCTTCACCACTCCTGCTTCCAGGCTTGTGCAGAGTGGAAACAAAACTAAATGAGAATGTACAGTAGTGCATGGCACAGAAATCAGGTTCATGAACATCATCTGTCATCAGTGAGCAGATTTTTTGGGGGAAAAGTATTTTTCCTCCGTTAACAATAAATGAATTCCTAATGCAAACAAATTACATAGCCTCCTCAAAAAATCTTGCAAACTGACAATTTCAGCAACATTGAAGCATCATCAGGTAACTGAAAACTCAGCTCCACAACCTGCAAAGGCAATAACATTTAATATGCACCAACCATTTCTACTTGCAGCTGAAGTTTCAAGGGGAAATGAAATTTCGTTTGTGATGTAGCCACGAACTTAATTTTCAAGAAACATCTAAGATAACCACACATGACCTTGCTGGTATACTGCCTCACAGTGCTAATTAATAGCTATTACTTGGAGATAGTTTTAATGGAAAATAAATCAAATCAAGTATAGACCAAATTTTTCAAGGGATATATATTCAGGTATCTGTTTGTACCACCACTAAACTTGTCTACTCTGTTTAGGCATCTTCATCATTCTCTTTTAATGAAGGCTATAAAACAGAGATATAATTGAGCCAGTGGCAGGAAGAAAACTACCCTTTAACAATTTTAATAGCTTCTGAGCAAACCCACACAGTGATAACCAGACACCTGGACACTCCAGGGCTTAGCAGATAGCTGTGGCAATGGTATTCCAATAGCACACATTGCCTGAGACACTCCTGGATCCCGTGATAACTGCTGCGTAGGCACGAGCTTTTTAAGCTCTAGCTTAGCAGAGTGCTTAAAAGCATCCTTAGTCTTAAGCAGTAAATTTGACAAAGCTGCTCAAATGTTTATTTTGGACAAATAACTGCCATGGTAAGTCATGAACTGATGTACTACAGTTAAATGAGGGTCTGAGCCCTAAGCCTCCAGAAAACACGCTCAGACCATGGGTTGATGGGATTTTGTCTCCATCTATTCTGTGTGTACTCTCAAGTGAGTACTGAAATGAGGGTGTCCATAGAGTGTGTCCTTAGGAAACAGGACTCTCAGGGACTGAGCTTCCAGAAGTGTCCTGGAAAGGCGATAATTATTTCCCTGGAGCTCTTTCCTCTTGCTAACATAGCCCAGATTGTGGTTGGTGCTCCGTGACTCAAGGATACATTATTCACTTGTGTTCAACTTGTCATCCACTGGGACCCCGAGGTTCTTTTCTCTTGCTCAGCCAGTCTGTGCAGGACTTTGTCTTCAGTGAGCTTCTTGAGGTTCCTGCCAGCCCATTTCTTCACCTTGCAGAGCCACATGCGTCAACTATTCTCCCTAGTTTGGTTTCAACTACACACATGAGAAGGGTATATTCTCTCTGTCACCCAGGAAAATGATCGAAGTGCTGATTGCTTTTGGTTCCAGAACTGAACCCTGATCATATGAAAGCACTAAAGTTCTAAACTCTCTACTCTAGCCCAGATGGATGTATTGAGGAGTTTATCAACAAAGCCTGGGGTGGTCTCACTACATCCTGGGAGCTGTGCACCTGCCAAAGACAAATAGATCAACTCATCTCTGCTAAACTCAGATTTATGCCACCTAACCTCGCCTGCTTGAAATCAGAGCTGTTATTATCATGCCTAAATTCAGCAACAGAAGTTTACATTGCAGACACCTGACCTAACAGTCTAGAATCCTACTGCTGTCAGATGGAACCAGTCAGCAGAGCTGCTCGAGCTCAGGCTGCTCCTAGGCATGAGACTGGATGCACCCAGGCATTAACCGAATGCCAACCACTCTGCTCACTGGGTCTTCTCCAGTGTTGCAGAGAAGACCAGCATGCCATGTTGGAGGCAGGTCATGAGTAGTCAGACCATCTCCAGCCCCAGAAGCCAGCCCAGGGTTGCCACTAATGCTCCCTCCCTACTCAGTCAAGAGACACAGGCTCCTCTTTGGGACAGTGTTTTAAGTGTCTGTACATCCTCCCCTCCCTCTGCTGACTACACACTTGGTTTCTTGGATGTGTAGCCAAAAAAACCGAAACCTGCTCAGCCTGCCAGTGTGACAAATGGGAAAGACAGTCCTGATTCCATGTCAGGTCTTTGTAAGAGTAACAGAAGGGATTTATTTCTGGAAACACCTGCCTAGCGTTAATTTTCACATATACGTCTGCGTTTCTGAGGTGCTAATAAGTTGCCCTCAATGTAATTTAGCAAAGCCTGGCACTCATCCTCCCTCTCCTGAAGATGTCTTACTCTATTCAGGGCTCTTTACCTGTAATGACATGCTCTGCTGCGTATTTAAAAGGTTCAGCTTAACAGAGCCATGTTTATGCTTAGTAGATTGTGAGAGGGAAAGCTGCTTCTTCGACAGCAAGTATAATTTGCCCAATTTTAGCCTCTTGATAGAGAAGACCAGCAATTTCAGCAAGGAAAATCCTAGGAATAAAAACTCTATCACTTGCTAGAGATAACAGCTTGGCAAACAACTACAGTGTTTCAGGATTCTTCATTCCCTGTTGTTTTTGCACTCCTTTCCAATCATTAAGATAACTGCAAGGGTTGCTAAGATTTTTTAAAAATTATTTTATTTTATTAGGCACTATACAAACATGTTGTGCTAAGTAGAGAGAAAATGCATACAGGAGCAGCTGGCCATTTCTTGCTATCTGCATGAGCTAGGTGAAAATACAAACAACCAGACTCCCTCACCATGTGTCAGGCACCAGGTTTAGTTTGACTGTAATTGCTCCCCCGATTGCCATGCAGAGAGCCTCAGCAGCAATCTCAGCTTGGCAAAACTCTCATCTTCTCCTGCAGTTTGCAGAGGTGAAATAAGGATGCAGAACTATCTCTGCTCCTCCAGATTCCAAAACTTTTTTCTGTCCCTCTAGCCAACAAAAGTCCAACGTTACCTTGATCTTAGCTGAGAGATACTTTACTATTCCTAGTAAAAGCAAGAGGGCTTAATTGGTTAATTACTATTGTCTATTACACCTGGTTTTTCAGTTCTACCATCACTTTATTCAGAAAATGAACATAGCTTTAATATAGTTCTAAAAAGATAAAGATGGAATGTGAATTATTTAAGGTTGATTTCTGATGCAGCAAATATGCATATTTTAAAGATCTTATCATGAGCTATATTTCAGTTGGTCAAAATCTAGCTAAGCTCATACCCATATATTTATTTTTCCTTCAAATTAATTAAAATCATTGCTATGTATCTATCCCCCACCACTCATATCTTTTCTATCCATTAAGATGCCAACAGGAAAGTAATTGCAAACACAAACCAGTGCTTTATATCTCCCATCTCACCCTACTTTTAGTCTTGAGTCAGCAAACAGAATTTCAAAATAAATCAAAGGCTTCCCACTTCCTTGTGGTGAGACACATCACATTACATTAGAGCCATCTTTCAAACTCTCCTACTAACTGGGATGAGAATATTAAAATAAACCCAATTTCAAATTCCAGTCTTGGCAAGTTAATAAAAGGGAGTATCTTGGTATTTTTAAATTATATTTTTTCATGGCTTTCAAACACACTTTACTAGGTGTCTTATTTGTAACAAAATAACAGTTTTTTATGTATAGAAAAATATTTCCATATCATATTAAAGCATCTGGACAACAGTTACTAGTCTGACCTTTGTAAAAGGCTATCCCTGCAGAACTGAAATGATATTTCCTCAACTCCTGCCATTTTTTGTTTCTGCTTTTCTTTTTCCCTACCATTCCTTCACTCTCACAGCTGAGTGAGCATTTAAGAGAGCACCAGAGAGGGAGAAAAGAGCTGTAGACCTTGTCTCCAAATTATGTGACGAAGAGATGTTCTGCTAACACACAGCCTTCCTCTTTATCTCCCCCCTGAAATGGGGAGTTGCAATCTAATGTCAGACTTGCTCATTTTTTTTGCCTCCAAGGCAGGGGCTATCAAAATCTCATTGACAGAAGTCACCTATATGAGTCAACATGAAAAAGCAATGAGCATGTCATACAGTTTTGCATTGAAATGGGTCCACAAATTTTGCCCAGCTCTGATACGAAGCCAGCACTTGAATGAACGCTGCTTTGCATCCGTAACTATAAAAGCTGCAACCTGCACAAGTCTGATAACAGCTCACAGTTACTGCTGAAACATTTTTTTCCACCTTGCAAGCAATTCCTTTAAAGGAGAAAATTGCAGAGCATCCATTAACACCAATAACTTTGCCTTCCATCTGTCCCATGGCTTCTCGCACACTGGGGCTGCTAGAAGAGAGATCCCACACTTCTGGGTGGAAAATAAGTCTGACAGTGTGAAATCAACCACATTCCACTGGGATACAAGTCAAACCCTTTATGACAGCAGTAGTCAGCCATGGTGATTGTTTTTCTGTTAAACCAATGTTCACCCTATTTTATTCATTCCCTTTGCTCTTAAAGAAAAGGGTTTCAAGCTCACAGGAGTCCAGGTTCCGGAGCACTCTTCCTTGTCCAAATACCAAGCTGACAGACTGAGCATCTATGGGCCACCCTCCCATTCCATCTCTCCAGAGACCTGCTAAGACTCTGCAGTTGAAATTAAACGAGCTACCCCGTAATTTTACATGTAACATGTCACCAGCAGTCTAAGTAATGAAGACACCTGCTGGTTGCTCACCACCCAGGCATCAGAGAGATCTCTCCTGGCATTGATTTTAATTAGTTCATTGCAATGCTTTTTGTCTTCTAATCCTTCTTTCATCAGGAAACCTTCACCCGTACTCCTTTCAGAATCCTACTCTGCAGATCTTGAATTGTGCTGAGCTGCAGCTGGCTCAAAAATTGGACCCCTTGTGTTCAGAAACTCCACTACTGAAGGCACAGCAATAGAGCAATTGCCCTCTCTTATGCCCTACTTATTTCCATGCAGTATAAATGGTTCACACACCTTGTGAATCATCTAAATTCTGTAGAATCGACATTAAAAATATCTGACCTCACTGAAAATGAAATATTTCAGCCTCTGGTACTGAGAAGTCAAAATTCATTACTGGATGAGCAGAACTGCAGCTACCCATCATAACCATTTTCACCATGTGCCACACATTTATAACAACCCTTTCCCTAACAGTAGACAAGATGTTATACATTTGATCACATGTAGGCCAGTTCCTTACAGAAAGAACCATAGTGGGAAAAGAAACTTTAGAATCTAAAAAAAATCTATTATCATTGTGATCTGGCACAGGTACAGAGAAAGGAATGCATGAAGCACAGCACAAGAGTACCTGCAAGAGAGTACAGTGAAGCACAGCCCCAGTGCCAGTAGTTGAATGCCTGTGAAGCCTTTGTGGCCTGCTAACAACAGAGCTGTGAACTTTCTGGGGCCCTTGCTTTGCTGCTTAAGGCTCATACTCTGCAGCACAGGACCAGGAATGCCTGTACTGCCTATTAAAAGAAGGGGATAAAGAGAAATTTCAAGCACTGAGACCTTACTATCTAGAATTAATGTAATGATTTTTGACTATTACAGCCATCTCTGCCATGATAAATATTATTATTTGAAGGAGGCTATTTCTAGCTTAGAGCAGCCTGTGCTGTTTAGCAATTACTCACCTCCAAGACAAGGCTCGTTCTGTCGCCAGAGACCTGCCCAGAAGATGTTCCCTGAAATGGTCTCTGACCCTGCCCAGGACAAGCAAGGATCCTCAAAGAGTGGCTCCAGGAAGGCTCTCTGGAAATAAGGGGTCTTATTTCTTGAACACAAGCTGTCAAATTAAAAAAATACATTACCAAGAAGAATAAGGCAGTTAAAATCCATTTCAGAAACTGAGAATTTGAGGATGCAAAAAACACAAACAAGGAAAATTTGAACACTTGTGATGATACATGCTATGTATCTGCAAACAACCAGTGCCAGGGAAAGAAAGGCATTTAGAAGCTGCTTTATGTACCTGCTTTAGCCATTTAATAGCTTCTATTTACCTCAGTTAAAGATGGAGAAATATGAACATGCATTACATTTTTGAGGACTGTAACACTCCCTATAAAAATAAAAATTACATGTAAACTGGTTTCTGCAGAGTGAAAAAAATGGAGGGAGAAGAGGGAGCTGTCTGAGTGATCTGGAGCTGAAGAACCAGTCATGGTGCTTCTGTTAGTGACTGACAGGAGAACAACTTCCTCTGGCACTGGGGCAGAATATTCAGACAACAGCTCCAAGTTACAGGGATCTGTTGGCCACGGTGGTAATCAGATTTATTTCCTGTCTGCAGAAGTAATTGTATTGGCTCAGTGGATGGGAGAAAAACTACAATATGCTCAGCTGGAGTCAGGGTGGTGGGAAGCTCTATACCTGGCTTTGTGCCTGCAGCTCCACCTGAGAATGGGAGAGAGATGGAGAGGCAGGCTCTGTCAGCCCCTGGGAGACCTGATGAAAAGCATTTCAAATTTGCCACATGAAGGAACTCACTCATTCCCATCTTCCATTTCTGTAATAGATATGGGAATTGGAGCCTGTTTTCCCTTAGCCTCATGCCGGTGACCTGGCTGGAGGAGGAATGGTTACCAGAGGCCTGCTACTCACTTTTGTGCAGACCAAGAGTGTCTTGTTATGTCTGCATCCCCAGCTGATACCTGCGTCCAGTTGATATCTCTTGTTTTGTTGGCTGATGTAGGAAGAGGAATTTTCTTCTGTTTCCCCCATTTCCCCATCACAGAGGAGAGCAGCTTGCTCCCAGTGAGACTGGCAAAGTAGCAGAGCCACCTACCCCCAAACCTTCAGTCCTGTAGAACTTGATGCATATTCTTTTCCAACTATTCTTTTTTTTTTTTTTCCCCAGAGGATCTAAAAAGCAAATAGGAATGGTTAAAAGAAAAAAAAAAAAAGAAAAAAAAAAGGGGGGAAAACCCATGAAACACAAGGATAGTTTAACAAACAGAAATCACTTTTTTTTCCCCTAAAACTTTAAAAAACTCAACTCCTCTGTTTAGGAAAAATTCTAGAGGTAAAAAATGTTTTTCAAATTACATTGATGATGTATTTTTGCTACGAAGCTGTTTCAGTGAAAGAAGGACTTCAGCTCTTTTATATTGAAGAACTGAGAGGTGGCTTAAAACCTCCCAGACCAAACACAACAGACTTGATGTATAGAAGTGCATGAAACAAAGCTGTTGAGAAGAAAAGCCAGCAATTTGTTCATAGAAACTTAAACATGTCCAGGCACAATGATCGGGCAGCTGTCAATCTGGAGCTGAGGTCACCTTTTTCCAGAGAGTCATCTCACAGAATCAGGTTGAAAAAGACATCTAAGATCACTGAGTCCAGCGATCAACCCGAATCTGTCAGGTTCATCACTAAACCATGTCCCTTACCTCCTCCAGCCTTGCACTTGGAGTCCCCCCAGGAGGTATGACTGTTCCTTAAGCCATTTCATTGCCCCTTTCTGTCAAAAACACCAGTGTTAACAAAAAAGTTATAGAGAACCAAACCAACCCAAAGAAAAAAACCTCTTTTTAGATATGTTTTGACGTGGATGGGGCTGCCCACACCTGATCAGAGTCTTGCTGGAGACATCCCCGGCACATGACCAGGCTGCTACCAGCACACAGACCTTGCTGTCGTGTTTGGTAGGGTCTGCCACCCAATGTAGAAAGGCGTCGGTGGAGGTAAAAGAGAGAGGAGTCTTTTGTGTGGGTTCCAAAGGGTTCTATTCCATCCAACAGTCCAGGGACAAAAGACAAGAGAATGGATGGGTCCAGGGTTCTTATACTAGGGTAAAAAGGGGCAGAGTAGAGGGAATCAACCAATGGGGAAAGACAGCATGGGAGGAGCCAACCGGGGAACAACCAATGGGAGTAACTTAGGGGAGGGGAATACATGAAACAACCAATGTGGGGGATCGAAGAAGGGAGAACTTTCTAGAAATCATACATAATCAGCTAGGGAAAATACATATACATGAACTCATACATAAAACTGGGTGGAGAACATATTAACCAATGCACTTGAAACATGTAAACTAGGAACGATTGGGAGCATGGGAATTTGCCGTAACCAAGTGGTGGGAGTTAGACTGTGGTGTCCTCAGTGTCTGTCCTCCAGTTGTCTGAGCTGTTCTCTGCAGTGGCTATGGCCACATGCAGTGCAACAATGTTTGTTACTCTACTTGCTTTGGGCAGGAGTGGCTGACGAGGGGTGAGGTGTCCATCCACACCCATGAGGAGGTTGTGACTTCTATGGTGGGACAAGAAGGAGCAGCAGAAGCTGGTGGCACATTAACCTCAACGTTGTCAATATTTATAAGTATCTGAAGGGAGGTGTCAAGCGATGGGTCAGGCTCTGCTCTGTGGTATCAAGCAATAGGACATGAGGCAACAGGGAGAAAATGATGCACAGGTTGTTTTGACCCAGATGTTAATACACCGTGTAACAGCTTGCTCCTCTGTTTGGTCTGTGCTGGAAACAACTCATCCCACTGGCTACAGTCTGATCTCTTCAGCAGACTTGCACATTAACTCACCTTCCTCTCCCAAGGAGAGTTTAACCTTCTAAAGATCGTAATTAATAGTCACAAGAACAACTCCATCCTTCTCATCAGCTTTGAGCAACTGGACCTTTCTCTGAGCCCTCCCTCACCACCCAGTTATCTCCATATCCTCTAAAGCCTTTTAATTTGGGAGAGGAACTTCTAGAGGAGCAATGACAGCAGTTTTGCTGTTGTTCTAGGCACTAAACCCTCTCAATGGCTACACTGCTTTTTGAGGAGTACCTCATCATCTACCTTCATCCAGTACCCAGGAGGTCAAACCATACATTAGGTGTTGCATGAAAATAGAAGAAAATTCCTCTTCCTACATCAGCCAACAAAACAAGAGATATCAGCTGGATGCAGATGTCAGCTGGGGATGCAGACATAAAAAGACACTCTTGGTCTGCTCAAAAGTGAGTAGCAGGCCTCCGGTAACCAAAGTACTAAATTAATTGGCAGAAAGGAATATATTCCTTTTCTTCAACCTCTCAGCTATAGAAGTCATTCATCACATTCCAGACCCTGATGTTAACTTATGAGACATATTAATTCCAAGCTGCAATGTGCTGTTCCATATTAGTCACTGCTCCTAGAGTTTCTTATGATACTAATTAAGCCCTGAGATTTTTAAATTCTCTAAGCTGTGCACTGTGTTTATATTACAGAACATAGGATTTCAATTGAGCAGCCAGCTCTTTATTGCTCATGCTCAGACTGCGGGATAATGAGCTATTACTGCTTGCCTCAGGTGATTCCTGAGCTAGGAGGCAGCAGGAGGAAGAGCTGTCGTGTGTAGCTGATGGCATTGTCTCACCATGGCAGCATTGAGGAGAGGTTGTCATAAGGAGAAATCCAAAACTCCAGGACAGAAAGCAAAAGGAAAATTCAAGGAAAGAGTGCCAGAAGCCTGAAGTTCTTATTTTCTGTTAGTGGTAGAAATAACTAAGCTCACACTTTTGATGGCAGATCGTTATTTCTCCCAAGCAATAGTATTTGACTCATGGAGCAGAAAAAAACATCATCATGGATGAAAAAGTAGACAGAAATATCTTTTCAGTCTTGGATGTATTTGCTGAGATGTTACATTCTCCTGTCTTCTCCTACCACCTGGAAATGACTAATCCCATCTGCCAACAATTGATTCTACCTTGTCTGTTGGCTTTTTTTGATTTTTGTTGTTTACTTTTTTCATAGACTCACTCTGATGTTACAGAGAAGGTACCCACAAAACATGTCTTGATCTTTAAGATGTTTGCAGTTCAGTCCTTTTCTACAGTAATTGCTAGGAAATGCTAATTTCAATCTTCCATGAGCTGCTTTGTGACCTACATGAATAGGATCCACTGGATAAAAACATATCTAGGTATTCACCATTATAGTATAAGAACTGCTGTGGCTACTGCTCACACTTTATCCTTCTCAGAAGGGTTTTGAAGTGTTATGCCTTGCTTGGGATGTGGTGGTTGGGATGGGACACTAGGTTAGGTAGAGAATGAGCAACGTGAGGAAATGAACTCCTACTCCCTTGTGTCTTGGAGTAGACTCTTACTTCTAAAGTAATATTTTCTCCACCTCAAACTCTTTATTCAGGCTTTAAAAGACAACCATCTACAGTTCTCCCCACATCATATTCCGTATCTTTTAATAACATTATTTATTGGTGGTAACAGAGATAAGGATGCACCTCTGCCATGTTCTGACTGACAATGCTTGAAGGAGGGCTGGAGGAGTGGAAGAACAACGTGTGCTTCTAGACTAGGAACCAGGCTAAGAGGATACAGGAGGTCTCAGTGTTTGATGAAACCCAGGTGCAGAGGGAGGAATTCCTTCAGAGCAGTCATCCTTGGAGTGAGTTATCCCATGCCTAGGCTTCCCCTCAGGCAGAGCTAGTCCATTCCCTGCAGAGGACAGTCTGTCAGCCAGTCAGAAAAGTGGATAAACCAGCAAGCCTTCCCTCATGATGAAGGGAGCAAGGCCCAAGAAAAAACATGTAGGTAATACATTTGGCACTACCCAAAGCCCTTTGATGCTTTACTCTGGTAAGGAATACAAAACCACATTCCAGCCTGGAGTTGACAGTTTGTACCCTGCATGTTAACAGAGAATAAAGCCATGCTTTCACTCATGCCTGATATTGATGTAATAAGCTTGAATCGTGCACTATAATCCTGGCTTCTAAATTTATTTCCATATTAAAAATAAAGGTAAAATATAATCACTCCTGAACAATATTTTCAGCTCTGTCACCAGAGAGAGCAATGCTTTTCAGATAGTAAATAATAGCATTAAGCACACTTGCAAAGGGTCTAAAACAAAAGCCTGTGAGAAGGGTTTGTGTTATCTGCAAATAATTTGTGTTCAGCAGGTTTTAGGGCTGACAGTCCTGCCTGACCTATCTTTTGTTTAATTAAATAAGACAGCACATTCCATTGAAGGCAGTGTAACACCCTCCTTTTTATCTAAATCATATCTGTTGTGAGGTGTGGAGCTCTCCCAAGATTGTCACCAGACAGAGGGACAGTTTGGGAAAGGAACCATTATGAGACTTCAGCAACGCCAGCACTTGTTTAGTTGAGAGAGACTTCCCAGAGATTCTTAATTTCTTTCAGATCCTGGAACAACAAAATATATCTAGCGTGCATGAGACAAAGCTGACCTGAGAAAAGGAGTGTAAGAGCTGAACTTCCATTTCTCCTAGCTACTTTAAATCATTTATCACTTCTAGTACAATTAGATTTACTATTCCCAAGCAAATCAAGACTGTAGATTATAGTCTAAAATAAATAGCTAATTGTATGAAATAACCCAGGCTGTAATCCGTGTGCAAAGCAGATGGACAATGGAAAAGAAGACAGAGAGTAAGCAAATGTGGAAAAAATGTGGGTATCCCAGATGAAGGTACTCCTCAAAGCCAATCAGCAGCAGTAATCACAGCTGACAGAAACAAAATTACTCTGGAATCACTGAAATAGGGAGGGATGACTGACTGGTGGTATGCACTCTGTCTCTTCTCTGCCTACTACTAGTAAGGAAAAAGTTATTAACCATTTATACAAGTGATAATCAATCAGTAACATTAAAAACCCTCACAAAGTTTCATATCCTCTGTCCCCTCAAAATTCTGTCAAAACAGATGTTATCTACAGCATTGCCTGAAGGGCCAGCAATGTCTGCCTATTTCAAACAAATCCATGTTATCCAATTTACTGAAATCAATCTGCATGTGCAGATTAATTTGGGGATGTAGATCTGTGAGTGCATCTTAATTTCCTCAGTAAGAAAAGAAAATGAAATCATGTCAGGAAGATAGACCAGCTGTAAGAAAAGAGCTGGCTGATAGCTGTGCAAAGGGCCCTTTAGGGCTATCATGTTTACCAAATTTAAAAGGCTGGCACCAACAAAAATGTGAGACGATATCTCCTTTTATGAAAGCAAAATCCAGAAATGTCTCTTGCGTTCAAAAACAGAAGACAACTTTTGTCAAACCTGATTTCTTACTTGTTCAGAAAACACCCTAAAGCTTCCTAGGCTGGAGTTTGATGCTTGAAATGACAACTTTCAAAATACTACATTTTTATGCTTTAAGAACAAACAAGGAATTTGGCATCAACTAATGCCTGAGTTTAGCACAACTCCTTGACTTTGCGTCTGCCGTTTGATGCACTTCTTATAAAATCAGCACAGTAAACAGCTTTCCTGTTTTAAGGTAGGTTTCCTTTTCTAAGGCAGGTTTATTTCCCTTACCAAAGCCTCCTTGTTCTCAGGCACCACACACAAAGACATAAAAACTGATGACTCTTCTTGCTCCCCTGCTTTGGGAACACCCCATTTGCCTTCCTCTCCTTCCTGCAAGCAGGACTGTGTGTTTCTGTCATTCTTTCCATACTGGAGGCTCTGTGAAGGATGATCTATCCTGTTGAACTGTCTTTAAGCAGGATGAATGTAATTACCTGAGCTGGAATATATCCAGGACTCTGGATTTAACAGCCATTAAAAATCTTGTTAAACATTTGTCATACCTTCTTAAATCGCCACACACAGTGACAGCTTGGCATCTGAAAGATGGTAGTTCAGAGCAGCACTGCTCCTACACCAGTGCATTTGCTCCTCAAACAGAGAAGAAGTGAATGTCCCAGCCATGGGGACAATGTGATGGATGGTGCATCAGTGGACTTTGCATTTCTCATATACTTTGCACCCAAACATCTAAAGATGGGCTGAATTAAGTTTTGGCAAGCCTTCAGGTTTGGTAACTAACTGTTGGTTTCAGCACAGGGAGACTGGAACGTGGCTTGTCAAAAGTCACAGAGCAAATTTTACAGCAGGGCAGGGAATGGAAATACCCTGGAGAGCTCACCTCTCCTGCACAGGGATCTCTCCTCCCCGAGCCAGAGGCTCTACAAGAGTTTTAAACACAGAAATAAGCTCATATGGAGCCCCATGGTCCACACTTGCACTCAAGTGTGCGTGCAAGATTTGTGCCTGCAAGACTCAACTCCTGAACCGGTTAATTACATCAAATAATGACAGTCACAGCAAGGAAAACTTTAAAGAAATTATTGCCAAAATCTGCTATTTCTCTCACCAACCTCTCACTTCCTGCCACATTCGGGGGTATTTTTTGCAGAATGTCTGACAGTTCCATGGTACTCTCCATGAGTGAGGAGTGTGGAATGAGGCTGCTCATGGGATAAATGGCCAAAGCATGGCAGGGCATGGGCTGGAGGTGGATTGATGCAGCATAAGGTCTGACTGCTTGATATTCTGGCAGTAGAGAGGGTCCAGGCTGACCTTTTAACACAGTGTTGCATGAGAATATTTGGAGAGGAGGGACTGTTGAGAAAAAGCTGTTTGTTGGGGAAATATTGATGTATAACTGGTTCTGTTTGTAAATTAACGTGCAGATGACCCCACCATCTTTTCCTGCACAGCTGGAGCAACACACGTTGTGAAGAGAATCGACCTGTTATTCTTAGAGTGTAAGCTGCTCAGTTAAGGTACTTAAAAATGGTTTCATGACTGTAGCTCATTACCAGATGACATCTTCTCCTTTATAGTCTCATTTTTAATATGCATTTATATTAAAATGAGACGTTGTAGCTTGATCCAGTTTTCATTACAAATTCAGATCTTAAAAGGAAGTAGATAATAAATCCCAAGTTAAACCTCATAGTTATTTATGCCATTCCCCAAGTGCTAATGGGGAAAGTAATAAAGTAATGCACTGCAGACAAATAAAAGAAAGTGACTTTATTCTAATAAAGCAACTTATCTCTAGACTTCTATCCTCTATGTTCTTAGCCTATGATAAGTATTGCTAATGTAGCACACACTTCTGGTTCTTCAAATACTTGGTGCCAGTGGTATTTGCTTATCCAGCTGTATTTGTTAATCCACTGAAGTCCTGTGTAAGGGAATCCTTGATTACTCTTAGGCATGAGGAGCTTGTGACCTTCATCAAGACTGGCCGCTATCACCAGCTGGCTCAAAGAAATTACCTTAAGTGAGAGTCATATTCCCTTCATAGTTTTTCTGGTTACATGTTTAACCTTAAAAAAGCCCATGTTTCTTTTAGGAAAGAGAGAAACTCCAGCTGAGCTTGTTGCTTAGAGCACATTGGACTCTTGATGTACTTTTGAGCCTATTACAGGTCAAGGGCCTGTGCTCATCCTAGAGCATAGTCTCAGAAAGGAGGTTTTGTAGGTAAGGTAGAAAAATCTTTACCTTCTCTGAAAAAAAAATTGGCATCTTCTACAACAGAAACTATCATTCAATCAAACAAGCAAACCCAAATGCCTTGATCTGGAGAATGGAGTATGGCAAAGAGTACTAAAAGAGAAAGATCTTCTTGAGGGAAGTACTGGCAACATTTGCCCATCTTAGATAAACAGAGCAAAAAGGTTTCAAAATATAGAAGTATGAAAACAAGATCACCCTAAGATGATCTAGAGCAGCCTCAAACAACACCTGCTCTCTATAAGCTATAAGAAAAGCTTTAAAAGTCAGTATTTGCTATTCCTCTATCAGAGACTCATTTCACTTCACCATCCTAAACTGGGTATCCAGTTTAAGCTAACTGTGCTTCCCATGTAGCCAGTTGAAAGGCAGGATCACTCATCCCAAGCTAAAGGAGGAGAGTAAAATATATCACCTTCTGTAAATCAGTCTCCACTGCCTGCTGAGGGGGTCTTGGCAGAATGTCAGGTGCAAGTGGAAGTCACTAAAGGGAGTCAGGACCAGCCCCACCCCAATCAGCAGACATGGGCTGACAGCTGGTGTGTTCCTCACCAGAAGGGTGGTGGTAGCATGGGACCAAGGCAAGCCTGGTGCTCTGCAAGAGAAAGAACTAATAGAGAGACTGGATTGTGCAAGGGTTGAATTCAACCTGTTGGTTCTCAGTGATCCCATCCAAGAACTCTGACCATGGCTTGCAGTTAGATATATGAAATGCAATTATTTAAAGTCTTTCACAGTCCTTTTGTATCATGGAGGATTAGCCTGATGAACTCTACAGCCACAGGGAGTGCAATTTTCAGTTTTACCTCATTTTAATACCACAGAAGTCAGTATTAAATTAGTTTTTAAAAAATGCCTGGATACAATGGGAACAGAAGTAGATGAACACTAAGAATTCCTGGTAATCTTATATTCCCTTATGGGATTGTCCACAAAATGTATGGATAATTTTAAAATCAGATTACCATCGATTATTTCTTGCCCCATTTGGTCACAAAAACAACTGGGATCAATCCCACCAAAGTGTTGCACTTCACCGCTGGGAATCTTTTGTCCAAGAGTTTAATACTGTTATAAGGAAGATGTACATAAGCAAAATTGATGAGAATGGGGCTGGAAGCCAAGTCTGGAAACATGGCAACTTTTCCTATAATGAAGTCTCCAAATATCTATAGTTTCAATAATAATTCTATTCCTGCAGTGATTGAATCAAGATATCCCATTAACTTAATCGCCTAAAACCAAGCTAAATTAGTGTGGCTGGAATTACAACAACAGATACAGTATAAACAAACAAAAAGAATGCACAATAATTGAAACATTTTAGTTTAATGCTGTCACTTAATAATGCCTGGATCTCATTCCAAATGGGAATAAGCAATACAATGGAATGAAAACATCTTTTGATGAACCACAGAGCTAGGGTGTGCTCTAGCATCTGGCTTAATAAAGATAGATACTTTTAAGTCCATCTTGGTATATCCACAGTGCACATGAGAAGGGGTTTCACTCAGACTCAGAAAGTGAGAAAGGTGCTAACAAATTTAGTTTAGTGTAGTGTGTACCCATGTATGTGTGCATGGCAGAGGGCAAAATCAAATGAAGATTATGAAGAGGCACAGCTGTTAGAGAAGTCCTTGTAGGGTTGCAACAAACAAAAAATGGGATAGAAATTTGAGTCAAGGGGCTCACTAACAAATGGTTTGGTAGTGTCAGGACACCTATGGTATCCTAACCAGTGTTAGGTTCACCTAACACTGAAGTTAAGGAGAGGGATTTGGTGTGGGATGTCTGTAAATCGTTAAGAGTTCATTTGCCTTAGTTTCCATTATCAGTTGTTCCTCCAATAGGATTTAATTTACTGTCTACATTTTGACTAATTTCCTGTCTTAAAAAAGAAAACATCACCACCTCTGTAAACCAAATGAAATCGGGTGTGTACCAAGACAGGAGAAAACAACATTTGTGATGCTCTGTAAATTCACTGCAAATCAGCAAGACAGATTCTTCTTACATGCCCCATTTTTGTCTCTTAAAACAATGGAGACCTACTTTGATTTCCTTTACCATTGTGCTCATTTCTCAGTTTCCTCCACTGCCCATTTCACACATTAATCACCTCAAGAGCAGAGACATTGTTTTGTTTTAGGCCTCAGACAGCTTCACTGCCGTCCTTTCTCTTTCCGTTGTTCTGACTAATCCCAGGTTTCCTTTTACCTGGCTAGTAAGTGGCAGCTGAACTAATTTGTTTCAGACCAAATCTCTTGTAACTCTGCAAGGCCCTCTCACAATATTTTGTTTTTGTAAAGAGATTGCATATCTTTGTGCTTTGGTGAGCAAGCCAGGGAAGGAATTACTGCTTTGTCTTGTTTTATATTTCTCTATATCTAAGAAATACAGGCTCCTTTTTTGTTCTTTTCCACAGCTTTAGCTACTTTATTGGTGGAGAGCAGCTTTTTGCTGCCAAAGTGGATGCTCAGGACAAGCTCTTCCACAGAGTAGAGAAAGTCAGTGTCAATGACCACTGCTGTTGATGACCAGCGATTACCTGAGGAGACCCCTAACGTGTCTTTATGTCAGTGAGATCAGAATCCAGCCTGCTGCAGATGGTGGTGAGTGTCCTGTTGCTTTCTAGGAATTACTAGGTGGGATCTAATTTGTTCTTTTAAATACTCAGACACAAATTGTTCCAAGCTGTTGATTTATAAAAATGTCTACTTTTGATACCTCTTCTTTTTTTCCCCACAGCTGCTGCTGGAACAAAAGTAAATGCCAGCTAAATACAACAATTGATTTTCACGTCAACGTGTAAGTGTCTTGGCAACAGTAGCCTGGGAGAGAAAAGAAATAACAAGGTTCATGCATTTGTGCCATGTGAAAAGTCACAAACTGATTCTCTTCACAAAATGATGGCTTGAGTTTGTTAATGCGTTTTTCTGACAAAAAATAAATGTAAGATTAATAAGGTGTGAATCTTACTCTACCGGCTGCCAGGCTGGTGGTGAAGACACCACATGCTCAAATACACTGCTCTTCATCAAAGTATCATCTGAAAAGGCCCAGCAGAAATGGGTGCTCTTTAGTACAAGCACAACAAAAATACAGTAAAAACCATTGATCATAAGAGCATAACAAGGAGAAGGGTTAAAAATAGGCAAAATGTTCATAAACATGAAGTGATTTGCCCCATGTGAAGGTGGGACTCCAGTGTCACCTCTCAATGTCCTTTGGAAGACCCTCCTTACCAGAGAACACAGCAGAGAACACTGTCTGCAACAGTGGGCAAATATAAAGGTTTCATTCTAAAATCCTGAGCCTGCAATTTCCTCCCCAAAATTCCCAAGCTGAAAACATTTCTAATGATATAAAATTCATAACAGAGAGCTCTGTTCTGGGCTGTCTGGCTGATGTGCCATTGCAAAGCCCTTTGTCTGCTGTTCATAAAAAGTCAGGAACCTTAATTTTTGTTCACACCAATTAGCACTTGCTTCCTGGAGCCACGGTGCTGACACCGAGTCCCAAGTGAATAATGACAGCCTGTGTCACGCAAGCAGGCACCGAGCACGTCAGCTGAGCTTCAGACAGCCTCAAGAGGAAACGCATCTCAGCAGTGAAGTGTGTTAATTTTGGGTTCATCTTTTTTACATTGGGGTCTTAATGGTTGGACTTGATGATCTTAGAGGTCTTTCCAGCCCAGAAATTCTATGATTCTGTGATTGTATACAGCAGCTATACAGCATCTTCACAAATGAGTCAAGGTTGAAGGAGTTACTTGGTGCTGACATACATTACTTTAAAGCCTACTTAAAAGAAATTAAGGGCTCTTCACATCCAGTGTGATTGTCACATTTGGCTCACACTGAAGCATAAAGAGGCCACAACTCTGAGTGATTTACGTCCCAGGTTTTGCAGTGGTCTGTGTTTCAGAATCCTTGCAGTCCAGTTGACAATTCAAATTCAAATGTCTGGGCCAGATGGAGATGAATGCTGTCTGAGGCTGTTCTGGGAGTTATATCTGGGGCTCCTTAGGATAGAAGCAAAGAGTGGCTTCTTTGGAGAGAACTTGAACCCTGTCTTTATTGATATCCTTTGTCTTATAAAGCAGCTCCATGTGGAGAACAAGGCTAGGTATTGTTTTCTGGGCCCTACAACAAGGCAGATTTTCCCCACCACAGGCCTGGTAAGTGAAAACTTCTTCAGCAGAACCCAGGATGGCAATAGAGCTCAACATATGAAGTTCGGTTTGAGCTGAAGAGATTTCCATTGGCTTCAGTTTGTCTTGCACTGCTGTTTCCATGGCTGTGTTTGGATGCTGGTGGCTTCACTTCCAACTGCAATATTTTGTCCATGGTTTCTATTTAAATGTGCTGCCCATGGCTGTATTATTTTTAATTGAAGTGAGTCTGGCACCCCCCATCAGTCTTGCTGTGGCTTTACAAAGAAGCAGAGGCAGGAAGAAGGCTCACATGCTGCTGGGCTGAACTCAACTGAACTGGACTGAAATAAATTTGTTTGCAACACAGTTTGACATTTTAAGAAAACAGTGGCAAATAACTGTAATTTCTTTTTTATTGTGCTAAGAATAGGAACACACAGAGAACAGAAAATGGCATCTTCATTGCACCTGAAGAGTTGAGGCAGTAGGAAGGATGGAATCCATTTGTTGATTTTGATTTTGAATGTAAATGCTGTTTCTTTCCCCACTAGCATTACTGAATGCCTTTAATTAAAGAAGAGTGTTTATAATTTACATCTTGGCT
The DNA here is from genome assembly GCA_013397115.1 of Edolisoma coerulescens. Taxonomy (NCBI): domain Eukaryota; kingdom Metazoa; phylum Chordata; class Aves; order Passeriformes; family Campephagidae; genus Edolisoma; species Edolisoma coerulescens. The sequence goes on from VWZW01002766.1 coordinate 388,035, forward strand.
TTCTGAGAAATAACTTGTTAGAAAAATGAGAGGAAAGAAGCATGGTCTAGTCACAGGTCTGAGAAGCCTGTGTGTCAATAGCGATCTCCCAGATACCATTTTTATTTCTGTAAGATAAACCTCTTCCTTAGTTACACAACTTTCTTAGTAATTACACATAATGACTGCAGTTTTGCATAATGACAACACTTATAGGTAATGACTGCATGGGGCATGACAACTTCTACTGTACTGGTCTTTTAGCTTTCAATTGTATAATATTTAAGGAGAGAGAAGACAATATACACACCAGCAAAGAGCTGGCATTAAGGCATGCCTTTACTCTTAAATAAAAAGTAGTTTGAACCTGTCGGAAGAACAGGGATAAAATTCTTTCCAAATTACTTCAAAATGCCAGAGTTCAAGCGATGGGAGCCACTTGCCAAGCACAGGAGTTGTCTTTACTGTCTGAGAAATGCCAGAGCCTGGGTACACAGCAGGGAGCCCCAACTCCAGGAGTTGTCCAGATTTCATCCTCTTTCATGGGTCAACTATCTCAGAAAAAACACCTTGGCTTTATAGTTGAGGCGTAGATGGATAGCTTAAAAAAACAAATGTTGAGCTAAAAGCTATAAGGATGAAATTCCTGACTGTCAGGAAAGATGATGGTCTGGACTCGTGCAGGTCAGGAAGCCTTTTCTGCCCAGGAGCTGCTGACAGGTGCTCCAGGTCTGAATGGACATTTCCCAAGGGCTTCAGTTTTAGAGATCAGTGAATGACCTTCCCCTGCTTGGGCGGGGTTAACAGCTCTGTGCGTTCCAAGGGGTTGTAACAGAAGTAGCTAGGCACCTCACCAATTCTTCGGTATTACGTCCCTGGTCCTTTAAATATGCATTGCCCTCTTTTTAACTTTATTGTAATGATTTTTCGGTTCCCCAGAAAGTTCAGAAAAGACAGTGCACATCCAAGGAAGAAGAGGCCAAGAAAATGCATAGCACTCCTAGCATCAAGAAAAGTGGGTCCCAGCCTGGGTGGTTCCTAAAAGCCTTGCAAGAGGTAGGGAGGGTTGCCCATCAAGCCCCTAAAAGTCACAGAAGAAGAAGTAATGTGCTGTGAAAGTTTAGACCAGTTTCTCAAGTATATTCTTTCTGGATGTATGTACAGCTACTGGATCGTGAGAGAGAGTACAGCAGAACGCGCCGGCCTAATGAGCGGGGTATGTGTGACTTAGATCCCAGTGAAGGCTGTCATGACCTTCTGTGAGGAGTGCAGCTATCCCTGGAGACAAGATATTTCTGAGAATGTGGTAACTCAATTCCATGGCTTCAGTCCCACTCTGAGGACATACTGCATTTGCTTAACAGGAATACCTTTTCTCGCTCAATTTTGCCTTCCGATTTACCAGCACAGCCATTTCCTCAGCTTGGCGCCAACTGATAGTTGCTCTTTTGGAGTGCTGTGCATCTGCCCAGCCCACTGCAGACAGAGCCACACTCCCTCCTGCTGTGCTGGAAGGTGACAGGACTTGGGGAAGGCTTCCCCCAGGGGCTGTCTGGCTCCATCAGGCAGGTTTTTGCTGCCTGGATGGGTACAGCTGCTTTGGATCAGAGCTGGCTGCCATCCAGCTGGCACAAAGCAACGGGAGGAAAAGTCCTCACCACTTTTCCTGAGCCTTAATAGTGCTATATGAGGACCTTCAGGAACTCCATTAAGGTGAGGTAAATTGAGTTAATTATGCACATTAATCATGCTTATTAATGTAGTGCTAATGAGGATACAGGGTCCTTTTTTTTACCTGACACTAGGCAAGCACAAAAAATCCTACTGACTAAATGGTGTATGTGGGAGGCAGGGCATGAAAACTCTGAGACAAACTAAAAAGATCTACCTGCAAAAATTGATTATTTTTTTGGCAGGGATTTCTACCTCTTTACATTCACATCTGATTCCTGCCACCAAAATCGAGACTTCGTCTTGTCAAAACAAAACTGCCTCTATGGACAGAGAAGTCCTTTGCCATAGCTGATCACCTGCATGCCAATTGCATGGTGCATCCCACAGTACCTGAACCTCTACAGTGCTCCTGTTTCCATGGCTAGGACTAGTCCAGACAGTTATACACAGAGCTGTGCTGTACAGGCACAGGGGTGGGAGCCAGCCTCTCCTTCATGGAAGTTCACTGCCCTTAAAACTGACAGCAAGTTTAGAAATTTGGCTTTCTCCTGCTGTGCCCTTTTGTGAGTAGGGAAAGACAGCAGCCTGCAAGATATACGGTGGAGATTGTCTCTGGAGGAGCATTGTAAATTCATTGTCTGACCAGTTCCCTCTGAAACCAACATTAAGCAGTTCTGGGACTAATTGACTCTCAATTCCTTGTGGAATTCAGATCGGGTTTGGGCCCCTCTGTTCTACATCCAACATTACTCCAACAAGTTTTGCAATTTTTGGAAAGATCAGTGTGTTCTCATACCGCGTCTCAGGGATCACAGCACCTGTCATGACTTCTCATCACAAAAATACTATTCTGATGGGATTCAGAACAGATATTTGAACTCCAGAAGTCTTCAAATCAAGTGTCAGTAATATCTAAGGAGCACCATACAGGACTCAGAGGAGAGGGAGGGCCAACTATTGTGTGGTGCCACCATGGCCAAACCACTCTAGCAGTCCTAGTCTTGACCAATGTGGACTGCTATGCACTATTTGAGGTCAAGCTTTGGGGTCAAGGATGAGATGAGGAGAGTTTAGGAGATACGAAACTCAAATACAGAAGTAACATCACTTCTAAGCTTTGAGGAGAGGCCCATGAAACTGAATGGAGGCTCTTCAGGGTCCAAAAGGTTTTCAATATTTAGAAGAACCAGATGAAGAGCAAAACAATGAAGAAAGGGACTTGAGTAACAAGCAACTTAGGATGACATTTTCCTTTATGGGGTTTAATGCCTTTGTATTTGCCCTTTTCTCTATGTTCTAAGGCAATTGTTTATATGTGGTCAAGGAATAGGAAAAAAAGACCATAAAAATACCCAAGAAGTTTCCCATAACCTTTCACAAGTAATCTTGATTTGAAAATATCTCCTGCCCATAAACAATACATCTGAAGGAATTAATCCAGATGCCATCTTCTTTTGGCAGCAGATTTGGTCATTGGCTCCCAGAATGCTAATACTGTAAAAAAACATAGTGTTCAATGCTAGGATAAAAAGGAATACAAGGAAATGAATACTTAAATATGAATACAAAGGGTACAGGAAATATAAAATAGTCTTTGAGAGCAGCCTACAGACTGACTGATTTTGCTGAGAAATCTTGGCAAACAGGAGTGTGGTGAGCACATGGCAAAGTGCAGGTGACAGAGGTTTGTTTCTCAGTCCTGTCCTCCCATGTGACTGACAGGAGATCCATCGAGACTCACAGATTTGTGCTCTGGCTGAGATTCACCGTATGGAGGGAAGGACTCCTTCCCCATTCATAATGTCAGCTAATATGGTATAAACTCCTGTACCATATGCATCAGTCCTCCTTTCCTTCACATTTGGGATGGAAGTGCCTCTGCCACTGAGTGAGAGCAATGGGAAAGAGCAAGTATGGTAGGATGAAAGAAGAGGAGGTTAAAGAAGGGAAAGAGAGTTGTTGCTTTGCTTTGGCCTGTGAAGTGCCAGGGACATTCCTGTGGGGGCTGCCAGAAGCTCTTGTTGCCCTATCGATGAATGTCCCTTTCTCCTCTGGGAGGTCTGGTTAGCATTGTCTGCACTAAACTTCTGGATGCCTTCCCAGCTAGTTCTGTAAAGACAAGGCTTTATTCTTGTACTTCCCTTCTGCTCTGATAGACCTTTCCATGACCCTCCAGGATTAACTGCTGGCTTACTCCTGTGAACAGCCAGACAACATACAGGCTGGAGTGATCCCAAAATTCTCTGGGAGTATGCTTTCTGTTTGTCACTCTCAGCAGTGATGAAGAATCAACACCACCCAGTTCAAGAGTACAAATATTTACACTATTCTGACTGTCAGACTCCAGGTTGCCAAATACTTCACTATGCCATGAATTATGTAGCATACAAAGCAATTCACCTCCTGATCTCCTTCAGCTTATACAGCATCAATGTTTAAGGTAATTGGGAACTCCACATCTTCATTGGGCCACTCTGCCACTGATCCAGTGGGTTTTTGAGCAGTGCTGTACTCTCCCTGGTTCAGGTTCATAATCATCATGAAAAGCCACAGTAGCAGATATTTTTCCTCTGCATCGAAGATGAGACTGTTTTCACTGGTGAAGTTAGAAAATGTTTATGTGAGAATGCACTAGGAGAAACTGGAAATGACAGAAGGTGGACTGGGCCATTAGATTGTTTTCCTTCCCATGTCTTTCTCTGTCAATGGCCTGTGCTGTCCAGCGGACACTACATTCCAATGAGCCACATCTTTCCAGGTGTTTCAGAGATCATGGACATCTTCTCCTCCTCTCTCCCAGCCCTCCAGGGTACAGTCACCCACATAAGGACTTCAGGAGGGTCCAGTCCAGCTGTCTCTCCCTTACCCATCCCCACAGCTCCATTTGACACAGGATTAACCACTGGATTACTGTCAGTAGTGGCAGACAGCCCAGCCTGAGCCAAAAGGTTATAACCCCACAGTCCTCATTACCTGAATTTAGCCAGACCCTTGCACTGCGGATTGCACAGTCTCCTTGCTGATACCACTTTCTACTGTGTGTGTCAAGAGCTCTCCAAGTGATTAATTACTTTGTTGATACGCTGAAGATGGTGGCAAACTCAGATCACTATCAGAAACATGTATTTGGTTTATTTTATGTAGCCTGAAATACTCTGTGGAAATACTTCCTATTCTCCTTCCTGTATTACCACAGGAGTTCTGTACAGCTCTGATTTAGCCCTTTGGTGGCACAGGGAATTCCTGCCAGCAAGTCTAACACGTGCCTGCACTTCTGTCTTTGCAGGATGTCTATCATCTTCTCTTCCATGACAATTTTTTCAGCTACAGAAAGCTCACTGCTTTGGTTTCATACACGATTCTCCTGCAAAACCCTCTGCTGGTCACCTGCCTCACATCTGCCAGAATTTTGGGGGATCCTCTTCTTTCCTGCACTGACCTCATGCCACTTGTTTCGTTGTGCAGCGCTGTTTCCATCAAGGAACCTGCTGTGAGTGCACATTGCTGATGTGTCTCAGCTTTAACACCCCAAACTGTATCAGATTCATCAGCACTTGTTTCAAATCTGTACCTCTTGGGTAGCCCCAGAAACCAGCAAGCCACAAGACACCAACACTTGTGGGTCAATCTAACAAACGGTTATATTAAAAAATTCACATGCTATAATTAGCACGTGTAGACCATGGTTATATGGATTTTATTCTTGCTAGTTAACATTTATGCTTGGCTAATGGTCAGGGATTTTTATCAGAATTGGAAAACAGGCTAGATCTGTACAGGGAAGGAGGGGCAATATCCTCCCAGACACTCAGAGCACTCTAGCTGAAGTTGCCCCAGAGTTTCCCTATGCTATGGTTAATTATGTGAATAACTCTGAGACGGCCAGGGACCTGAACTGGCCACGGTTTTTTCTGGTTAATCTCAGAAAGAGTCTGGTTTGTTCATAATCCAGTAGAGAATTCACATTAATAACTCGCATCAATGACTTCGTGTGCAATTTTGTATTGTATTTCCATTTTTCTTTGTCCTATTCCTGGTTCCATGTATGACTTCCTGCACTGGTGCATCCCCTCAGCACCCCCAGGCTGCACTATGACCTAAGAAATGCTCGTTAGGCCTCAGCCTTGATGAACTGCACCTGGGCTCAGCTCCTCTTGAGCTCATCAGATACACTGTTCCCAGGAACTAGTCCTGTCTAACGACTTCCTGCTTTTTAATGAACAGCCTTGGAAACTTCTTTCTCTTTGCCTGAATAACAACCCAAGTGCAATAATATTTTTGTTATTGAACCTTCAAAGAAAGTTCCTGACCCAAATTGCGGCCAGATGGAAAATTACTACGACTACAGCCAGCTCTCTTGCAACCCCATAAACAGCAGTCCAAAGGGAGACCCTTGGGGTCCTCCTGGACTGCAGCAAGCAGCCACCAGCAGGTCCCTCTGAGGGGGACCTCTCAGAGCCAGGGAACTCTGAAGTTTGCTGTACTCAGAGCACTGGCAAACAACAACAGATCCTGGGCTGATCCTCCCTCTCCTCTAGGCTCAACCCTCTGCCCGTTGGGAAGATGCAAAGTCATCCAGCCTGAGAAACTCGCTGAATTTGAAGAGAATTTTGTTCTGTGTGCCTGCAAGTGGGTGTGCTATAGCAAATGGACTATGGATATGGCTCTCCTAGGTTCTAAAGCACTTTAGATTTGTAAGATAAGCCTGTAAGACAGTTACTCTTGTAGTACAGTGAATTCTATATGAATCCTTCATTAAATTTTTTAACTTAAACTATCAATTAACTGCTGTTTAAATGTTGTTTAACCTTTAGGCATTAACTGTTGGCCAAGACTGGGTCTCAGTTTAACAAGGGGGTCTACTCTGAACATTTTGTATCAACAGGAAGGTCTTCCTTATTTCTTTTTATCGTTACCCTTTCCTACTCTTATTCCTTTCTTCCCCTCCTAACCCCACTTCCCCCCCTTGCATAATTTTTTGGGTTTATTTTGATGGTAGATTAATTGATTTTTAGATTTGCTTTTTCTCTGTGTGAGCCTTTTCCATCTGCAAGAAAGCTCCAAAGTCAATAGTTACAATAGTTGCACCCTAACTTTTATGACATTTAGAACAATGTGGGTTTGTTCATCTCCATATTTCAGAGTTCCCAGACTGTAATTTATTTCCTGGAAGGATTCTGTCAAATAACTTGAAAAACTTTTGTAGTGCAGCATCTGGTTCAGAGACAGTAATCAGCAATGGCATTGAAAAATTTTGCATACAGCCACCTTTTTATTTAAGCTATAGCTGAGTTTCTGCAGTTTACCTCAACTCATACAATGATTTAATCATTCTTTTGATCTCTGTGAACCCTGGTAAAAGTTTCTTACATTTAATTTGTGGTCCTAACTTTTAAAATTAAATCAATAACACTTTGTTCAGTGAGAGACTTTTAAATGCAGGCATAGCTCTAAGCTTGGGAATAGTCTAATTGACTTCAAAGGAATTAAAAGGTGCTTAAGCACCTTGCTGAATTAATAACTAATTGCATTATAACTTCAGGAACAAACTTAGTTTAACTTGAAAGTTCAGTATAGTTTATTCATACTTCCAATTACAGATGGAATGTTCAGATCTGTATGAATAAACACAGTGGCATATCAGAAATTTCAAATTAAAACTTGCATGAGGGAAAGAAAACTAGCTCTAGAGATACAGAAAGAAGCTGGTCTAACACAATTCAAAAGCTCATCCAGAAAATTGATGTTCCTGACTTTATTCTTGCAAGCTGAAAGATTATAAGGACTGACAGTATAAAATTACAAAGATAGGAGAAATGAATGAACTACTGGAAGGGAATGAAGGGTCTATTCAAAAGACAGTTCCTCTTGCTTTTCCTGCTGAAAAGGTTTCTGTTACTTGTCATACACAGAAAATGCTGTAGTTTTTCTCTTCTGCAATACTATGTGCAGAAGAAACAACCAAAAAAAAAAGTTTTGATGGTATTTGAACAGATTTCAAGAAGTCTTGGAGTGTGCTATGAATAGAAATACATTTGTTAACTGAGGGAGAGGAACAAGACATTTTTTCTTTGCCAAACCCAGATAAAATGTAACCAAATTGCTGGACTGGTGAGATTATATCCTCTCCTCCTTCCTTGCTCCCAAGGACAATGGAAACTTCTAGTGTAAAAGCTTTCTTTTCTTGGCTAAAATCATTATGAAAGATGTTGTTATTTTTAAAATCCATTGAAAAATAAGACTTTAATAGAAAACTTTAAAATGTGATGTTATAATAGGATCGTGCTTTTAATTCATGTGAATGCTTAAGGAATTGACCTGGAATTGTCCCTTTAAATAAGCACTTACAGAACCATGTCTTTTGGTTCCGAATGCATTAATACTCCTGGCATACACATTTTGAGAAATAACCATTTAAAACAAAGGGCAGATAATTCATCTGATTTCAACTTGTGCATGATCACAGGGCAGTAAGTCTTGGGCTAATTCAATCATTTTGATGAGCTTACATCCAAGACGAATATGGTTTATAAGAAAGAGCAAAGCTGAGTTTCCAGCCACTGTGTTGACTAAATTATTATTCACACATTATTCATCACTGTTGCAAATACACCACATCCTTCCTGTGCTGTTGCAGTCACCTGCTGTCTGAATGCAGCTATCAAAGTCATGTGTTATTATGATATATGGTGCAGTAAGCTGGAAGATTTTCCACATAAATCAAAACAGCCAGAGATTTGCAAGTTAGCCTAGTTTACATCAGGGTCCCGACCTGCAAGAAATAAAATTATAAATATGTCTTTTCACCCTCTTGAAATGTTACCATAAGCAACTGGAGGAAAATGCTTTTCCATTACTGAAGACAAAGCGTGTGGACTGCTGAGTGTGGGTGGCAGAAGGCATCTGGGAAGGGGCAAAAGTCTTTTAAAGCATCATTTGCTTGTGATCAGAACCTGTCTGTGTATCCTGCAAAGGGCAGATAAGAAAGGCCTGTTGGGCTCCTTGTGTTTCTGAGGAATCTCTTTGGGAAGTCTCTTTTCTTGTGTAGTAACTACCTCACCTGCTGCAGACAACCTTATATATGTTTCTTTTCTGCAGAACTGGATCCCAGCATTTTTGCTCAGATGAGATAAGTCGCTGCCAGCTGAATAAAAGGAAGGGCTATTATCCATCTGTGTTGATGGAGCTGACATTTTGTGTGCTGTGGTAACTTCTCTTTGCTTCTCAGGGCTAAGTGCATTACAGTGTGAGACTTAACAAGCAAATTATCTAGTTGGAGTAGTTAGGGGGCTTCCATTAACCCAGGTTTCCCATGCAAGAACTTGAATCACTCCCTTGTAAGTAAGGAATGTCCTTAAGCTGGTATCAGTGGGGCACTGAGGCTGGGGGGGTGAATCAGCCTGGGTGGCCTCAGCTCTTTGGGTCACCCTGGAGCACCCACGTGTTCGGTGGCACGGAGCAGGTCTGGCTGGGGAACAGGTTCATGCCCCACCACCGGTGGGGAACACCCTGTTTCCTCAACAACAGGGCTCACACATAATTCCTGTGAGATCCCAGAGGACCTGGGCAGATGACAAAAGAGCAGGATTAAGGATGAAACCCCACATGTAATAGAAAGGATTTGCAAAATAAGGTATGGGGATAAGCCTAGGCAGTGCACCCTGTGTCCCTCTGTCTGAGGATGTATTTGCAAGGCTTGTGAGGAGCTCTGGGTTTGAACACTACTCTGCTTGCCCTGAACTTCTTTAGTCTCTTAAATCTTAGACTACAATGCCCAGTCTGGGTCCTTTCTGAGCCCCTAGAAATGGTGTGTCACGAGGCCGCACTTCAGGCTTGTTGCACAAACTGTGCTGATGATTTTCCATCATAAAACAAGCTGTTGAGACCTGATTCTGAGATCAGAACTTGGGAGTTACAGGCTGCTTCAAGAAAGATATTGGGGACTTCAGCCTCTCTTGAAAGCTGCAGAGAATACCAAATGAGGATCAGAGATCTTCAGGACATTGCAGAATAGGAAGAGAGGCTCAGTACTGTGGCCAAAACACAAATAACCTGTGCGGCACCACAACTTGTCCATCTGGGAGCCCACTGGTAAACATTAATCTCTCCTTGCAGGAGGTAAGTATTTTTGAAAAAAATTAGTTTGCTTTTTGTTTTTATCCACAACTTTCACTGTATATCTGAAAAAATGTTTTACGACTAGTTTCATTTTCTGAAAATATCTGTCCATGAACCAGCTGTATTATTGAGAGAGGAAAAAATGTTCAGCAAACATCCTTTGGAAACAAAGATGTGCAAAGTGTTTTATCTATTTCTTTTAAGAAGAATGGATTGAAAAGTGTGGATGGACTTTTAACCCCCTTCAGGACTGAAACGCTGATGAAGCCGTATGGGAAACCTATTCAGTAGAATATCTATGGATAAATGAAAGAATTCAGTTTTTTTGAAGCTTCTTATTCTTAACACTAAATTCCATTTCACAAGGCATACGTACATGCATCTCTAAAGTATTACCCGAAAAATCCTCTTAACACTGCAACAGCTTTCATCTCTCTGCTTTCTGCAAAGACTAATCCATACCTACAGAAACAAGGGACCTTTTGTTCAGCTCCATTCTTAGGACATTTTTTGTTAAATTTTTCCTCTGTAGAAGAATAGCAGAGTAAAGGCTAATATGGACCCAAGGAAGCAAATACAAAGGCAGGCTTACATTCAATGTGTGAATCTCGACTCAAAAGAGGATTGGATAGGCATGAGGATATTATCCATCTGTAGTTAATACAGATCTCTCTATGATAATGTGTTTGTGGCCCTGATTATCTGCTTGAGCTGCCCTAGAATCACAATGACAGAATAAATTGAATTTGGAGTAATAGTGCTGTCTAAGTCACATCTATATTAGTAAATTGGGTATTTTCAGGGCCAATTTCTGGTACAAAGGTGAGCCACTATAGACTGGCCCCAAATTCAGCTGAGCTTCTTCCATCTTCAGTACAAGGTGCCTGCACCAACAGTGATTGCTGGGACCAGTTTTCAGCCTCAACAACCACCCACCTGCACTGGGATTTGAGCCAGTACCACTTAACCGTGGGACAAAACCACCCCAAGGACCATCCTGAGCTCACAAGAAGAAATGTCAAAACGCAGCATCAGAGGGTGTTCCTGGCCTGGTGTCATTTATGTCTCTGTATCTGCTTATGCTGGACTGCAGACCTGTGCCTGGGAAAGGTGCTGAGGACAAAGTTGTTGTTGTGTGTGTGTGACACAGACTTATGCCAACTGGGGCAGATCTCTGGGAACTTTTTCTTTCCTTCCCACTGCTGTTTCTTTCAGTGCAGTGTGTATTATCTCACAGGAATCATGGTTCTGGCTGCTGTTAGGGTTAAAGACAGGCAGGTAACCTTGAGGAAAGATGATGGGGACCACTGGTATTCAGATTAAAATGCTTCAAGCCAATATTCTAATCAAGGATTTTTGGTGCATGCTTCCTGTTCATTTCAGTGCCCTTGCAGACAAATGGGGATTTTCCACAGCTAATTTAACAGGCTGTGTAATTCACTGGTGAGCTACACACCACCCATCTGTGCCAGCCCACAGAGCAGAAGGGCTGGGATAGCCCCCAGCTACAGAGCCCAGCTTGCAGCACGCTGTCATTCATCTCATTCCCAAGCTCCTGGCTCACATGCCTGGCCTGCCAGCTGACTCAGAGGCTTGCTCACATGTGCCTATTAAAACCCGAGTAAACTGGTCATCTCCAGCTCATTATAACTTTGCTTCGTATGTTTGGTTTTTTCTTATGGCTGATTTCTGTTTCAGATCCAGAATCTGCCTGGAGTCAGTGGTCAGTGCTGACAGAGCAGCAACCATCTTCCCCAGAACCCCTGTGTGTGGAAGTTGGTGATTGGTTCTTTTATTGAGCTCCAAAAACTTCATAAATACTTCAGGTATCTTATTCCTAGGCGTCTTCTTCCTCCACCTCTGAAATTCAGGTTTCATCCTCCCTGCTTGGGGATCACCCTTTTTTTACATGCCACCTCATACAGTGGTTATTCGAACCCAGTCACGTTTCTTGCTGCAACTGCAACATAAATACTGATTACATTTTACTCTTTCAGGATTTAGACTTTTGTTACTTGTGACAGATTTTATACTCAACCATGGCTTTAATATGTGAACATTTTAAAATTAATAAAACTTTGGAGATGGAATGACTTTGTGCATATCCTGTGTGTCACAGTCATACAGATCAAATTATTTTTATTAGAACTTAACCTTGGCTTAAATATGCCCAGGATAAAGGTTGTCTCAGAAGCATGTATTCATTCCATGCAGCAGGAGCAGGAGAGAAGATGCTGGCTATTTTCCCAAGTGCAAAACAAATGATGCCATAAGACTCTGCTCCCTTCCACAGGGGCACTGGTCTTTCTTTCCTTTCAAGTAACTCCCTACTTGCTTTGACCTTCCTTAAGTGTCTCCTTTTATTGCTCTTTTTTTTTTTCCTCCAGCTGGAGAATCATTGGAGTAAAATCTGACCTCAATGATTCATCCAAAGCTACAAGATGAATAGGCTCTTTAAGAAGAACCAAAGATGAGGACACTGAGCCATGTCTCTGTCCCAGTCAGATGGCTGAGGTCCTTCTGCTCGCCCTGTGGCCAACTTCAGTGGCAGACTTTGGTCCAGTGCACGCTCACATGCATGTCTCCAAAATCCCACATGCACCTGTGTGTTCACATACGTGTACACAACTATTCCCCTGCTTGCTGGCACACTGCTGCTTTCTTCAGTCTAATGTTGATGTAAAATCAAAAAGTGCAAACTAGAGCAGCAGGAAATTTTCCTGTGTAGATCCTGGCAAATTCCCACAGAAGAACTTCTTTAGTGTGAGGGTGACCAGGCACTGGAACAGGTTGCCCAGAGAGGTTGTGGAATCTCCCTCAGTGGAGATATTCCAGAACCATCTGGACACAATCCTGTGCCGTGTGCTCCAGGGTGATCCTGCTTGAGCAGAGAGGTTGGACCAGATGACCCCACTGTGGCTGCTTCCAGCCTGACCCATGCTGTGAAATGAGCTGAGCTCACGTGCAGTCACAAAGGCTGGGGGCAAGTTAAGGGTGGTAAAGTTTTTGATGCCATTTCAACTGTAACTCTTTCCTCCTCTGTTGCAAGATAATGAATCAAAGAGAATGAAGGCCAGGCCATCCCATCCCTCTGCTGTTTCCTACAGGATTCCTTTCCAAAATTCTGTTTCTTTAAAACCATTTTTAATTTTTGTGCTACCTGTGTTATATTTGCCCAAGTATGATATAAGAAAGGAGCTGACTTATCAGAAATACATTTGGTGCTAACACTAAGAATACAGGAATGAAGGACACATTGAAAAAAGGAAAATCTCAGCAAAGGCTGAGGATATCCTTGTCAGGCTGCAGCCCACTTCAAGGTTCTGCCCAAGTTAATAGGGCAGAAGTTATAGTGCCCCGAGGCCTTAAGCAATGAGCATATTCTGGCTTCAAAAGGACACTCGAAACATTCTAAAAAACAAGTGGTTCACTTAAAAGATGTTGTTCGAAAGACTAATTCTCCATGCATTAGAGATAATACTTACGAGGCCCTTAGCTTTTGGCCAAGATATCTAATAATTTACAGAGCTGGAGGAAATGGGAGGGTAAAGTAGCACCGTAGTGGGTGGCTGATTATTTCCATGGATTTATACCCCTTGCAGTCTGGAGGCTTTTCCCTTCAACTATTATAGGAAAATGTGATTTATCATTGGGAAGCAGAGTCACAGTTCAGTCTGAGAAATTCTGAAAAGGGAGATTTGAAAAGCTTCATTAAGAAATGACAGGGGTGTGCTGTGAGGAGGTTCCTAAGAAAACTTCGTAAGAGATTTTGCTTTCTAATATAAGTCACTATAAAAGTAAATGAGCATGAATTTTGCACAGAAATGAGGCATTATGTCCCATGAGATTTCATCTACCTGTCATTACGGTCAATGAAAGAACTTCCATTAATCAAAAAAGAGAAATATTTTCATCTAATCGCTGAAGGAACCTGAAGACCCATCATTTTTTCACATTTGGTTTAATTCATATGCTTTTCATTTCATCAGTCTTTTCATTACCTGTATGTCTCATTAATGCAGAGGAAACAGTTTCTGTAAAAGAAAAAAAATTTCCAGCAAAAATTAAAGGTCTCCAGCTTGCTGAAAATATTAGGTTTCAAAATTGAACTTCAATGCAATCCTCTCAATTGGGTTTTCCTCATCCTCTGCATACCTAACTCAGGCACTGAGGATCTACCTGGAAGAAATACTCAGCATGTCCAGTTGCATATTACAGCAGTGGTAAGCTGAGCTCCAGGCACAGGAGGTGTTTATCTGGTATGTTCAGAAAAATGGGAATGTAGTACTTCATAAGGGATATCCAGAGTGAATGTAGATGCCAGATTTTATTATCAGTCCTCTACAGAGAATAGAGGTGTTGAGAACACAGACTACTTCTTTATTTCTCTGTGTGTGTGTGTGAGTGTGTGTGCAAGTGTAGTGACAAATGCCATATGAGAGCAAAAAGAATATTGGCCAGAGGGTCACGAACCAAAAATGTGGGGGAAATAACTTTTTGTCAACTTATTCAGTGCTTTGTAAAGTCACTGAAGGGATTTGTTCCAAATTAAAAATAGCATGTTAATTTGTCATTGAGGACTGAGTTCACACGTATACAAATGAGCAGGACAAATACAAAGAAAACAAGGAAATTAATCTAAATAAATCCCTAAATTCTGAGCACTTGAATTTGCAGTCATAATGTTCATTTAGTACACAATTTTGCATGTAAAAATTCTTGAGTATTAAACCAATGACTTAGAAGAAACTGTGAGTCACAGGAAATTACATAGGAGGTGTATAGAAAATATATTGCTAATAAAACTTTTCACATTCTCAGATGTTAGCAAGTCACTTAGATCTGCATCTCAGTGTTGACCTGTATTGAAATGTGTGTATGTGTCATGAACAATGTGCTGGGACTGCTCAGGAGATCTCCGGAAGGCAAAAGCTGTTACAAAATGAATTAAAACTTTTCAGTGAAAGAACAGACCTCAAGTGCTGCTATAATAAGCAAAATCAAAGTACTGTTTGTATGGTAGCATGAACAATGCAGCCTCAGTCTTGTAATCATAATAAAAAGGAAAGATGGTTTGTTTCCAACAGGAGAGCTTTGCAAATGCACTCACATTCCAAGACAAGGTGGGGGAGCAGACATGTTCCTATAAGATGCTCATAAACCTCACAATCCATTGTTGAAGGTGCTTAGACTCTCCCAGAATCAGTCCTGGGTTGGCAGTTCCCTTGAGAAAAAATGTATCTCTCTTTGCTCTCTAGCAAATATAATTTAATGACAGTGTCAAAGACAAGTCAGCTCATGTCACTGTCACCCTTCCATCCACAGGCTTTTCACTGGGAATGCAGTAAAGTTTAGCTTTTTGCCTTTTATTTCCCCCTCCTCCTCTGATGCTATTCCAATCCTGTTGTGTGCAGTCATTCTGTGCTATTTTGAATCAGAAATACTCAGCTCAGCAGCTGGGAGCATGTTTGGCACTTGTATAGATTTATGTCACGTATTCCTTTCAAGTGAAACCACAGGAATACAGGCACGAAGATGATAGCAGACAAGGAGCTGACCAGGAGCAGTTATCAGACTGTAACTTGCCATGCTGCTGCAGGAAAGGCACAACACATTGGCTCTTTGGGGATATCACCTTCCAACCTCCCACCCCCTCCTGAAGCCCTTGTACTCATGGACATTACTTGTGGAGAGGAGTGAAACACAAACGTCCCTCTGTGCTCTGCCTGAGCTTTCTGACATACTCCAAAGTGCTAGAGGAAAAAAAAAAAATAAGTTTTCTCCTTGCACTAGGTTTTAAAATGGCATTTATGTATGAGGTTTGAGAAGACGTAAAGGAAACTACTGTTGAAGGCTATGGGAGAGACCTACAACTGATGATCATATTTTTTTGGCTCACACACTCTTATCTTTGTGGGATGAGGAATCTGGAGCTGGAGACCTAGCCAGCATATATGTGGGTTGACCAATGGATCCAGAGCTGGTTCAGAACATCTTTACACTGGTGAATTGTGAGCAGGAAGGACCTTTGAAAGGCTGCAAGGAATGAATTCACTCAAGGAAAGCCAAACAATTTTTTTTAACTAACAGAAGTTAGAGCTTCCAAGAAAGCCACAAAATTGCTATGGTAAGGGATTAGAATGACCCCAAACCAAGAAAATGCTTATGTCATTGACTCCTCCTTCCTATTCCAGCATGAATTTCTGGATGAAGTTCTAGACAGACTGGGGGGCCTTAATTTTGTCTGCAAAACTAGAGTTTGTCAAAAGCTTGTCTTATCTGAATATTTCCACTGAGTTTAGTTTGCAGTCACACAGCACCATGGAGTAACTTCATAAGAGGACAGACATTCCTCCTAAGGTTCAGCCCAATCCCATACCTACCAATATCTCTGGCAAACAGTGCAGAAAAAAAAGATGCCCAGGGGAAAAAGAAAACAGGGCAAGCATGTGTAAATTCCAGCAAACACTTTCCCTGACACTGCCTGTTTCAGGGAGTTTAAGCCTAATGTGCTTTGTGTAGTCATAATCTCCAAAGGATATTTCCCTTGTCCTTGCCCTGTCTCTTCTTAAATCCCTCTAAGCTCCTTGCATCTGCATAACCCTTTAACTATTAGTTGCACAGATCTGCCACCCATTGTTAACAAAACCTACCTGTTCTGAACAACTCCTAATGTCATTTAATGGCCCTTAATTCTTCAAATGGAAACCTACACCAACTTGACTCATCAACTAGAGGCATTTTCATCAGATTCCCAGTTGCCATCAGAAGCAGAAACTGCTTTATAGTGCCATAATGTAACTGTGTCCTGATGTCTCAGTCTACATTCTGAGCTGTTTTCCCCACTGTGCTGCTTTTTCACATCTTACTGTAGAGCAGGAGAGGAAGGAGGGAACTGTGTCCTCCTGTGACTGAGATCATGTGCTTCACTTGGTAATATATGGTGAGGACAGGGAGAATTTATCTCCCCCTCTTTTTTTCTGTTCTGTTTACAATCAGCCTACTTAAGTCAGTAGGAGAATTGTGAAAGAGACAGTTTCTTACCACAAAAAGTGACTCCCAAGTAGTCGGAGTTGTGGTTAAACTGCCTCCCACACACTAGCGAGCAGCAAACCAAACAAGCAAGCAAAACTTTTCCCTTAAAATGTAGCATCTCAATGAGCTCGTTATAATGCTTCCAAACACAGGGCTGTGGAGCTGGACTGAACTGGAGCCACCCTTAACTGAGCTATGCAGAGTCTCACATTCCTGGGAGGACACTAGCAGCCAGATGTGGGATTATCTGCTCTCTTCTAACACATTGTAGTTTTCATTCTAGTCCCAGCTTGTTAGAAAGTTTCTCCATCCCTGCCATTTGCACTGTGATATCCCACTGAAAACCAGAATTAGACTGAACTGCCCAGCTCGAGCACGAGAAAACCCCTCTGAAGGGAAACACAGAGGGACTTGTTTTGCCTGCTCTGAAAGGATCACTAGCAGTGGGAGCTGAAGAGGAGAGAGGCCTTTGTGCCTGCCTCTCCTCCCAAGTGACCTTTCAGCCAGAGGAGACAGACAGACAGCTCGGCAGTTTGGCACTTGTCAACTCCCCGGAGCACCTTGACGGGCTGGAGAGGTGGGTATCCAAAACTGACACCTTCTTGGAGAGCAATGTCTTGAAGGAAACAAAACAGGCTGGGAAACAGTGGAAGGCAGCCCCGGGCTCTCCAAGCTGTGTGACATTGCCTGGTCCCTCCCAGCCTGGGGGCTGGCTGTGATTTCCATCACAGCTTGGCTATTGCAGGAGAAACGGCAGCTCCCAGCTCCCCCTCGAAGGTGTGGGCATGAGGTTATTGTGGGAAGGTGTCCCTGCTCATGGCCTGGGAGTTTGAACTGGATGATCTTTAAGGTCCCTTCCAGCTCAAACCATTCTATGATTCTATAACCAGAAATATCCTCACACTGTCAAAAGAGCCAGCCCAGACCCCATAAGAAGGTCTGAGCACAATCTTTAATGGCTGCATTTGCTTGTGATGGTAACTGGTGAGTGATCTCCCCATCTTTATCTTAACCCATGAGGTTTCTCATCCTGTTTTCTCCCCCTGTCCTACTGAGGCAGAGTCAGTCAGTGAGTGGGAGTTTGGCCCCTGACCAAGGTTAACTGAGCACAAGTCTGTAGGTTTAACTGAGCTTTTCTCAAGCCTTTGGGAGATGACAGCACCACAGAAGGTGCCCTCCCTCTGAGGGCCTTGCACACTAAAAAATGTCAACATTATGCTACTGATGTCAGCAGAGTTACATTCAATTGACGCCAATATGAATTAAAAATCATTCTCCAAGAGTTTGGCTTGTGTCAGGCAGCACACAAATATGAAATGAAAATAAAATGACCAGATTGCTAACAGACTGAAACTGTGGCAGGAACAGCTTAGAATAGATGTACTGAGGAGCGTTCTCACTCTGAAGATAATTGGGTAATGGGCCAGATCAGTGATTTCTGAAGAAGAGGCAAATGAAAAGCTGGGGAAAAAAGAATATTTGGGGGTATAATTGCTGAGAAATAAACATGGAGAAGCTAATTTTCTCTAGGTAGGTATTTCCTCCCAATTTGTTTCTGTTTTCCTTACCAATCCATGTTCCATGATCAAATATGTTCAGCAAAGGCATCCTGCAATGCCAGAACATTTCCCACCACACTTTTTGATGCAGTTAGCCAAAACAGTGTGGTCTTCTGTATTTTCTTCAGTTAGGAAAAACTGCTGACAGAGACAGAACCTCTTTTATTTACAGAAGCGTGGCACAATTTCAGTGATTGCAGTAATTCCTTTTGCCAAATTCTCCCCATCACTCCCGCCCCTCCCCATCCTACCGAAGTTGTCTCTGAGTCATACAGTTTTTTCTTCACACATCTGATACTTTCCTTCTGCTTTTTTTCTGCGCTTGTATCAACTTTTGGCTTCTCAAAAACCCAAAAACCTTATTGAAAAATAGAGAATTTACCCCACTGTTCATGTGTGTTTCACAAGTGCCTTTGGGCCAGTGCTTTTGCCTCTGCTTGAAGTAAAACTGCTGCCATTGCTGCTAACTAGCTCCATAAAGAAGTCTTATGAAATCTTAAAATATTTGAAAGAAGAGCAGTGTTTGTACATAATCTGTAGTGTTGTGCTTCCTTTCCTTTCCTTTCCTTTCCTTTCCTTTCCTTTCCTTTCCTTTCCTTTCCTTTCCTTTCCTTTCCTTTCCTTTCCTTTCCTTTCCTTTCCTTTCCTTTCCTTTCCTTCATAGTTTTAAGGTCCACACATTATGCATCAGAATATAATTAACTCTTATTCCTCTCAGCACTGGAAATATAGTTATTGCAAGTGGCTGGCCTAGCTTCAAGTGCTTCAGTGGTATTATTTGTCTACCCAGAAGCACCTTGAAAGTTTGATTGCAATTAGTGATTTCATAGATATAGTTCTTACCTTGTTTAAGGGTCGTCATGTTCAGCAGTCACACAGGTCCCAGGAGCCTGTCCATGGTTCACATGACTCAGTCCCTCACTGCAAACTGCTGTACTCAGGACAGATAGGTTTTCTTACCCAAAAGAAAGAAAAAAGAAAATAATTTAACAACAGTAATAGGACAAGAAATATTAAACTTACTCAAAACCAGTAGCTTACCAACTGCTCAAGTCCATGAATAGACTGGGGAACCTGTGGATCCTGAAAGTGAGCTAGATTCATAAGGAAATTAGACAAAGGTTGTCAGACACAAGGACATGCCTCCAGAAGTCCCTGCCCAGCAGGTCACTTGGATCCTGGAGATTAACTCTTGTATTTGCCTTCTTTGCTCTGCGCTTCCCATCTCCCACCACCACTGCCATGAGAGACTGTTGGGTGAGATAACCTTTATTTGGATGTAGTGTGGTGACAATTTAGGTAATGTGAACTAACACATCTGACCCTATAGTTACAGCAGTCCATTAAAGACGGACACCACAAAACTCAGCAATTATGATGTGATCATCTGTTTGATGGACAGTGGAAGCTTAGCTGGGAAGCAACAGGCAGATAAAGGAAAGGCCTCAGACATGGAGTGAGTTGCCATGGAGCCATCACAGGCATGGAAAGGATTCTGCTGTTAGAGTGTCTGTAATCCAAATCTCTCCAAGGTTTTCAGTTTGCAAATTAAAAAAGTGTGATTGAGAAACTATGTCCATATTTGCAAAGTGATATTTTCCAGCCCCATTTTGTCAATGACAAACAGAAAATTGGTTCCATTGCAGCCAACGCTGCCATCTTGGAAATAAATGAAACTTTTTATATCCTTCTCCATTCCAGCTGTTATACCCTTCTCCATTCCAGCTGTATTGACATTGTTTTTGCTGGCACTCCCAGAGAGTATGACTGAGGTAAGGACACCCTGCCAGTACCTCCTGAGAGGTGTCCTTGGATGAGTTTTGCTTTGTGCCTGCTGTCAGGGGATCTCCAAATGACAGCCTCTGATTAACTCTATCACATTATCATGTCTCAGCAGGATTTTCACTGTCTTTGGGACATCTTTGCAGAGTCACATTTTCATACTAGTAGCTCACCTACTAACTTCTCTATGAAATCTTAACTCTTTAAAACTTCCTTTTAACCTTTGAGCCCATCCTTTTTCAGGGGAGCAGGTGTGTTAGCCAGGGTTTCACCTTTGCTGTGACTCACCTGTAATGTTGCTGTGCTAATTACTGTCCCAGTAAGTCACATTTGACATGAGGAACCTTCAGTAGCTACCACGTGTCTGAGGCTCTCCTGATCTCCTCAGAGGCTTTGCTAATACTGCCCACTATTTTTCCACAGGTCAAACGTTCATCCAGAAAATCTCATCATCTGTTTTGGTGTCAAGAATATGTTATATGTCTCTGTGAAACACCGTAGGTGCATAGCACGGTCCAGCTCACAGTATCTCCCAAAAGACCTACAGGTATTCTCAAATGTGTGCTCTGTTTTTCCTGGGGAACCTGCCAGAGCTCTGCTGATGCATCAAGTGTAGAAAAATATTTTACTTCAGCCTTGTCTCCCAGAATTTCTCCCCAGGTAGGGAGGAGAAAGTGACTCCTTGTTATAAGTGTATATATTTCTCTGGGGTCTGTACTGATGGGATGTTTTGCACTTGTTTGTTTCGAGAGCCTTTGAAATGGCCATTCAGTCATCAGTGAGTTCACCAGCTTTGCTGATGTTAGTTTTTTCAACTGTTGTCTGCCTTACAGCAATAAACCAACTAAGCTCCTCTCTCAGGCTCTGCCTGTGGACAGGAACTGAAATAATGAGTTTAACAGGTGGGATGGCCGAGGTCTTCCAGATGAGCTCTGTACTCTGTCAGCAGCTTGCTTATCCCAAGGATGCTTCTTCAGTGCCATTGGTCCCTTGACCTTCCAGAGGATGAAGCAAAGGACTTCTTATGTTTCTTGCCTCTGTGATTTCTATACAAACTCCCTAAGTGGGAAATGAGTTTAGTGTTGTATAACCTAAGCTTAACCCATTTACTTGCTAGAGCTTTTGTTTGTCCTGGTAGTCCTGTAGCATTACTGTTGCTTGACCTGGCTTTTAGGTTGTGTATCCAACTTAGAATCAATAACTGCCACTTGCTTTCTGATGTGAAACACCTTACTCCCCACACTCCTGATGGACAGTCTCATGATGGATTATGTCCAAGTTAAATAAAAACTATCAAAATCATCAATCTGCTTCAATCATCTGCTCTGAGAAACAAGTCTAATCTTGTAAACTCCGAGGGAAATCACAAAAGGTTCATGCATATGAAGACAAAGAAGAACAATCCCAGCATATTCCTGGACTCTTTCTCTGGATCTATCAAAGCAAGTACTAACTAAACAGATTATGTTCATGTCAATTATGTGTCAGCCTTTGATGCCACACTGAATGGATGAAGAGATCATGTGAGAAGGACTTAGGGAGAGGTAAACCTGACCTCAGCAACAGGAGCATTAACAGTAAGAGAACTGGAGCTGGATATGACAAAGGAAACAAAAGAAGCTGTCATGACTGTGCTCTTTTACAGAGACTCTGTTGATATCCTATGTACCATAAGTCCTCCTTCATACGCTAATGCAAAGAGGCAGCTTTGAAGGGAAAAGCAGGTGACAGAGCTAAGAGGGATCAAAGGTGACATCTAAGTGACAAGAAAAGCTGAAATGTTGTGTGGAGACCACTTTAAGGCATCCAGGAATGGAGTCAGATTTGAAGTGGCAATTAAACCTGAAACACATGTAGATGGTTTTCAAGTGGTATGCATAAGTGATAAAGTGAGCAGGCAAGTTTAGGGTGTCAAGCAGAGCTGAAACATCTTAGGCTGGAGGAAAGCAGTATTTTTGTTGAACAATTCCTGCAAAGGCATCTTGCTACCCAACAAAAGAACAGTGTCCATTCATCTAGTCAGCTGGGTTATCCAGGCTAGTCAGAGGGTATCCAGAGAATCCTGGGAATAGTATATCCTTTATGCTGGCAGATGGACCTCCTGCGGAAGTTGAGCTTGTATGACACTGGATAAAGAAATGTGAATTGCAGAATAACAAGGAAAAGTAACACCTATTTAAATATTATACTTAGCTATTGCACTTCTGTTTAACTATGTGCTCCCTCCTGAGTCACTGACAACTCAAAGGAAGAGCTGGGGTCAGACCCTTGCCAAGACGTCCTGGAAGGGGTTTCCTGTGCATGCCTTCCCAAGCTTATTTTGTTCTGACCCCTAAAGCAAAGTTAGCATTGTTTCAAGTGTCTGGGCTGCCTATTTCAACCTTCAGGTCTTGGAGACATTCTTGTGTGACTGTTTATTTTTCCCCTTTTTCCTTCAAAGAAACCCAACAGTTTTGTGGTCAATAGACCTGGCAGCTGAGTCACATTCAGATCATGTTGGTG
Organism: Edolisoma coerulescens; assembly: GCA_013397115.1. Lineage (NCBI taxonomy): Eukaryota > Metazoa > Chordata > Aves > Passeriformes > Campephagidae > Edolisoma > Edolisoma coerulescens. The sequence continues at coordinate 410,684 of VWZW01002766.1, forward strand.
CCATTTGACCTGACCATATTGCTCAGCCAGACAAAATAACTACCTACATTTTCAGAGTTTTATGTTCCAGGAGGCATTTGGTTGCCGTATTCTTTCCACTCTAGATATTTTATTTGAATCACTCAGAGCCAAAAAGGGCTGTTGTTCCTAAGGTGTGCTTCATGCCTTGTCTATCTGATCAGATGTCTCAATGCAGAACTGATCTCAGGTAACTCTTTCCAGAGCACCCATGACGCCAAGTGAACAGATTAATGTATGTGAGGCTGAAGAACCTTTCAAACAAATATTTCTTGTGGTCCCAAGATGTGAAATTGCACAGCTTTTCAGGTGGTACGTAATTTCTTTTGTGATCAGGCCAAGAGAAAGGTAGTTTTGGAAATATTAGGAGGTTTCAGTTGTACTTGCATTTGTCTTCCAGCAGAACCTTCTGCTAATGCTTCTTTTTCTTCCTATGCCTGTGTTGATTTCTTCAAAGGAAATGAAGTCAGTTGTTGCATTTGGGTGTTCATTTGGTTTGTTTTCCATCAGGAAATTTATAGATGCACACAAGAGAATTGAAGACAGAAGTGTGTAAAGAAAATTCACTGTTAAGTTTCTGTCATAACTAAGCTGGGCAACTTGCACACTTCCCATTCCATCATCTTTCCCCTCTGTATTAGTTTAGGAAACCAAGTAATGTCAATGTTATGAAAAGGCTTTGAGATTGGAACTGGAAAATGGGACAGAAGTCATGGAGAATTTGTTTATTCTGGCATGTGAGACACCCTGAAAGCACTGCCCAATAGTTACCCAGCACCTTTTTATCTGTGGTTAATGCCTGTGGGAGGCAGGGATCAAGGTTCCTACAGAACTGTCTTTTCCCTCTAATTTATGAAAAGTGATGGCTCTCAATGCCATTGTTTTTAATGGTCTGAACATCTCCATTACAAGGATGAACAAAACTACCACAGCCCAAAACTGAACCCATTGCTGTAAATTTGTGAGTCATATTGAGTCCTCCATGACTAAAAGAACAATGGAGACAATGTCACCTCCCAAAGAAGAGGAAGATATGAGAACCATATGAAAATGCCCTTAGGACATAGTTTTGAAGTCTGACTGTGGGAAGACCTATTTTATGGACAGACAGCGGGGAGTGCTTGTGCCAAAGTGTTCAGTCACTGACTTCATTCATTAACAGTGGAATGGGGTGTGAAGGCATCCATTGATTACCTTGTAGCAAGACAATTGAACAAAGGTATCCAAAGAGAAGGAGGTTGGTTGTAAAATATTAACACAAAGGTGGAGGGTGTTGAACTGCACAACTCCTTAGGTAAGCTATTTGGAACTGGTTGGTTTGGCTTCAAAAGGCCAATGATTAAACGATTGCTAAATGCCAATCATTTGCTAAACGTGTCTCACATTCCATTTGCAAACGGCAGATAGGTGGCTGAAACTAGTAAATCTGAAATGTGAATTCCACAGGCCACAACCAGCAGTGATTTATGGGCAGCTCTGCAGTGATTGCCACCATGGCATTCAAGGGCCTTAAAGAATGCTTGTTAAATTCTAGGCATATTTACCCCGTTTTACAGCTGAATGAAAGAACTTGTGTTTCTGGCCAGCCCTGATGTGACTTTTGCTCCTCACCAGCCCTGTACTGATTCTTATCTCTTCTCCCCACCCAAATGTCCTTACTTTACTTTTTCTCCTGATCGATCTGCCCGTCCATACATCAAGCAGCAAAGTGGGATAAACCCTCCAAAAGAACCAACAAGCCTCTGTGCAATGGCCTCTGGTGTCCCTGGAGGTGAGGAGGTAGAACAAGCCTCTTGTCCAAATGCCACCGTGCTGGCTGGGAGTGGAAATGCCTCTGGGGGTGTCTTACTGCCAGTCTTTGTTGTTAAAGGTGTTCCGTGCGTGAGCAATGAGAAACATAGGCAAAGACTAAACAAAGTTCACAAGATCTTTAACTCCTCAGTGGTTCCACTGTGCAATTAGGAACTTGGAGAGGTCCGTGGCTGGGCTACTGTGCCAGGTCACAAACCTAACTAGTCACCATGGACTGCAGTCTCCCTTGCATCCACACAAGAAATATCCACAGACCTGTCTCAGTCCTTGTGCTTCTGATGGGGGAAGTGTCTCCAGTGCCATGTGGGATAGAAATCCTATTTTCCAGTTGGTGAGATTATAAAACACTCAGTGCAATTCCAATTTTTGTGTGTTTGAAGGCAGCACATTGGACTGGTTGAGGTATGTCTGGAAACTTCACTGATACTTACACTATTAAACTAAACAGGTTTGGACTGGGTAATTGCTGGGTTGCTCCTTGGCACAACTTCTATCCCTCTTCTAGACAAGGCCTGGACACAGCTTGTGGGACAGCAGGAACTGGGACTGTTCCCAAAAAGCAGGTTGAATGCAGCCACCCTTTTTAATAGAGTAAGAGACTCCAGCTGTCCTGACAGGGTATTTATCATGTCTCTTGCTTCAGTGTCTTTTGCACTATTTAGTAGAGAAAATGAAATCTTGGGGTGTGCTGGGAACCTGGAGAGAAGCCTGAACTTCTAACTTGCAATTTGATTTTGTTCTCAGTGCTGCTGCTCATAGGAGATAGGCGCCTGTAGAAGAGATGTTTCCATGTTTGAGATCATGGGATCATGAAATAATAGAATGCCCTGGGTGGGAAGAGACTTTAAAGATCATCTAGTTCCAACCCCCTGCTATGGACCAGGACACCTCCTACTAGACCATGTTGTTCAGAGCTTCATCCAAATTCAGTCTCAGAAAGGTGTTTCAAGAAGGTCATTATTTTTAATGTTCTTTTAGTGCGATCTCTTTTTATTTGGGATGGCCTCTTCATTCAGTCTGTTATTTATATTAGTGGGTGCCTTGCTTTTAAACCAAAGTGAGAATTAAGCTTTTTCAGCATCTATGCAAATGTCCTGAGCAAGGTGCTTAAATGTGAAAGCACTATGTCAGTGAATGAGACATGAAAACACTGCTTGAATTAAGTCCAGAAATCCTCTTACACCTGGATAACATCCTTTCCTTATTGTGAATAGAGGAAGTAAAGGACATACATAAAAGAGAAGAAGGTAGTCGGAAGGAAATGTTAAATAATGCACTAGAAATTTTCCTTTAACCTGAAAGAGGAGGGAGTGGGCTTAAAAACTGAGTCACCATTGAGAAAAAGGGTAGGAATGTAATACAGAAGGGAAAGAAAGCAGGAGTAGTGATTTCTTAAACGCTTTTGAGACCCAAAGGTATTGCCTGACATAATTTCTTTCCCTGAGACACACAGTGGTTCAGTTCCTTCCCACCATCATCGAAAAAAGTCCCAGACTCCCAGAGCTCCACATTCTTGGCATTGGCAGTGCGTCTCACTAAGCACTTTTGTCAAAGCCACGTCTGGATCATACCCTCTCTTTTTCTGCTGTATTGCTGTTGCTACTCCAAAGGGTGTTGGCATGTGCTATTGCAGAACTGTTCAGTGAATGCATGGAGCTAGCACCTAATTTTATCCTCTCAAAGACAATGTCACCTTTCCCATTACTAGGACGGAAGATATAAATACCTGCTGAACAAGCTGCCTGACATTTTAGTGCTCCAAAATCTGCTTTGTTCATTGCTATGTTTATCTGAGGTCCTGGAAGAAGCACGTCATCAAAAAATTGGTCTCATTAGCAATACAGAAGCACTGATCCAAGTCAGAGGCTGGATTTCAGACTCTTTAGTACCTTGAAAAGTAAATTTCTGAGACATTCTGAAATCAGCAGGTGAGTTCAACTCCACATCCCTCTCCTGGAGTAATTAGATTCTGAAAACTGCAACAAGAGTTGTGTTCCATATGCTGCATCTACAATATTCATAAGTGTAATTTTATTATCCCTTATTTAAAAAACCCCAACATTTTGCTGTAAAAGAGTACTTTTGTTAGACTACAAGATCACTGAAACTGCACTGAGCAAAATTCATTCAGTCATGGTCTTCAGATACAGATCTAGCAAACACCCCTGACAGCTTTGTACAGAAGGTGTTGGCAGGCACTCCCAATGTTTTTTGCAGAGACATCAGTAGGAAGAACCATTAATTTCCTTTTAAAGATCAGGTAGAGAGGGTTTTGATGTTTTACAAAAAAGCAGTCATGGAAGGAGTAAGATGAAGTATTGAGCCTTATTTTACTGTGGTAAGCACAAGGTAAACTCAATAACAAGAAAAGCAATCGTCTCAGATTTTGCCCACAGCACGTCCTCTTCCACTGTGTTGGTGAAAATGTTTCCTTTTCTTAAGTACATGGGATAAAGTTGTAAAGTAACAGTTTTGTTAAGTTTCTATTTTGTTGTTCCAGATCCATAACTCTGTAGCTTGAAAGTGACAGGATCAGCAACTTTTTTCCCCTCTTCTTTTTCGCTCATTTAAGCAGTTTTTTAAAAATACCATCTTGAAAGATCAGTTGAAAATTTTATTTACATTTCCCAGTTTGATTAATCCTCCTAAATGCAGGAATATCTTATTTACAAAGAATATAATTCTGCATTCCACCCATTTACTGAGTTTACTATCTCAGTTATTACTAAATTAAGTTTTTCCGGTTTTCTGAGAAGATGCTTTTGCCAACTAGCTTCTAAATCTTTAATAAATATTACCCAATACATTCAGATGGCTTTTCCACCCGAATCCATTAGCTTGTCTACTGTGACACATTTTTGAATATGGAAATAAGGGCAAGACTGGAGCTGATCAGTCCGTGCCTAGAAAATAGACACTGCAGCCTGCTGAAAGCACAAATGCTGATTTTTCATCAGTTTACAGACTAAAGGTGGAGCCATATTAAAAAGCAACAGCAAGCAAAAATAGTAACTTTTTTAACTTGTAGCCAGGTGCCCACCTTTGAGAATGTGGCTTCAGACACCACCCCTTAGCAAAAACATGGAAGGAAGGAAGAGCTCTCCTCGGGGGAGAAGGGAGAATGATGGCAGAGAACTGTCTCTGAAAAATGCCTCCAGGTTTTCATTCTGAGTAGTCCTCTCCTGCCTAATGGCTTGTAGTGAGCCGTGTGTGCCGCTCACCTTGAACATCCAGTGGTGATTCAGGTGCTGTAAAACTGGAATCTTTCCTGCAGTGCCACAGCATTTCTGCTGGCTTCAGAAGTGGCAGGACAGTCTGCAGGTGAGATCTTGTTTCAAAACTTCCTGCTGGACACGAAAGAGAACTTTGTGACTTTTTTCCTTGATCAATTTCTTGCTTTGTCTATGTTTATAGAGTACATTTGGAAGACGCAGAAAACTGTGGGTGGATGGGCATGGAATGTACATCCTGCCAAAGGTCACTTCATTACAGATACAGCAGGGTGTAAACCGTGTTAATACACCATTATTTTACTCAGGATTAAATTCTGTAATGCTAATAATGCAATTATTTTCAATCACATGTATTTAGACCTCTTATCAAAAAACGGTATCATCCTCTGCTTCCTTCATACAAGCAGCTCTAGCAATAACTTAGACCAAGGGAAACATGAGAAGTTTGCTTTCCAGCTTTTTTTTGGGTTTGTGTTGTCACGCATGCCAGGAGGTGGTGCCACAGAGCAGGAAACAGTTTGGGGATGGCCTGGCGTGCACACCTTGCATGATCAAGAGATTAGGACATGGTTTCGCCTTCTTCCAAAGCGTATTCAAGAATCTTGGCTGAATCCTGCCACAATTCAAATATCCCAAGGTAGAAGTCAAATATTTGTTTGCCATTCTAGTTGTATTCCCTCCACATTAATGTTTCCTTTTTAGTAAAACATTTTATCAGAAAATTCCCTACTTTCTTCTACACCATGGAATCTCTTCTATCCTTCCATTGTAATCAGACCTGAGAGATCTGTGACATGATCCATCTCCCTGACTTTTTCTCCCTCCTTTTCTATCACCTTGCTCACAGGTCTTGCTTTTTTTTCTGAAATAGATAGAAAAGGATTAAGTCATCTGGAGCACAATGAGGACCAGCATGATCACTGCTTTACAAATCCTAAAGAGTTTCTTTTGTTACCTTTCCCCATTTGCCTGGTTCAAGATTGCTTGCAGGAGAAGTGTGGGTCTGCACAGAGCAGAATTAAATCAGCAAGTCAAAAACAAAGAGCCATTTCATGTTTTCAGTGCTTGATAGCGCCATGACATATTTGCAATACGAAATAGACATTTTTTATTTCTGCAGAGAATCTGCAACTGCTTGTAGCCATATACAGAGACAGTGATCCCTCAGTAACCCTCCAAAGAATTCCTTCTGGAAAGTATGCTATGCCTTGTAAGTCACGCAAGAGCGAGTAAACCACTATTTTGAACAATTTTAGCTTGAGTGTGCTTTACAGGACCCATTGCCACTAAGGAAAGTATTAGTATGTTCCTGAACCTACAGATGTGGCTTTAGTCAACACCCTTTTTTAGTGTTTCAAAGTCATATACTTTCAGATAAGTTGGTTTTCAAACCTGTTCCCCCACTTCCTGCTCTCAGTATCTTGATTATGAACTTGATGTAACCTGGTTGCCATATTCAGTGTGTGGCATGCAAACCTGTTGACCCTGTTTCCTTCCCAGATCTGTGTTTTCCCCTGTCCCACTCCCCCTGTGTCAGGCTCACTCATGCTCTTTGTAGCATCCAGACTTTGCACTGCGTTTCACAATGTGATTTCTGTTCACTGCCACTCCTCTTAAGTTTTGCTTCATCCACTGCCTTAGTCCATGGTTCACACACTCAGCTGGATGAACTGCTGTGTTTTCTTTCCCATCAGGTTGTGAGGTCTTTGCTGCTGGACTCTGACCTGCTCAGCTCTGCAGCATGATGCTTTCAAACATTGTTTTCTATAAAGTATCTTGAATCTGAGCCTCACACATATAAAAAGTCTCTGGATTCTCAGAGAAGTGCCTTTACTCCTCGGGATGAGGTATGCCTCCTCTCAGGCTGCCTCTGAAGTACCCCTACTCCCTTGGCAGTGACACAGTCCCCTTGTTCCTGGAGAGGAGGAGAGCTATGGAGTGATTTTACTGTCTGTAGCACTCTGTCTTTGTTGGAGTGCTTGGAGAGTCCCAAAGTTGTATCTGTGGCAGTGTAATACATCTGGAGAAAGTTCCTGGAGTGGAGATCAGCAGACACAGAACAACCCATGCCCGTGCCACTGAACCGTATCCTTGGAGCACATCCAAACTGCCTACAGGGGATAGTCCTAACCAGTGCTGGCTTCCAAACTCTGCATGGAAGTTGTTCAGTAGAGTACCAGGCTGCTTGGCCAAAACCATGCCAGGTGTTAGTCTGACAATTTAAGAACATAGAGAAGTATGCCCCAGTGTTCAAGAACATTCCCTGATACTGTGGAATTTAATAATAGAGCTTGAAATGTCCAGGAGGGCCTTCTTGTTTCAAAACCTCTTATCTTTATTCCCCCTTGAAGTGTTACGGAGTTTTTAAGGGTTTCTTGCATTTCCTAGACTTTGCTTCCCTCAATAAAACCGAGGTTGTCAGCTATAATCTTTGTGTTTGGGAGATCCAGGAGATACAACAGCCTGATCCCATAGCAACACAGGGCCTTGCCCTCCTTGTCACACACAGACAGGAGTGCCTGTCCCTTTGGGCATCCACCAGTGAAACAAAGACACCCAGCAGAGCATGCTGACAACACTCGGTGTGTTCTTAGGTCCTGGTAAAGTTAACTGGCTGCATTAACATTTCTGCCTACAGCAGCTTCCAGCCAATTCAGATTTGCTTACCTGCTGCTTTCTCACACTGCAGTGCTACCTTGCCTTTGTGGTCCTGACATCTGCTCTTCTGTTGAGACCAGCAAATCAAACTCATCCAGCCAATTTGCCAGGATCAGACTGCACTATTTCTAGCTCAAATTTGTCCTGTACATGCCCATTGCTCTGAAAAATGTGTTTATAGACAGAGATCATTTTAGCACAGAGAATATTTCTGGTCATGCTCCCTGGTGTCCCACAGCTTTACATGTCAACTAGGATAAATTACAAGCTGCAACATGTCTTGTTTCCTGGGGGGTTTGTTAATTTTTTTTTTTTGACAGTCCATATTTTCATTTTGGCTCTTGCTGTGATCATCAGGTCTTGTCTGTGTGTGTCCAATAGAATTGTGCTCAGTATGACTGATTCATAGGCAACACTGGTATCAGGCTTGTTTGGATGCTCGTGTACCAAGAGAAGGGCTGGCGTCCTTCAGCAGCATCTGTGCACTCAGACCATTAGAAAGTCCTATAACCACATCACTGATCTCTTCCTATTCTCTAGAATATCCTCCCTATCTTCTCAGCCTATAGGATTCTCTGGTTTTCCTGCCCTCGGTGCTGGGATATAAGAGATGTCATGAGGCTTCATTCATCTCTGAACAGATCAGACTGGGTGTCAAAAATGTTTAAACTATGTTAGTGCAATCCTCTACTGAGCATCATTAGCTCTTCTGCTGCACCTGATGTTTCCACAGCTTCCATGGCCCTCAGGTCCCTGGAATCTCTTTCTGCCTTTCATGGTGCCATTGTCAATGTACTCACTGGGTCATCCTCAGTCCCATTGCTTTAATTCTTGGTCTGCTCAGTGCCTCTGCTTGTGTTGATGTCTTCCACACAGTTGCCCATTGTACTTAATATTTTCTGGCATTTTTGTAGGATTTAGTTCTGTTCAGACCTCTAGACTTCAGTATTTTTGAGCTTTAACACAAACATCTATTCCTTTTCCTAATTGGTTTTAGTTTGGGTATTTTTCCGAATAAAGTAGTATCTCCCAACAGCCATGCTCCATCTGCATCTGCAGTATTTATCATGCTGGTAGCTTGGACAATATTTCCATCTGACTTATTTCTTGACATTTATTTTTCTTTAGAAGAGATAATTAAGCTTTAGGTTTATTTTCTTTCCTTTATTCTCCATGCTCATTCTGTAGAGTTTCCATCCTTATTACCACTCTTGTTAGTTTTTCTCTGGAAACTGAAGAATGCTGGTGATCAGGATCCTTTTAAAATATCTCTTTGCCATACTTTTAAATGATGCTTTGCTACCATGGTGTGTGTGGCTGCCTTATGATAGGCAACTCCCTCTCACATCACAGATCTTGCAGTAGAAGAAAATTACTCCCTTAATCTGCCACTGACTGTGCATGATGTGGTGTCAGGCATTCATGGTATCTGGCATCTTATTCCTTAAGGAAAGGACAAGGAACTCAATACCTGGCTGCTTCAATCACTGCATAAGGGAATTAACAAGAGAAAGGTGTAAACCCCTCACACATGGTAGAAGACGTGTGCCGTTGTTTGGTCGAGTTCCATTCTCTACAACAGGAGCTTTCAACACGCACACATTCACCTCTAAGTGCATCAGACCTCTGGATGGTTGCAAATAGTTGAAAGTGTTGATTCCACCAAATTCTCCTCTCCAATGCCCTACATATCCAGTACTTCCTCTTGCCCCCTTGAAAGCTACTTGGGAACCAACTGTTTCTGAAAATAAGAGTATATTTTGGTACCTGTCAGTGAATTTTATGACTTTGGTCCTTAGCACCATTTCTTCTGTTCAGTGATGTATGCAGAAGTCCTGTGGGGCAGCTGGGCTGTCAGGTTCCATTTCTGCTGTGGCAGTTTATAATTGAGTGCATTTTCATGCAGATCATTTTTCTTTGGGCACAATCTGTTTTGGGCATTATCACTCCTCAGGAAGCAAATGCTCCCAAACCCATGTAGCGACCAGAGTGACTGGTCATCTGGCACTTCTTGGAGTTCATAAAGACACAGCACAACTGCATCTGAATTCCCCACTTATTCAAATTGGACATGCAGGGTTTTCATCCATGAAATTTGTTAAACTCTGAAATGCAAAATTCTGTAAATGCAGCCACTGGTTTTCAGCAGTTTGAAAAACACGTTGTGTGGTCAATGTGCAAAGCACACGTGGATAGAGAAAGAAGGCAACTTTAACCTGGGCTTTGTGTTTCTTTGAGAAGTGCAGGGCACAGTGGGAATTGAATGTTGAGGCCATGGCTGTGGCCCAGTCAGAAGCAGTAAGTGGGTAGAAGTGTGTGAATAAGGATTATGAAGGATTAACAGGGCAAGGAAGCAACAAGTGCACATGGAATTGGAGCATGAAGGAAGATTCGGTGGAGGGGGGGGAGGGAATGCGAAAAACAAGTAAATGTGGCAATAAACCACCATTTTGTGATAAGTGAGTGAGGATGGGATACAGGATGGACATTGAATGTGACTGTATCAGAGACTGAATTTTGGAAGAATGCAGAAGTCAAAGTTCTCTGGCAAATAAGGGAGCAGCAGTAAGGCCCTCTGAGATGAATAGAGGTGTTCAATATTTCTCTTGTCCTAACCCTTCCTCACTCCTTTTTTCCATGTGAATAAAAGAGAGTCAGGAACCTGCCTTGTCCTATATTCCCCCAGTGAGATTCTAGAGAATCTGAAAAAGGCAGTTTCATTATAGCATCTTCCTGTGAGTTCTGGTAGAGGGAATGTCTTTTGAGAGGTCCAGGTGGCAGAATATAAATATTAAATGCTTGAATGATACCATGCATATGATGGAAATTGCTCAGGCTCAAAACCGGCTCAAGTTGCCAGAGGTAGCTTTAAGTATTTCTTCTGTCCCTTGAACATCCCAGAACCTGTAAGGAGCATAAAGAGATGGAGATATCTTGCAGAACCAAAGGGAGTGAGTGGTACATGTGACATCATGTTTTCCAGAAAGGATTCTCAGCAACACCTTGACGTGGCATCTCACTGTGACGTGGAGGAAGTTGCCTTTGCAAACTGCTCAGTTTTTGGTGGAAAAGGGTGTAGGGGAAATCCAGTGCCTGAGATGAGAGTTAAGTAGGACACAAGTGCGCTGAGGCACTTCATCCTCTGCCTGCTTCCTGCATGCTCAGTCAGTGCCCTAATTACAGCCCCTTTCCAGCTGCTGCAGCTGCAGTGAGGCAGATGTTGGTTATGCAAAGGCTCCCCAGAGGTCAGGAAAGTAGGTTTAGGGTAGGTGAAACCCAAAAAAGGGGGTACTGGACTGCACTGAACATCTAAGAGTTAGGCAGGTTGTCTGTATTCGTAGTATGGGTTCCCTCCACCTCTAGCAGAGAAAAGGAACCAGACGTGTCAGCTTTGCTGAACTGCTCCTCTTGCTAATTACAGAAGAAAATGAAGTGATTGGCTTGCAGAAGGTGCCTGCCTTACAGGTGGCTGAAGAGAGGTGAAATAAAGCCCCAGGTCTTGTCAAGATCATGAACATTTTCCTTCAGAGAGCAAAATTGCTTCAGAGCATTTAGACAAGAAGCAGGCACTGACCTTTAAAGACAGAAATAAAATGAGTTTGACTCTTTTGGTACTTTGTGCTCTTCAGAATAAAAATTCCCAGTACTTCACCTGCTTGTCTGCATGAAAACAGTCCCAGAAGTGCCTGTTCATTTATTTATTTACATCAGTGGAATGGATGCCTTTGCTTTAAGACTGTATGATTGATAAGGCACACATGAACAACACACTGCTAATGTTTAACACAGAGCAGAGTTTGCTCCTGGGCTTTCTGCAAATGCATCTGGCTAGAGTGAGTTACAGAACTGGACAGATTTACAGCCACCAGCTGACCACTGGTCTCTCCCTTCTGTCTGGTGATGGATGGCTTGCATGAATGCATGGAGAGACTCATAAAATATATCACACTAGCACATATTTTGTCCTGATTACATTTTGGGCTCATCAAGCACTCTCTTTTTCTTCTGGAAATAACTGTACAAATATTTTGAAGAAAAAGCAACTCCTCCCTCCAAATTAAACTATCAGAAATTCTCCAGTAACCTTTCAGTGCTCTACAAAAATAATAATAAAAAAGGAATTCCTTCCTGTTTATGTGGTGAGTAGATGTTTGGAAAAAGTACCTCATATATCAAACCATGATTATTATTACAGTTTATTAAAGTAAGAAGGATTGTACATCTGTCACCCAGTCACCCCCTAGATTACTAAGTAGATTTGTCCTTAGAGTCATCATTTATTTAGTGAAATTCAGAGTAGACCTGCTGGGATTTCTTTTTGGTGTAAGCCTTGTCCTTATCCTCATTTGTACTACAAACATTTCTCTCAAAACTTCTGCAATTAAAGTAGATTTCTCCAGGTGCTGCACATGTAAAATCGGTAAAACACGTCCCTTGTCCGATGCAAAGATCATCTCTGCCCACCAGGAGATGTGGCTGCAGGGGGGATGCACAGCCAGACCAGGACACATCTGGCCAGGCCGGGTTGCAGGAGTCACTCTGACATTCCAGGTGCCTGCGGGTGCCCACCCACACTGAGATTTGTCACAGTTGTCACACTCCACCTTGGTTGGGTGCGGATTTGGTGGAGGATGAGAATGTCAACAGCTGGTCTTGCAGGCACTTCTGCAAAGTTATAGTTACACTGATCTCGTTTCAGACCACAGAGGTATCTGCTCCTGTCTGCTGTGCTCACATCACTGCAGACAGATCTTCCATTTTAATGTGGAAAAAGCCCTGTGTGGTACTCAGATACACAGGGGCAGCAGTTCAACCCAAGGAAACTGCCATGGGGACACTGTTCTTTCCTTTTAAGCTAAATTGAAATAAGTTAATTGTTAATCTAAAGCTACAATAAGAGAACTGCCCCAAGATAAAGGATAAAACTCTTGAAGGAAATTATTCATAGGCAACTCCCTCAGCTGAAATTCTCTTGGACTGAACAAGGAAAAATTTTATGCAGTTTCATATTTTCTAGATTATGAAAAATTTAATTCAGTTCAGTCGCATTATATGTGCAAGAAGCAGGGTTTTTTGAGTGAAATGTCCTCCATCAGTCAGTGTTCTAGATGAATAATAATATTTACAAGGCTTTCTATTGGTTTAAATTCACACTTCCAGCTAAGGTATTACAGTTTCAGAGTGTCTGAGCCCTCATTTTATTTTTCAGAACATTAGGGCTTTTATTTCACTTTTTTTCAGTACAGTGAAGCTAAATTAATAAAAAACTGCTATAGTAATTTAAGGGTTTCTACACAGGGATTTTTTGCGCTACCTGAAAAACCCTGGAATTCTCCAGCTGATGTTGACTAAATGGATTCAAGGCACTGCTTTGAATTCTGCAACAGACGTGGCCATACAGGGATTTGGAGAAAGTGTAACTGTGTCTATTTGAATTCGAGATTTTTATTATTTCTGATGCATTTCAGTACCAGGAAAGTGCAAGGCAGATGAGAGACTGGGGAAATGGTGCGGGAAGAAGGCTCTTGAGCTTTGCCAAGACCCTTCAGCAACTTCTTCCCTTCCTCCCTCCCTCCCCATCATCTAAACCCCTTGGAATTTAGCAGTTCTCACACAGCTCCTACCTGGTGAATTAATGGGATTTTCAGAGAGGAGGAAAAAGGAAGGAGAGGAGGAGGGAAACCTGATCCAGCACAAGAAGAGAAATTCCACTTTCTATGTCTTGCAGCATATCTACTTAGGAGTGAGTCTGGTTATGATGTAGCTGCTCTCTTCCTTTAAATATTTATTTCAACTGGAGTAACTACATCTGTGTATGGGTAGAGCTCTTCTGGAATGAGAGCCTTGATCTTGTTCAGCCTAAGCCTCTCTGATATTGACAAATAAACTCATAACTGGTATAAACTGTATCTCCATATGCTTCACTGATCAGAACAAAAAAATACAAATCCACCAGTAGTGGTTTTCTGGTGTAGGCAGAAACTTTTAGATTTTTTTTTTTTCTGCCACAGCAAAGAATTTCAGGTTTTTCCCAGAACATATTTTATCTTACCTATTTTAAATTTTTCAGCCAAATCTTGATCTGTTTTTTAGCTGAGCCCTGCGAACTGTTCAAAACCAGACAACTGCCTTTCCCAAGAGCTACCTGAGCAATCATTTCCCCTGCTGTACCTCCAACACAGAATATCCCTTACACTTGTGCTATTCTGAATGTCTCCCACCATTTCCCCATTGCCAAGAGGGCTTTGAATTCAGATGCTGCCCTCCAGCATGTGCTCCCAAATCTCATTTCCAACAAGAAAATCTACTTCCCAAGAGGAAGCACAGCCATGAAGATCTGTCCCTTAGCCCTAGAGTGAAGCTCTCAGCTTTTTTAGAAGCAGCATGAGGTTTCCTTAGCCCACACTGGCTGCCTGCTTGACATTCCCCACATCCTAATGTGGTGCTGATAGCTGGGTATGTGGGGCAAGAGAAGAAACTCAAACAAAAAGGCTTTTTCGACCTCAAAATGCAAGGGAGACCGAGGAAGATCTCTTGAGAGTGCTGCACTGAATGAACTGACCCGCCAGCAAGAGAGAAAATGGGAATGGAGTCAAGCAAACAATCCCAATGCCTGCACACAGCCTTGTGGCTCTGGCTCTCCCTCTGACAGGGACCTGCAGCCCCTTTCCTGTGCTGGCAGCGTTTTTGCAGTTTGTCATGGCAGTGGAGTGCTCTCGAGCAGAGAGCACAAATTACACACGCACACATGCTTCACCCCCGCCGCTCTCACTGCACACCAACTCTGAGAAAAGCAGACAGAAGGCTCCATTTAATTGCCACGGGACATGAATAAATGTCACTGGTTTCAATGGGAGTTAGTTGTATCCTGCGGTGGGAGAGCAGCACCCTGGTATCGCTGCTGCTCTCAGGCTCTGGGGAGCTGGGACTCTGCAGTCGTAGCAGGGCTAATCCTGCTGCCAGTTTTCTCTCTGTTTTTTGTTGGTTTGTGCTCTGCTTTTGTTGAACCTATCACGGGCTATTAGGAAGAGACTTTCCCTCTGGCCTGTTATTCCATTACTGTTCATTATGAGGGGTTTTTTCACTTCATCTGACACATTTGATGCCAGGCTCTGTCAGAAATGAGTCTCTGGGCTGGGGGGACTTCGGGGGTTCAGGATGCACTGAGAGCTCAGAGCTGGAGGATGGGGAATGCTGCAGATGCAAATGTGGTATGCACATTTAGCAGCATGAAATACTATTCCTGCATTTTGCTCACTCTCGTTGCTGCAGCTGGCAGAGGGGATCTACATGTCCCTCTGTGATCCCACAGCCTCAGAGGTTTCCAGCCGTTCCCACTTCAGAGGGCTGTGTTCCCAGCTCTTTTCATCGATGTCCCAGCATGCAGGCATGTGCTAATCAGTTTTAGCAGGCTCATCATTTGATTGACTTCAAAGCTGGGAACCCAGTTGCTGCCTCTCTTAAAAGATAAGAGAGGCCAGCAGGACAAGGGTTGTTTTTCCTGCCTTTAGTTTATACTTGTCCTCTTTGGGTAGGTCAGAGATGAAAGCTGATCTGTTTCGTGCAACATTTGTTTGATTTCTTTCAGTCACTGTTGGATTAGCTTCTCACATCTTTGTCCAGAAAATGTGTTTTCATCACCTTGCAACAAAACCTCCTTCTCTGGTATCACACGTTCGGACTGAAGAAGTGCTGCCTTTGCTTTTTCGAAGTGCCTAAGGTTAAATAACAGCAGTGATCTGCCATGGAATTCACTCTCTCCAAAGGCAACCAGAACCACAAGGTCCTGTACAAAAAGTACGATCTCCAGAACAATATCCAGAGCCAGAAACTCCTGTGCAATAGGCTCTTTCCATGGCAACATCTTGCAGATGGCTGAATTTCAGCAGTTATCTGGGCTGACACATTCATTATTCTGCGCTGGAAGAACAGGCTTCTCACGCATGAAATGGTCATATAGATGAACATAAGTGATGTTCTGAACTCAGAAATGGGAAATTTAAACAACTGTCTTTTTACCCATCATGAACTCAAAGGTGTGGGTTTTCCAAGGACCAGTGATTTCTTTTTATGGCAAATAATTTATTCCAGGACTATTTTCTTCCCTTCCTCTTTGTGAACTGATCACAAATATCTCTTATTTATTCATTATTCATGCATTAGGTAAATACCTTTACCCATTTGATTTTGGTGTGCAAGCCATTTTGCACATAACTTTTTGCACGTGTTTTGCAGAAATCTGAGATTTCTGATCAGTGTTGCAGGGATTATTTTGACTGGGGGGATGCTCTTTTATGCCTCCTGACTGAATGACTGCTGTTACTAACTCAGCCAGCTGGAACTGTGGTCAGGAAAGTGGTGCCTATCCTTTTTTAGCCAATGCACTCCATCCACAGAGCATGCCTTCCAACAACTGAGCTTCAGCTACTCTCAGGATGGGTTCAAGCACCGTAGATTTGCCTCACAACTTTGTTTATTATGCACTGAAGGCCTCTAAGTGATGGGTATTGTCCCTGTTCTTGTATGTCTTTTGCTTTTGGGTTTTTCAAAGGGAAGAAACCAACTTAAACTAAAAGTTTTTCCAAATAGGATGCAGAAAAAAATAGAAAACTACAAAAATGTTCTTTGCAAAACAGAAGATTTGCTTAGCATGGAGTAATGCTCTTCGCACACACTGCCTGTGCCTGTGCTGGAAAGGGAAAGGTGAGACCAGTAGGTGACTGAAGGTTAAGTACCAGAGTAGAAAACAAATTCAAATGAGGCTCAGAGTTGCATAGGCATGAAGAAATATGTAAGAATTTTTGGTGCTATTGGCTCGCATGTGTGGAGCTCAATTTTCTGGGTGTGGGTTCAAAGGAATTACACCATTTTTTTCCTCCTGAAATGGTGCTACTGCTTCTAATTCCGAGTGATCCTGAAAAAGAAAGAGCTGTGAAATGAAAACCCTAAATGTTCCCAAGAATGTAAAAAAAAAAAAAAAAAAGCAAACATTTTCTTCTATATGTTTTCTTCTCTTCCCCCTCCACTCCCTTCGTGCTCTCAGCACTCACGCCTATATCCCCACTTTTGGGGAACTTGCTTTCTGCCAGGCTGCTCTGTTTAAAGGTTTCTTTAACTTGACAGTTTTTAAGATTTGAGTCATATGCCTTGCTCAGTGACATCTTCCCTTCCCCCATGCCTCATCTAAAGGTTTCTGGGTGTCAATCCACTGGATGTTTCCAATCTAGAGCACAGCACAGGCATTGTGTGAATTACATACGTCAAACACTGAAGTTCAAGAGAGCCACGGTATTTGCTGAATGGTTGGAGTTCAGGGGTTATTTGACAAGAAACATCTTGATGAAGGACCTCTCCTTTCTGCAGCCTGCTGTTTTGTGTCTGCTCTTGGAGATGAGCAGCAATCCCAGCCCAGACAGGGCCCCTCTGTCTGACCACTGAACCAAGATACGTGCTTGTTTCCAGTTGCTTTGGCTAGACAAGAAACAGCAGAGTTAATGGGCAGAAGAGGATATTAATTTGCATTTGAATACAGCCCAACACAGTTACTCAATGTTACTGCTGGGTAATGGGAAAATTAAGCTGAAAGGGAGTTAGCATATGGAAAAGAAATGTAGCTGATGCTTGGAAGACAGACTGCAGTTGCAGTGGATTAGTGGCCACAGATGTTAAGCAGGATGCCACGCTGCTCTCAGGGCAGGTAGCACTGCAAAAGTAGATATTGCATTTTATACACATTGTGACACAGTGGAGTGGCTGGAGAAATAAAATCAACCAACAGGAAAAGAAATGTGTGTGCGTGTGTGGGAAGCGATATAGTTGCAATATTAAAAGTCCAGTGATGAAAAACCACAGAGGCAAAGGAATGCAAGGGGAGGGATCCTGCTCTCTTAAAAAAAAGCAATAAAACCCATAAAAAAGTTTCCTTCCATTTGCAGGGGGCCATTATTATTTTCCAGGAGTCTGGCTAATCACAGCAATTCTCCCTGAGTCAGACAGAGCCCAGAGCCAGATCTTTATACACGTTTCTATGTGTTATTATAGCTGAGAGCAATATGTGGTTACTTTCTCAGAGCTAATGTTTTCCTTTATTCCTTCTTTTCTCAGGGTCTGGGTTTCCTTTCCTGGCTGAGGACCTGACTGAAGTGACCTTGTGAGCTACCTGTTGTCCCAGGGAAATCAGCAGGTGGATTGGGACCGGAAAGGTTCATAAAAGCAGCTCCTTTTCAGTTCTGGGTCTTTCATTTCATTAAGCCCTGGTTTGGTCTGCAGCATTCGTTGTCGTGATCCCAGGGACACACAGCAGAGTAATGTGGAAAGCCACAATGTCCTCCCTCTATTTTCTTTATTTTCTTTTCTTAATAAGTGAAGAGATAGCACTCTTGAGTAAACTAAACACATACAAAGCAACCACATACCACAACCAGACATCCTCACCCCTTTTCTTACAAGAAAAATTCTAGTCAGGGCATTGCTTTTCCAAACTGACTAAAATTGGTATCATCAATAAGCCAAACTTTTTAATGGTACTGTGACCCTACAGTGTTCAGTATAGTACCCACCCAAAACTTTCAGTACCCTTTCAATTTTGTCATGTGTTCCAGAAAAATATAAATATATGGAGACACTTGAATATTTTTTTTCCCAAAGAAATCCCTAGGATTTAGTTCCACATCTGCCAGCAGTACTGGTGTGTGGCTAAACACATTGCATGGCTTTGAACTCGTCAAGCGTGACTGTAAAAGGATATTGCCTGTGCTTCTTATTGGTTATATCAGATGAGTCCCACTTCAGTCCTTTGCTTGCTTTGCTGATCTCATTAGAAATAATTAAAGTTTTTATCTGGTTCACATCTAGTAGCTTTGTTTAGCTGTGGCTTTTTCGGTATGGGGGTTTTTTTTATTTTATTTTTTTAACAGATCATTTACTTCTGAAGCCTTGCCACGCTGCCATTCACCCAGCGTTATTATTACTGAATTCTTTCTGAGGGTTCACTGCCTCCCTCATAAATCATTACATTTCCATTTAACAAATTTAATAGCAGGATCTGGTTTCAATCCTCCCTACACAGAAAAGCCACTTCAGCTTTTCATTCGGACGAGGAACTTGATGGAATGTGCCTGGTGCTCTGAGCAGCTCCCAGCCCTCAAAGCATCTCCTTGCTGGGGCCAGCTGCGATGCCTGGGGCTGCACATTGCAGTGATCTGGGCCTTCCTCACCTCTGCTGCTGAAGAAATACATGGAAGGAAGAAAGAAGAAGGGCAAAGAAATAAGCTTCTTTTTTTTTCTTTCCATTAGCCTAAATAAAGGGAGAAAACATTCAGGGTCCAAGCTGAAAAATCATGAAAATTCTGAAAACATTGAAAATTTCAAAGGGGATGGATTTTGAGTAATTGCAGTGCATGAATTAAGACATGTTTATATACAAATCCAGCACTGTCATAGGACTCTGGACATTTCACTCTGCCCATATACCCTCAGAGAGAAAGATACACTGACCCATCACCATATGGACACAGGGCAGCAACAATTCTCAGGAGCATTTCACATCATATTCATGAATGGCAGGTGTGAGAACATGCTACATCAAGGTGAGGAAGAAGAATTCAGCACTGAAGCTTGTCCTTAGTGAACATGTCTCCCATCCCAGACCAAATCATTCATTGCAGGGGATCACCAATCATGCCTTAGCAAAGACTATAACTGCAGACTTCCAGGAATTTACGGAGGAATGGCTGACATATATAAAATAATTTGCTTGCCCTACAATCATATTTTCAGGTGGATGTTCCTTTAAAGGCAGCTGATACCTGCATGCAGGCATGCACACAGGTTTTGGGGTTGTTCTTGATTTGACCCTGTTGGTGCTTGGCCTTGATTTCAGCTGATCCCAGCACAGAGCCCCTGGGGAACTCCTGAGGTCCCCAGTGCTGTGCCAGCTGAGCCCCTCACCTGCTTTGCCCCCTGGGAGTTAGGGAAGTTTATTCTCCCTCTTTGTCCCTATTTCTCTCAGGATCTCATCTTTCTCCTCTCATACCCTGCCTTTTGGAGCCCAGGTAAGGCTTGGTGAGAGTATCCCAGGCCCACTTCAAGGATTTGTGACCACCTTCACAACGCTCTGCAGCACGGCTCCGCAGTGGTGACGGTCTCCCTCTGGCAGTCTCAGCTTGGGCAGAGGCCTGATTCAAATCCATTAAAGCCACTCTAAGATCCTCTTGGGTTTCAAAGCCCTTTGGATTTAGGCTTCTTTCCCATCCAACAGGAGTCCCTTCCAAATCAGCTCCAGAGCACATCAGCTGGATGCTGTGCAAAGGGTTTTCTGGTGTCAGTTTGAGCTCTGTGGGTATTAAAGAGCACAACATCCTACTCGATTTTCAGTCAGTCACATTCTGCCAGCAGTTGTATTTTGAAACAGAGGAGCAGGGAAAGGGGAGATAATCTCTCACCTAACTGTATGCACTTACATTAGGACACCATAATGACATCTTATTAAAACAATCATTGTAATGAAAATTGATTATTTACTTTGTAAGCCATTATGCTTTCCCAGAAAGTAGCTTTTGGATATGATTTTCAATTTTCTTTGAACCAGATGCATCCCTGACCGCAATTATTTTTATAGCTCACAGATGTTGCCACTTTCAAGCCCCCAGAGCTGAAGGAAACACCAGGAAGAAACAGAGGTATGGAAACTGGTCAAGATTACAGGTCTGGTGTTCATGGGCAGGACCAGAGCTCACCTGCATGTGCAGATGTTTGTCTTCCTAAGGACATACTGACATCTCCAGCCTGTGCCACTGCAGGTGACATGGAACAGCAGAAAGAGGGAAGCCCCTGACCTGGTGAGTTTTCTCATCATACATCAGCATCACACAGCTGTCCTTTGAGCTCCAGTCATATCCAAGACTTAAGAGAATTGTTGGAGTTAGCAAAGAGGAATAACTTCATACACCACACTTGAAACTATTGCTCCCATCTTTGGTCTTTATCTCAGAGTCTGGATAAAAACAACTGTGAAGCCCACCTGGCTTGGTTGCAGTAGAAATAGATTAATAACTTTCTGAAAGCTCAGCTCTTCTGTAAACAACACAAAGACTTGATCCCAAGCAAAGTTGTCTCCTCCCCTAACATGTAGGCAGCTCAGTAATCCCAGCACAGGTGACGCTGCTGTGCCAGGCAAACCAGATCTTCAGAAAGTCTTTCCTAAATGCCTTAGAGAAGAACAAGATGATAGAGGATTTCAGGAAGAAAATGCACCTTTCAAGACCCTCCTAAGTCCAGGAAATCTGCATCTGTGTCTTTCCATGACTGCAGGTTGAAGCAATATGAAGCAAGAGAACTGTTGAAGTTACACATTCTGTTTCAATGCACACACATGCAGATGTCTCACACGCAGCCCCCAGGGTGGTTGGCCTTGTGACGTGGAAACAGCTAACCAGAAGAGCTGTCCCTCATCAGCATCAGATTCCTGCCAGCAGGTAACAGATGTCTTTTGCCACCAGGAAGGGCAGGGCAAGAACTGCCATTATTCCCATCTCTGGACCAGGTATCAGCTGCCTGTCTTCTTCTTCCCAGGGCAGCTTACACAGGCACTGCCA
Source organism: Edolisoma coerulescens (assembly GCA_013397115.1). Lineage (NCBI taxonomy): Eukaryota > Metazoa > Chordata > Aves > Passeriformes > Campephagidae > Edolisoma > Edolisoma coerulescens. Next base: position 432,000 of record VWZW01002766.1, read on the forward strand.
AGAGGTGTGACTCGAGCCTGCATGGATCCCCACAGCCAGATGAGGCCCTGCATGAACTCATCAGATGGCAGAGCTCAGAGCTGCTCCCTCCTGCTGCCTCAAAGCCTGGCTCACTCTGGCAGCGAGCACCCGCTGTCAGGCTTTGTGTGCAAAGCCCGATTCCCCTGCGTCGTCTTCCAGCGATCGGAACAGCTGCGTTCAGTCAGATCTGACTGCTAAGTGAACTCCTGAGTACACAAATGCTAGCGGTGATCTGTGCAATTTCATCATCCAGTAATTGGCAGCAATACTGCCTGAGGGGCTCTGAGCTCCTGACCAGCACTGGCGCTTTCCTGAGCTCCACTCCCCAAAGTGATACGTGCACGTACAAGAGCTGAGCAACAAAAAACTCTCCAAAATGTCATGGGTTAAGCCCAGCCAGCAGCTCACTCATTCCCTCCAGGTGGGATGTCAGAGAGAATCGGAAGAGTGAGAAAACTTGTGGGTTGACATAAAGACAGTTCAATAGGTAAAACATAAGCTGCACATGCAGGCAGAGCAAAACAAGGAACTTATTCACCACTTTCCTTGGGCAGGCAGGTGTTCAGCCATCCCAGGACAGCAGGGCTCCATCACACCTTGCTGGAGAAGACAAACACCATCACTTTGAACACTTCTTCTTCCTCAGTGCTATATGCTGAGCATGATGCCATATGCTGTGGGATATCCCCTGGGTCAGCTGGGGTCAGCTGTCCCTGCTGTGTCGCCTCCCAACTCCTTGTGCACCCCCAGCCTCCTTGCTGGTGGGGTTGAGGAACAGAAAAGGCCTTGGCTCTGTGTAAGCTCTGCTCTGCAATCAAAAAACCATCACTCTATTTTGGTCATGCACCTAAAGCACAGCTCTACACTAGCTACTGTTAAGAAAATCAGCTTTATCCCAACCAAATCCCATGCACTCATGTACAAGAATTTGGCATCAAAACACGGTGAAGACTCGCTCAAATGAGAGAGATTCTGTTTCACCAGGTTATTCCAATTCCAACGAGCTTTGCAGAGATGACAATGTATCTTGCCCAAGGCAAGGTCAGCTCTCTGCTGACCATTTTTCACCAGCTATGCTGGGGCCCTAAGTCCCCACTGTCCTGGTTAGCAAAGCCCCAACCATTCTGAGAGTGTGACAATGAAAGAGGAGGCCAATTGAAAGCCAGATTCTGAATTTTCATGTCAATTCAGGGAAAATCCTAAGTCACAAAAAAGCTTTCAGGTTAGGCTGACAATATACTAAAAATTTTAATGGAAGTATTTAAAATTGTGAGAAATTTATGAGATAAAACAAGAATTGGAGAATTTTTTTTCCATGAAGTTTGCCCCAGCTGTGGTCTGCTCATGGCCATGTCACTGGATTTTTCCCTTTCACCTTCTCTTCTCCCTGCAGCTGTATCCAGGTTTGCACAAGCTCAGCAAAGCCTTTGGCACAGCTGCTGCCCTTGCTGCTCTGACAGGTGACCCAGCATTTATTTTTTCTAAAATCAAGATGACCCTGGAAGTGGCCTGTAGTTGATTCATGGCTTTGTGAAGCCTTTCCAAGGTGCTTGCAGCCAAATGAATCTCAGCTCCCTGGTGTGCCTACAGCCTTGCTTGAGATTGCAACCCCCCCAAATTCTGACTGCACAGAACTGTGTGCCTGAGCCCTGGTAGGACTTGGAGACAGGGTGGTGATAAAATGTGCCTTTGTACTGACATGCTTTTTCTCTTCTTCCTGGTGGTAAAAGTAATTACATTTGGTCCTCTCCCCTATGTGTCTCTGTGCAATCTGTTGCTGAGAGACAGGATGGGTGAGGAGACATCAAAGGGCTGCTCTTCTTCACTTGCTTTCACTTGCAGTGTGAAGAGTTCTGCAAATCCTGCCATGAGCACAGCTCTTGCACCTCAGCTCTTCCCGTGCTTCCTGCTGGAAGGCAGAAGAAGCAAGTGTTTAAATCAGGTGTACTCTCCTACAAGGGTTTGGGCCAGCCCTGGCTCAAGGTCTGTTAGACCTGTTACTGTGAGACTCACTTCCCTTAAAAATTCCAGCCCATGTTAAAAATAGAGGTCCTTTTAGACTCTGTGGTGCCCATGCGTTTGATGTGTGGAACATGTCCTCATGTGAACCCGGTGGCTATTCAAACCTGCAAAGTTTTGTTCATTGTGTTCATCCGAGAGAGCTACAAGAGCCTGTCCCTGGATCCTGCCTGCACGGCTTGCTGCCCTTCCTGAGAGCTCATTAGGCAGTGGAATTGCACACAAGACCTGAGCAAAAGCCCAGTGGAGCCAGTGAATGATTTTCTATTGATCCAAAGCCCTTGAACTGCAGCAGCACAGGCAAAGCAAATTTGGCAAAGCTTCTGCTTTCGACCCATCAGAACAATATTTGAATTTCCCTACGTTGCCTCTTTTATTTTCTTTTGTCTTTTTTTGGACTCTGAACTATTTGAATCAGACAGATTTCCCCTCTATGTATCTCCTTGTACTTCTAAATACAGTTACTAGTGGGGGGGAGATGAGAAAGAGGCAGAAATCAAGGCAAAACTACAGTAAATGGAGCTTTGTTTGACACACCAACAGGAAAAAGGAGTGAACCACAAACTACTGTAAGAATAATTACAGTATTAAAACAGTAACAACAAGAAATCGTAATATATCATGGCTTTGCTATTAAATAGCATTCTTTATCTGATGAGTTCCTTGTACTTTGAGTTAATTAAATCTTCCTCACTCACGTGATATGCAGAAGGCAGAAATCTTCAGCAAGACTGTCAAATGGCTACATTAGCTGGGAGTGCAAAGCACACTTCCCCAGGAAATGAGCACTTTTCTTTGGAAAAATCATGCTTGCTACATCTGCTCTGGCAAAGCTCCTCCCTGTTCAAACAGAAGAACAGCTGAGGAAATGAAAGCTTAATTTACCTGAGTTAAGACAGGGAAATTTAGAGCAAAAGAATCTGAATTTCTTAAAAAGCAGATGTTAAAATCTGGGGAAAAAAACACAGCTGGAAAACAAGGAAAAGCAAATGTTACATGGATGCTGCATTAACTACATGCTTGCTTTTTTGCCTCCTGTTTGCCTGCTGTTCCCCTTGCTTGATTTGTTGAACCATTGAGAAGAGACTCTCCACCCTGGAAAAAAACTTGTTTTAAAAGAGGAATAAGAAGTGTTTTGTCTCCTATGGACAACTTACACCGGGAACACCAGCAATAGACTGGGAAATGAATGCTTCTCTAGGTGTGTGCCAGCTGTCGAGCTCACACTAAACAATGTTCTTAATTAGTGGTAATGGGTTGGCAAACTCCTGGAAGTGCATAACCAATTAGGTTTTTTTTTTTATAATTATGATCACTTAAAGACAATAGCATGTTACAAATGATGACTAACAAGGACAAAGCAAATGTCAATTAGAAAATATGGCTCTAATCAACTCAACTTGCCTTAAAGCACGAATCACTGTAAGCGCATTTTTTGTTCAAATGGAAAAACAGATCTAGGAAAAGGCAGAAAACTGTGCTGGGAAAAGGAAAAACAGAGCTATTCTGCTTCCCATGCTGAAAGGAGAACACAGAAATTAATGAGGAATTGCCGTGACACATCACACAAAGGGAGTGCCCCCACGGTGCTGCCCTTGGTGAGCAGAAACCACCTGCACCTTCAGAGCAGCCCTGTCCTGGGGAAGGGGATGTGGTCCGTGCATCTCTGTCACCACTTGAGAGGCACTTGCAGTGACACCCAGTTGCTTTGATGAGGGTGGGTAGTGCCACCTTTTTTACAGCTCAGGATGTACCATTTAAGTTTCAGGTGTCTATTTTAGACCTATTCAGCTATCCTAGACATCCACACAAGACTGGCAGACATGACAGAGGGCCCATGGAAAAGCTGTGTCCTCCTGGAGGGGCGGCTGGAAGGTGAATGAGTTGTGTGAGGGGAGCCAGACTGCATCAGAGGCCTGTGTTTAGACATCTGAACCAAGTAAGGAGAGATTTCAGGTCCTATAAATCTTGTGCCATCCTTGCAATGTCACACCTTGCCTGGCTCAGCATGGACCTTCCCACCAGACATTCTCTGAAAGTTGCTAAACATGGAAGCATAAGGCAAGAACACAGCTCTGAGCTCAAAGGTGTGTTCTATATTCAGAAATGTACTGGCATTTGAAATAGAATTACTTTCTCTGTGGAGGGTGTACACTTCAGAGGAGGAAGCAACTGGGCACATTTACGGGAGCTTGTGACACAGAGCAGGGCTCTCAAGAAGTTACATCTCTGAACTTTCCAAACTTGAGCTTCCGTGTGATTGGTGACACTGAAGGGAGCAGAGGGTCTCAGGTTTCAGGAGGAAATTCCATTATAAAAGTCCTTTTGTGGTGTCTGTTCACCTTCTCTTACATCGTTGGCACTCATGAAGATTGGAAGTTTTTAGATTATTTTTGTGGGGTACTTTTGGGGATATATACCTATATATATATACTTGTAATTTTTTCCCCTAGCTTTAAGGACACAGCAGAAAACTATTCCCCTGGAGCACAAAGTCACCATTATCCAAACACTGTTAAATGGAACAGATCAATCTGCAAAGTGAGGAAGGAGATGTCTCCCATCCGTCATGATGACACTGCTGAAGGCCAGCATACGAAGGTTTGATCTTGTCTACTCTGGCAGCACTCACCCAGCCAGCAAATCTCTGCCACCTTACACACGGCTCTGAAAGGTAACTGGCAGCATACACATGACTTAGAGATAGACAGACTCAAGCAAACACAATGAAAAAATATCAGCATCATCTGGAAAGCAGGGGACAGGGAGGGATATGAATTATTCCCCCTTCAGAATAGGGGTGCTCAGAACTGTTATTTGTGCTGCTTGAACCAACTCAGAAAGCAGAGTCTGTGCTGAGCATACAAATCTTGCCATTATTATCTTATCTTGGTGGTTTCAGGGTGGATTTTACCAGGAAGCAGAGATGAGTGGTTTCCTCCATTCCTAAGTAGCACTTTCAGTATTTGCCACTATGAAGGATTAAAATCAGTATTAAGCACCCCCCAAAAAATTCATTTCTTCGAAAAATATCACAAGATAAAAGGAATGCCACTTCTGTTGGTAGCCCTACCTTTTTTACTTCTTAATCCTTTTTACCATGGCATGACCGAGTACCTCCATCACTGACCACAGCATAATGTACTTTTAAATACATTAGCTGAGGTACTAATAACAACCTGGCTGCAATAGCTTGGATTTGGCACTGGCAGAAAATCCTATTTGAAAGGCCTGGAAAATTCAGTCAGGGCCTGAGCCCTGTGCTGGCTGACCCAGGTCACTGTCACACCAACGTGGAGAGCTGAAGGACAGCTCTGGCTTCAATTGACTCTATGTCATGACCAGGCTGACAAGGGTGGGTGTACAGCTTCAGCATGAAAAGTCATTCTTTAACCTGTATGAAAGTAGATTTAACTGGTTGGTAATGCTCTCCAGGTGTCCCATGGGAAACTGCAGATAAATTACTGAGTTTGGTGACAAGATGACCTCTGGGAATGGCAGACAATTTGTATTACACAGGGCTTTGGAGGTTCAGTACTGCCCACTTTGCTGTCAGCTTTGGCTGTAGATCAGTGCTCTAGGTCTGTTCACTGGCAGCTCACAGACTTTGCAATGAGAGTAGAAGATAAATCAGTCATGAGCTCCTTGTCTGGGGCATCTTTGCATCGTCTCCTCTTGTGCCTGGATGTATTATCCGTGTTTACAGGGCATGTTTACATTGGAGAGCTCCTTGCAGAGATCCCCGAGATCACCACACCCAAGCTGTTACTGGAGCAGGACAGTTCATAATCACCTCGGCAGATCTCTACCCCAACAAATTAGACCTGTTGAGAGGTAGCTGATTATGAGCCCAAGAACACCTGGAGGTTACACTACTCTCCACAGCACAGCTGGAGTCTGCATTGTGTGAGTGTCCCAGCCCCTTGGTGCTGCCTCTCTTCCCATTGGAATCTTTTGTGCAGCTCCTGGCAAAAAGCAGGGTATGATCCCCAGGGAGTCTGATAGAATCATAGAATCATTTGGGCTGGAAAAGATCTTGAAGATCATTAAGTCCAACCCTAAAATAACTTGCAGGAAACTATAAAATCAGGGAGGGAATATGTTGTTCTGGAAAGGGCTTTGCGCAATGGTTGCTCACACCCAGACCAGGCCAGAGGAGCTCAAGGATCAAGCACTTCTCTGATGCTGGCAGTCAGTTTTCTCTTCTGTGTGAGTGTATGTTGATAGCTGGCATGTACACATTCCAATTAGCATCTCAATCAGACATGGAAATCTCTCACATTCAAGTGGTGTGTTACTACACACCCGTGCTTTCCAAAACCTTCAAGTCAAAGTGTAAAATATCCTTAAAGCAAAGAGATGTTGTCAAGTTGTCCCATTTTCACATTGGCCAGTGTCTAACCAGTGTAGCTGTGTACATTTTATATGGAAAAATAAAGATAGCTAGTTTGAATCGTGCCTTTTAAGGCATTTTTCTAGCTGGAACATCTCTCCCCCAGCCTGTACAGTACCCAAAGAAGGGCAGGGACTGAAGCACACATTTTGGCTCTATGTGTTGCTACAGGCTGAAAATGAAGAAATTAAACAGTTACAGATATTCTGGTTGCAATGATCAACCTGAGGTCAGTTCCCACCCCTAGACTGCCCTGCAGCTCTACTGCGTTTTGTTGTAATTGCCTAAATGTAGTTGAGAGTGAGAATCGGATCTTCAAACCATTTTTTCAGCTTTTCACTGTTTCGTTTGTGCTTCTGCTGCCACAAAGCTTCATGAACTGATGAAGAAATTAGCAACTCTGAAACACAGTTTAAATTGGTTGGGAACCAAAAAGATGAAGAAAATTAGAGTGAAAAACTTGAATACACATGGAAGAAACGGCCATCTTTTTCAGAATTGCACGTAGTAGTTTAGTTATTACAGTTATTATATTAATATATATTAATAATAAATTGTTATATGATTATATTATAGTTATTATAACAGAAAGCAATGTTGTTACATGGGAATTGCTGTGACTTATATATGGTTTCATAAAAGTGACAGAAAGTTGAGGATTGTGCTGCCTCTTAAACAAATAAGAAATTTAACTGCCTCAGTAACATTTGGAAATTCGAGATAAAGCCAAAGTCTCATATCTTATATTAACAAATTACTGGCTCCTAACACAGGCCTGCATAGCCTTTTGTACAATTAGTGACAAATTTGGGGCCTGTGACATATTTAGTGCATGGAAAATAGAACTAGTCTGTATGATGGATGATGACTGGGTAATGATTGTAAGTAATGGTCTATTTGTACATCTGAACAAAGCAGAGAAAGCAATTAGCCCTTCCCGTAAGCCCTCCATCACTGACAGGCTGTCATGCTTCTTTAGCTTCCCTGGGATAGAGGAGTGCAGGGGAGAAAAGGAGGTGCTGGAAAAAATGACAGGAAAAGGTAGAAAGGAAGGAGAGTGGAGCAGGTTGTTCCTGAAACCCAGTCTGGGTGACCTGGGTGCCATATTCCATCCCTTCTTTTTGTGCCTCAGGGGAGCCTTTTTCCCATCCAGGTTCATCCACTAGTCCCTTCCCTGGCTCCTTGGCAGCATGTCTGATCCACGTGTCTGACCCTAGCCAATCTCATTCCAACACCTCCTTCTCCCTCCTGGCCCTTGTGCATTTGCTCATGCCCTACGTCATAGAAAATTGTGTGGCAAAAGCAGATCAATGCTAAGGAGCTGACCTTTTCTTCCTCCACCCCTCCCAAAAAAAGAAAAAATAAATAAAGGAAAAAGAAAAAAAAAAAGAAAAAGTTGAATTGTTAGAAAAGAAATAGGGAAAAGAGCAAAGAACTTTTTTATGGTAAAACACAGATCCACCCTGCACATTTGAGCAGACTGTGCAAAACTTTGCTAGAAAGTGGAAAATGTTCAAGGGGAAGGAAAATGTGATTTGAGGAAATGAACAGCAGCTAAGGAGATCAGTGCTCATCAAGCTGCAAGGGTAGAAGAAACAGTGAAGAGGGAACTATGAGAGATCTATAAAATTATGAGTCCCAGTGAGTTGGTGATGAGAGAAAAATTATTCGCAGTCCCTGCCAGTTGACAGCTAGGGGCTATCTAATAAATCAGCTGGGAAGTCCACACCAAGGCAAATCAAAGCAGGGTATTTCTTCAGACAATGTACTCATCTGGGAAACTCCCCACTCCTGCCATCTCCCTGTCTAACTTTCCTTTTTACTTCTCCTCTACAGTTCAGGCAATAATATTTTCTCTTTCAACTCCACACTTCTGCACACCTCAGAAATCCTCTCCACAATATTTTCCTCATGCGTATCCATTGGAGCTCCCAATTTCATCACTGCAGCTAGCTGGCTTTTACTCTCCTACTAATTGCACTAGTATAAAGCAGTATCCATGAAAGATCTCCCTTCCATCCTGAAAGCGTAATCCATGAGTTGTGTCACTCCCTATACGTTGCAAATGCAGAAGATACTGACCTGCAGACATCAGCTGACACAAGATTCATATCAGATTTCCCCTTCTGCTCAGCTTGGGAGGGGAAGTTGCAAACTGGTTGATGTGAGTTTCCTTCTGAACTGAGCATTGCTGCAGATCGGGAAGTGCCAGACCAGGATTCAGGTATTTCAAGTATCTTGTCTGTCATCCTGCTCTGTTGCCTCTAAGTATATCAGCGACTTTCTCAGGGTCACTGAGATGTCATCACAGCCCATTAATTCTGCAAATGTGCTCATCTCCCTCGGTGTACAAAAGGCTAGAAACTCCAGAGGCAGCATCTCCTCCTGGAAGTGGAGAAGGCACAGACAGTGAGACTGGCATGGGAATGTACTAGAGGCATTTGCAGATATTTACACTTCTGTCTCTCAAAACGGCATGAAAAACAACCTTCTTTAATCTTTAGTAAAGAGCAAACTGAGTGAGGACTTCACAGGGAAATGCAAAATACTGAAGGATGTAATGGGAACAATGATACATTTGACCTCAGGTCAAACAGAAGAGAGAAAGAATGAGCTACAGATAAGAAATCCGCAGGTAGGAGGGAGTGAGGGGGAAGCAGAGGGCCAGGGGAAACAAACAGAGAAAATACTTTCTTTGCTCTTGAGCTTTAATTTCTGTATGCCTGGTTGAACTTTTCTATGAAGGTTGTTGTGTGTGGTTTAGATTTGGGTGGGTTTTGGTGTGTTTTTGTTTACTTCAAGAAATAAAGCCACTCATATAAAGTGGTTGGTGAACATGGGAGTTTTTTTGAGTATATCTAATACTTATTTGAATAGGGGAATTCCTTGAATTTATATACAATAAACAGTATGTTACGTAAAGCTGCTGTGGATTACAACAATTTAGCACAATTTCACTACAGAAATGGCCACTCAACTCCTTCAGATGCTTTAACATCTGTGCATAAGATGTTTTAAAATGTTACTTTTTGTCAGTCAAAACATCTTCAATTCTGACATTATCCCACCTGCCACTCAATGAATTTCCCTGCCCTTTTGGCAGCGTGATATCTATTAAGTTTTACTTAAAGGAATAGAAAGACTCAAAAAAGAGTTTCGTCATAATAGTTCATGAGTAATCAAGTTGACTTTCCTCCCTAGTACAGTGAAAGAATTAGTTATCGCAAAATCTGCCTGTGAGAATCTTTGTCAGATCTTGACGTCTTTTGGGTGGCTGCAGGGTGAGCAGCCAGAGGTGTCATTGGCACAGGCCGTGGGTGACGCAGTTGGGTTGGGCCAGGGATGGACTTGGCAGCAGGCATGGGTAGGAATGGGCTTGTTAAAAGGTGATGGTTCTGTTCCCACTGAGGGCTGGGCAGGAACGGGGAGTTCTCCTCTCAGGGAGACGCAAAGTGCTGGTGGCTCAATTGTTGTCTGCATATTCCTTCTGGGAAAGTTTCTACTGTCTTCCTCAGAGCTTATGCTACCACTTTTTAACTTGAGAAAAACCCCACAATCCACCCACTGCCCCTGCCAGCAGTGCTTCCCGCAAGTGTGTCCTTGATCACCCTCACCACGGCCAACTGGCTCAGTGCAGAAAGTTCTGGGCAAAAATGCCTCATAATCGGGCTTGCAAGGGTTCAGTGAGGTAACCCTAATGGTCCCTCCTGGCCTTTGTGTTTGGGATTCTTTGAACATTCACCCCTGTCATCATGAGCAAACAGGTCTGGAAGAGATAGGGTTGGAAACCAGGAGATCCTCCATCCCATGCAGCTCCCAGACCATGAGGTCAGCCTTTTCTCACTGTCTGTTTACACAATGGTAGAGTCATATTTTATCTATTTTTCAGAATCGGAAGAGAAAGTCCTGCTGGAGTCTTTCATCAGTTTATTTGTCCTTTTAGCTTTGTCCAGCTCTTTATGCTCAAGCCTATTAGGTGAGTCTAGTGAACTAAAGCCCAGTGAAGTTGAAATCCTTGTCTCAGAAAACCAAGACTTTCTCTTGCCCTTTTTCCATTTTCAACAGCAATTAAAGGAAAAAAATGTCCTCTTATTACATCCCATCACTGCTGAATCACGGGTCGATATTCTGCCTTACTGTGGGAGGCTTTTAAAAAATACTAAACTCATTATTCCCTGACCTAGTGATTTATATTATGATCCTTCATGGGAAGAAAATGCACCAAGGTTGCAAAGTGGGAGTATGAAATCAAGAGCACGTTGTAATAAATTGAGCAAATGGTACCCTAAATGATAGAAAACTGCACTCAGGAAGAAGAAAAATATCAGGGCTGTGTGAAATATGACAATTTAAGTTTTCATGATTTTGACAGATCAAACCCCATGATCTTTTATTTGAGGTGTGTTTGCTTTCTCAGAGATTTCACTGAAGCCATAGTATCTGACAGAGCCCATGTACAGCTGAAAAGAGAAGGGAAATGTCTGGTGGTCTTGCCAGATGCATCTATTTACTGCTGAGACACAGCAAACATTTTCAGCAAGTCCTGAGATGCTCTTGCTTGCACTTTCTGGAGTTGAATAACTTCCAATGGTTCTTTCCTCCAAAGGCTTCAGGTGACAAGCAGAGTCTCACTCATCTGTCTGAAGGCACCTACTTCAGACTGTTCGTTCATTCAAGCATGGCCTTTCTGTCTACCACATATTCAGCAACACAGATTTTGGCAACCTTCCTCCAGGTTCTGCCCATGGTGGCTACCACTGAAGATCAGAGAGAGGCAGTCTTTGAGGAAAGTAAATAGTCCTTCAGCATTAATGTCCTTCTTTAACCTGGTCAGAGGGTGTGGGCCTGGTGCTTTACTTTGCAATCTGGAAACTGTTCAACATTCTTGTGGTATAATGGTGAGTAACCAAAATGCCTGGATGTTCTTTACACACACTGAGTGTGCCAAAGGGCCCTCAAAGAGGCAATTTACCCTTTCATAGCAGCAGGCTGGCTTCAGTCACAGTCAGCCCTGGAAAAGGAAAGCCGTTCTGAGGAATGAAACACAGAATAGCTAACAGTGCCTAAGAGTGCCCATCTCTACTGCATTTCACACAAACCAGGCTGATGTGACTTCAAAGACCTAAAGAAATGCCCTGAGGTGCAATGCATTTATCACGTGTTTCATAGGAAAAGTCTCTTCTCTCAGCTCTTTGGAGTTTTCCTGGCATGAGATAATAACAGAACAAACCCCATCTTGCCTATGCATGTTCAGTTAAGATCAGCTAAACTAATTTCTCCTACTTAAGACAGTTATACTTCGCCAGTTGCCTCAGGATTTTTACATCCTGTAAACTCCAACTGAAACACGTAATGCAGTTCTGTGTATACAAAGAAAAATCAGCTGAAGTTTGCTGCTTAAAATAGGTAGGAAACCTCTCTGGAAATAGGTCTCACATTTTTCCACAACAGTTTCTCCAACCTTACTGCTGGTAAATCTTCAGGGAAATATTTGTCTTCATTTTCAGCTTCTTTAAAAGGAAAGTTTTAGCTGTTTCCACTTTCGTTCATTCTTAATCTTGTGGCAAGTGAAATAGCAAAGTTCATGCTCAGGCTGAGACCAATCCAGGGAAGCACTTAACAGTGTGAAATGTCCTACTGACTTCCAGAGGGACTGAATGTTTCAACTTGTTCATGCACTTAAGTGCATTGCTGCTGGGGAGCTTCTGATCTCTAAATCCGAAAATGTGACCAAGAAATACATCCCAGGAGGGTGCCAACTTCGTTCCTGGGGAAGCAGGAGAAAGGGAAGTGGTGCATCCTCTCATGGGGGTTGTGGGCACTGAGCTGCAGAGGTCCAGACACCAACAAGGGGCTCTAGAGGTGACTGCTGTGGATGTATCTGTGACATCAGGAAATGTGAGCGCTCTGCTCTGTGTCCTGCCTCCCCACGGGACACTGCAGCAGAGACAGCAGGGGCTTAGGACTGCAAATTCCCAAATATCTGTACAAAGCCAGTGTCACCAGAGGACTAAGATAATGCAGAGATCATGAGGTGCAGCCACGCAGCCTCTTCCCATGACCTTCCTCTGTAGAAGGGCGAGGCAACACCAGCCCTGGGTATGGCAGAGAGATCTGCAGCCCTTTGCAAAGGTGTGGGTGCCAGTGTCAGCACAGAGAGCTGGGATTTTGGTTGCAGGCTGCCCCACAGACCCGCCTGGCTTCTCTGGGGCTCGGAGGCACAGTGCACTTTTGTTATGTAACCAAAGCTTTTTTATGCAACTGCTCCTCCAGCGCTGCCCTGTGAGATCCGATTATTATGGAGGATGAAAAACATTGTTATTTTTAACGGCTGGATCAAGGCTCAATGGGCTTAAAAGGATATTCAGAAGCAGCTGCCTCCATAAGGCTTTCAAGTCAGTGGCGACCACTGCAAAAACTGTTTGCCTCTCTTTTGGACACTGCTTTTCCATGGCATGTGTGTTGCCTTGCAGCTGTAAATGAAAGGTTGAGTCCTTTTTCCATAAACCTCATAAACTACTTGTTGCTGTTCATCCAGGCAGTGGAACAACAGATTTCAAAAAAGTTCCTTTCCATGAGCTTAGGAAACATAAAATAATACCAGTGCTTCTGGAAGGTAATATCTCAAACCACTGCCTGCTATTCACACAGGACATCTATCCCTGAACACCTATTTGTAATAGTTCATACAATTGTGCAATATTAGAATTATTTCTCCAACACTCAAATAATTCTTATTTACAAGGGTTGGAAGTACTGCTATGTTAAAAGAAGTCAGAGAGTGAGACCATTCCAATTGTGACATATCTGATGCTCACCTCTCTGCTTTGACAGTGACGAACACACTGCAAGCCATTACAGGGCATAGTTTGAGCAGAAAGTGTCTGGGCTTTTGAGGAAAGAGAAAAGGAAGAAAGTGGTTTGTTCCCTTCATCCCCAAACAAAAGCAGATTTTTTATCATAGGTTAGTTATTTAACTTCCTGTCTTTCCTGGGAAAAAACAACAACAACAACAACAACAAAACTGTCAGGTAAACTTTCATTTTTGTCCAGATGCAGGTGCCCAAAACTCAGACCTTGACCTTCCTGAAGTTTTCAGAGCTGGGGTAGCAGTTTGTTTCACTCCAAAGGCAGGTGTAGGTTCTGGCTGAGATCTCCCATGCCTTGGATGTCCACAGTGTTAGAGAAGGGTGTCCTGTCTTTCTTCTCTGGTGCTAGATCAGATGGAACAGGGCAGGAAGGATCTTATTTTTGAGATCAGTCATTTTAAGCATTCTAAATCTCAGACTATTGAAGTATGTTATGCAGATTATTTATAGCCTTTCAGGCTGAAGTTGCATTGATTTTCTGTACCTTCTCAGGCCAGCAGAAAGTGTCTGAAAAGTACTGGACAATCAGAGCATGATGTGGGTCTTTATGGCTCACTGAGCATTTGGAAATGGTTCCAGCTGTGTTTCTGTAAAAGGTTCTTCTGCAACCTGAACCAACAAAGGTTTGACTGACTGGAGTAATCAAAGTCTAAGTTCTCTTATTGCCAGTAACAAGAAAACATATTTTTCATCAGAGGATGATTTCTTCCACCTCAAACATCTATTTCAGAATGGGGCAGCTAATCAGAGATGCAATTTATTGTAGTGACCGTATCCAGTTGGCAAAGACTACATACAAATTTAATTCTCAACAGCTAAAGAAAATTAAAATCAACCTTACCTGGAAAATGAAAAGAAGTTCTCAAGGGTTTTAAACAAGTAGAAAAATGCATAAAAATCAAATTTTGTCCTGTGTTGCATGTTGTATTAGATTGAAATGCAGTGCACTAGGTGAGCTGAGAGACAATCAAGAAGAAAAGCATGACTCCTTGGCAGGATTAACTCATGTTGATCACACAGCTCTGTCAGTCAGGGTCTGCAGCATTGTGAGAGGAAGACTGAGAGTGATACAAATGGAAGATGGCTGGGTGTGGAGGCACCAGCAGAAGCATAAAGCAAGGACAGGGCTCTCAGAATGTTTAGGGCACACAGCAGTCAGCCAGACCCCAGCACATCTGCCTCCAGCTTCACGATATACCCAGACCCGGAGATAAAGAATGACCTGATGATCCACAGAGGTGGGATGGAATGGAGACACTGACCACTGCCAGACCCAAAAGAATACAAAAATGCATAGTGGAAACCTAGACACCCTGAAAGAGTGCTGGGAGACACAAAAAAGGCTTAAAAGATAGTGTTATGGACCCTGTGTCTCATAGTTCAACAGAAGCACTCTTGTGCCTGACTGCTGGGCTGATGATCGTCACCACAAACATTCTGCTGCTCATGAACATGAGACTGGGAGCATGAAATGGTGAAAATATTTTTTCTTTCAGTTTGAATGTTAAGAAAAATCACCTTTCCTTACTGTAAGGTCAGGAAGGCCAGGACTATGTGTAGCATGAATATTTTCACCACATGTTGATAAAACGTTGTGACAGTATTCATGTGTACATAGACTGCACGCAAGTTGTCAAGGTAGAGCAGGAGGTTATTTCTTCTTCAAGGAAGCACGATGCACGCTTTATGCTCTGTATCTGTGATCTCAGAAGTATCAGTTTGTCACCTTAACCACAGCTGGCAGCTCGGCCCCACGCAGCCCAGCCTGCCCTGCTGGGATGGGGGAGAGAACCGCAAGGGTAAACATGACAAAACCCGTGGGTCGAAATAAAGACAGTTTAACAGGTAAAGCAAAAGCTCTGCACACAAGCAAAGCAGACCCAGGAATTCACTTAATACTTCCCATGGTCAGGCAGGTGTTCAGCCATCCCCAGGACAGCAGGGCTGTATCACGTGTAATTGAGATTTGGGGAGACAAATGCCATCCCTCTGAACATCCCTCCTTCCTTCTTCTTCCCCAGCTTTATACACTAAGTATGACATCATATGGTGTGGGCTGTCCCTTGGGCCAGTTGGGGTCAGCTGTCCTGGCTGTGCCCCCTCCCAGCCCCTTGTGCACCCCCAGCCTCCTCACTGGTGGAGTGGGGTGGGGTAAGGAGCAGAAAAGGCCTTGGCTCTGTGTAAATTCTGCTCAGCAGCAAGAGGACTTTTTGTCTTATCTCAGAAATAAAGATACAATGCCTGGAAATGACTGATGCAAGCTGTTATTAAGGGAGATATATTCATGCATTTCAGCAGAGTTAGATGATGATGAAGTTGAAGCTAATTCAATCTTATAATCGCAGATAGCTGTTGTTTCAGGAACAGTATCATCCAAAAGATCTGGTCTGTATCATCTTGATGTTTACAAATAAACATTGAAGTGGAAATTAAACTCTGGCTAAAATGAAATTAGAAGAAGTCACCTCCTGTGGTGCAGTGAACACACAGCGCTGATCATCAGCAAATGATTTCTACTTTGGTAGCTTTGCACAAATAAGTAGTTCCAAAATAGCACGGAGCCTTATTTGTACATTGCAGATCATTTCGTTGTACAATATTGTGTTCTTCAAGCTGCAAACAAAACTGAGTCACATGTTTAAAATAGTAAAATTACCCTCAAAGCAATGACATTTCATTCAGGAGTTATCAAAGCATGTTTTTAATCCAAATGTTACACCCCATCTTACTGTTGTTTGCCATAGTGGAATTTAGAGATGATACTACGAAAAATGCTGGTATTTAGAATAATTTTTTTATTCAGCAGCATTGTCTGCCATTTCCTCTAGCCTGCAAATTTATTTGCTTGTAAAAAGAGGCACTCTGGTAGAATACGGTGCAGAATATATTTATGGTTTCAAAAGAGTGACACCAGTTAACACCAGCTGAAGACCCATGCTTGGATAGGCTCTGTTTGATGAAATCTTCCACATCTCTAATATCTTTCACATTTGAACCAAAAAGAAGTCTCAAAAAAAAAAAAAAAAAAATCTGTATATTTGGTCAGGTCCCGGACAACTGGAGCCAGAGTGACAGAATGTGAGGTACCTCGCTTCCATCCTTCATGACTTCTGTGGCAGTGCAACAATCACAGTTTTTGAAGGATTTATTGTGGTGAGAATGCCCTCACCATGTACTGAGGGTTATCAATCTCAACTTCAACGTGAGAGCTTCTGTTATAACAGCTTCTCCTTCTATTTATAGTTTAAATGCAGAGAAACATGAAATCAGATGCTGGAGTCCTCGAGTTCATCTTCTTTTGACCACAGTGTCCTTCAAAATCACAAAGTCCAGTAGAACTGATTTCTGTGAGATTTCCTGTAGGGCTTAGAGTTATTGAGAAATGTTTTGGCTGAACTTCCTCTGTGCTGCTCCCAGGGTGCAAAACAAGCAAAAAACTGACTTACCCACATGAAAGGAGAGCCCCTAAACAGAAGATGATCACCAAGCTGTGACACTATTTCCCTTAACTAAAACTAACCTGGTTATTCTGGATTGCCCAGTGAAGATCCAGCTGCTCTTGTACAGATAGCTAAAGGTACAATTCCTTTTTTCCTAAAGCTGAGAGCCAAAACAAGGCAGAGGAATCAATATCCCAAAAGTTCTTGCTTCTCCATAGTGACTACAGGGAGAGCCCAAGTTGACCATCTCAAATGGACATACCTACAGTGGAGATGTCTGAAGGCAGGTAACATAAATGCCAGTTGTGGCGTTATGGATTAGTGAACACCCATTCCTGATTCCACCTTGGAGGTGGAAGTTGCAAGGAAGAGTGCAGGACTGAATTCCCCCTGGGCATCATACAACTGATGAGGAGAGGAACTGCTTGCTGCAAAGCCTAGATGTGACTTATCTAAGGCAGAGAAAAATCAGGCAGAATAAACAAAGAGGCGGTGAGATAAAGCAATTATCCCAACAGTTTGTGGGCTCCTCTGCCAATGCACTGATGGTGGAATATGACCTATAGAATTATAAACTTGTTTAATTTCTATGTTTGCTTAGCAGTGATGTGCTTGATGTTGTTGTCTTAAACTTTATGAAGTGCCAAGTGTTTCAGGCTGGTACAATAAAAAGTAAATTAAAAATAAACAGATTTTGTCTATTGCAGCTGCTCATCTTGATGCTGTATCCTGGAAAAGCCGTGAAGAATCACAAAAAGAGCAGCCACTCCCAGTATGTATTTTAAATAAGACGGCTCTCATATACCTATTTTTCCTTTCATATTATACCCAACTCTGAAATACAATTCATGAAGGAGTCACAGAACTACCTACAAAACATCAGGACTGCAGTTTGGTGACATAGACATAATTTTTTTTTATTATCCTAGATAGTGAAGCCTAAGGTCGTGACTAGTCATAAAATATGACTTTCCAAGAGAAGAAACCCAAGTGTACAACTGTTCAGATTTGGTGTGTGAAGTGATTGCAGAATGCAATGCTTCAAGAATATTACAATGTAAAGAAGGTCAAGGTCAATGTCAGCAGATGTTAATGTCTTCTCCTAGAAAAGGAACATTTAGGCATCCCAGATGGCAAAGACCCTAAAAGGAAGAACTGCAAGAACAAGCAGTTGTCAGTGAGCATTATTTCACTAAAGGCAGAAATACTAACGAGATAGAAAGCGGTTTTTCCTTTCTTGTGGAGCTGTATCCTGTATTCCAAGTGGTCTGTTAATATTTTCAAAATTTATTTTTGTTTTTTGTGAGGGCTGGAAACTCAGACTTGCCATCATGAGCAACCAGCTGAAAGATAGTGCTTGGGAAAACTGGGAGACATGGGTCAATAGCAACATAAGTTTCCTCTTAGGCCTGACAGCAAGTTGCCTGGTCTGCATTCACTCCAACATCCCACAATAACACAGATTATATCTGTTCCAAAGGATTTAGTTTCATGGGTGCTGTTGTTTTCAAGGAATTACATATTCAAATGCCTTTGAGGATCTGGACTGTTCTGAACGTTTAGCAATTTCTAAATGATACCGTGCATTCATGACATTTAAATTTCATTAGCATTCACAGGAGTCACGTCTTGTCTATAGGGGTTATGCAGGAAGATTTTAAAGACTGCCATCAAACACTTTCAGCTGCAGGTCTGGTTAAAGTCAAGTGGTGTAAACGGCACCTTATTTTGGGCTCAATCAGAAGAGCAAATGTGGTCACTGTTTACCAGGGCTGAGCGAGAGCATCAAGGTGCCAACCCACGGCAGTGATGAGCCACTCTGAACTGCAAAATCCAAGGTGAGGGTGGCAGAGGTACCCCAGGGGGCTGACCTCGGCACCTGCTGGCTTTGTTTGGCTGAGCACATGGGAGAGGGAGGGAAGAACCATCACAAAACTGGCAGAAAGTGTAACACAGAGTAGGGAAACTCTCCTGGGGTGGGGGAGAGAGAGCAGAGAGGCTGAGCAGCTCCGAGGCGTTCAGTTCAGCGGGAAGGTTGGCTTCAATTGCTGTAACAAGAAAACTCTCTGTTGATTCCCACTCTGTTCAGGGTACCAGCATGATGTTAGTATCTTTAGGTTGTCTCTTTAGGCTCTGTGCTTAACCAGTAAACAGTGGAAGCTTCCTCCAGGACAAATTTCAGAGCAGGGACTTAACAGAGCTGCGCTGGCGACTTCCCTCAGTCTTTAATCTGGGAAAAACCTCGGGCTACTATTTTCAGGCTCCCACTGTTCCCAGCTTAGCATAACTCCATTTCCTGCATCATGAAAGCTGAAGCAGTGATATTTCTCTCTCTTGGAGCAGTGTCTACTTTATTAATGTTTTGGAGGTGCAGGTACTATGGTAACGAGCACTACAGTCAGTGCCTAAAGAGGAATTTACATCACCAGAGATGCTGTCTTTGAACAGCTTGACACATCTGCTCATGAACAGCAATCTGATTCTGTGTCAGCCCACAGGAAAACTCAGCTGAGCTGCAGCTGGATCAGACAATGTGGTTGTGTAGGGATTTCAGAGGTAATCTAAGGCAGAGCCATGTAAAATGCAAGTGAGAACAAGAAAATACCCAGAGGTTTTAGGAGGCAGCAATATTTATCAGGAGCCTGAAGTTATCTGTTCTAAGCAAAGCACTAGGAAAAGCAAAACTTGTGTATAGCAATAAAGGCTCACTCAAACCAAGAGGATTAATGCTCTCCTAATCCTGTCACTCTTCAAGGAATTTTGAAATATTGGCAACTTCTGGTAATCAAATTTTCCCAAGAAACAAAAAAACCAAACAAACAAAACCACTAAACCCTGCCTAGTTTCAGACAACATTAAGTATGCCAGGAAGAAATCATAAAATCAAATTAAACTTTGGAATAAGCTGTCTGAAGCTTGCAAGTCTGCCTTGAGTCGACTGTAATTGCTGAAATCTCTTTGCCTCATACAGCCATAAAATTTACATTGTTTTCTTTTTTTAGTAAGTTCCACTGACTTTAACTCATGTGTTTTCTTGAAGAAAAGGAAAGATTTCAAAGCTATGATGAAATATTCTTTGATACAACTCCAGTAAAGAGAGCAAAAAACAGAGACAATGAAAAAAAAAAAGAGAACAAAACAATAGGAACTGAAAAGAAATAAAAACCAAAGATATTGAAGGAATAAAATGGGCAGATACACAAAAAAGAGGAAAAAAGGGAAACAGAGGGAGGAGAAAAAAATGTATTTTCAAAATTAAAAGATCCAGAAAAGCAATTAACAAAGTGCAGTTAAGCAAGAAGCAGAAAACATGTTCTATTACTTGGCAAAAAGAATGGTGTTCTGCTGGAGTGAGGAAGAAAATACTAGGGAAGTATGAATATAAAGAGATCTGTCATTTGATTTTTACTTTAAAAACCTGATGTAAAAATATGTAGGAAAAAATTCTTATTTCAAATATTTACACTAAAGAGATCTATTTCACAGAAAAGCAACTGTTCACATATGGAGAATTAGAAACATAGAGACTTGTGCTAGCAAAAATATGGAGAACCAGAAAATGAAACTGAGATACAAAAAGAAGCAGAACCACATGGTTAACTTTACCATCCAGATATTCTCAGTGGTGATGTATAGACAATATGGTAATGTGGCTTTTATTGCAGTCCCAGCGGAGAAGAGCTCTGTGCAGGGAGGAGGGTGTTGTGGAATGCTCAGCTGGTGTGCCACCTGTGCAGCCCCTCAGGTTTAACAGATGGAGTTGGGGGAATTCTGATGATTAGACTGGGAAGAGGGACATATACATTTTTTTAAGGTATTGCCAAATACCAGTTTGGATAATTGCAATGAGTGAAATGTAAATAACAAGTAAAATTGTAACGGTGACAAATTCGCATTTTGAATGGTTAAAGAGGATCCTAGGAAAACCCATATTAAGCTCTTAATCTGTGGTCAGGAGTCACTGGCAGTAAATATAATTCTGCAAATACACTTAAAATTTATCAGATCCCAGTATTTTTAAATCATGTAATTATAATACTGACTTCCTCCACACAATAAAAATTTATCAATCCAGTGAGCAGTAGAATTTAAATATTTAGACTGTAAAGTGATCTAATGGGCTTTCCCTCTACGACCAGCTGTATTTAGAGATAGAAAGAATAGGAATTGATATGAAGCATTATTTAGATTGATGGAAGGGCCTGGCACCACTTTAGGATATACAGGACACATCCTCTGAAGTTTCTGGCTGCTTTTAATCAGTCATGGACCCACCCTGTGTTCCTGCTCTATGCAATAGAAAGAAAGCAGCATTTTCTCAAGGCAATTCAGCAGCCCGAAGATCTCAGCTGCCTGAAGATCTCAGCTGCCCTCTGAAGATACCTGTCCCTTTTCATTCACTGGAGGGGTAGTTTGAAACAACAATAGGAACAAAGGCACAGATGGATAAATCTGAGATTTGAGCAAGAGGAGGCAAACTCCTCTGTGATTGCTGCAAAGTCTGTGTGGTCCCTGAATGTTGGATCATGACAAATGGGAAGCCTGACATATTTAGAATGAGTTGGCAATCAACCTTTGTGTGTATAACTTTTCACTAGACATGTAGCCGTAGGAGTGCTCAAGATAAATAATGACATATTTGTGGGTGCAGAGCCCTGGGTGGCTCTAAATTGACCTAAGGGCAACTTCTAATTGAGATGAACCTATCCCTCCTTTGTCTTGAAACAAAGACTCTGTTTTTCTTCTCTGAGGCCCCTCACACTCTTACGTTCTGTAGTTTAACAATAGCCCTTACTGTTGAGGAGTTTACTATGTCATAATTTGGCCGTGGTATAAACTGGAATGCATAATCCACTACAGTCAGTTGTTTCATTCTACAGTGCCAAAACAAAGCTTGGATTGTGGTCAGGGTAAAGACTCAGACCTGGGTACGTTCTCCGACCTGAGTTAGTGCCCATGTAAGCAAACAGGAGATATGCACTTAACATTTTGGAAATGTGGGGCAGAGGGCAGGAGAGAAAGTTGACATATTCTGTGTTCTCCTTGATCATCCCTTTCTCTGTTTCTTCTTGTTTTGTTTGTCTTTCCATATGTTTTGGCATAAGAGTGAATCAATTTCCCTTCCCAGGCCCTCAAAAGGGAACATGTTCTCCCTGACAAAGAAAACCAACTCAGTCTGGACATATTCCAGAAAATTCCAATTAATGTGGAAGTTCCAATTAATGTTGGAATTCCAATTAACATTCCCAGATGGAGATAAGGGTTCGGAATAAACATGTGAACATGTTGTTTTTCATTGCAATTCACAATTAAGCTTCTTCATAATGTTCATGAAGAAATTTTGGTGTGAGTGGGAGAGAGCGAGACAGTACCTGTTAGAAATAGGAAATTGGCTGCAGAATGGAGTGCAGTGCTCCATTCAGAGTAGATCTCATTTTGCCAAAGCCATTTTTCATTTTTTCATATCCATTCCTGCCTTTCACCACTCATTTCTTCTCCCTGTTTCTATTGAAAAATTATGGCAATAGAGTCAAACCAATACATGATTTTTCTTTGACGATTTCAAAGGCAAAACAGGAACATGCACATTTTCAAGTGACACTCTGCTGTGACTAAAAGATTTGTCATCTGCTGGTAGTGCTAATTAGAGGTAATTATCATTAAGATTTACCTGCCAATGTATCCTGTCTTCCAAAAAATTACATTTGTTTCATTTGGGAATCTCACAGCTTTGTGGATATAGAGACACTGGGAATGAGGGTAAGACGTGGCAGCTCTCTGCTTGGGATGCCACTATCAGTAACACTTGCTTTTGTCACTTATCTTTGAACAGGACTGTGAAAATTCTAAAAGCCTTTCAGTAGTTCTAAAAAATGAAAATGGGAAGAAAGCAGGGCTGAGAAAAATTATCTGAATATCTGAGCAGAGAGAGTAGACTGTGGAGATTCCAAAGCATGGCCAAATTCCATCACTATTAACTGGGGCAGGATCCCAGAAGCAACAAAACCAACCAGACAAAGTTCAGTAGATTCAATCAAAAAGAAGAAACTAGGTGGTCACAAAACATGATTTGCATTCACTGATATTTGAGCACAGGTATCTCCATGTATTAAGACTACAGCATTACTTCCAGCTCCTGCATTTTTGGTGTTTATCTAGATAGAGTCAATCCCATGCCATGTTGGAAAAGAAGCTTACCAAACACACTGAGACAAAATGTTCACAGCAAGGAAATAGCGAGGCTTTGTTGCTGTATCCAGAAATAAACAAGCAAGGCTAAAACCACAGAAGCTGTATATTTTTCATAGCTTGTCATCGTGGCACTTCATTTTTAGGTGTATTCTACCTCACGGAATTCACATGACTCCGTTAGACTCCTAGGTTGTCATTGTAAATCAGGAAAAATCAAACATCTTAAAGTGGGATCCACAAGATCTATCTTGTAAGGCTGCTTCAGTTTTCCAGGAGGATATGGTCATGTGTGTCACAGCTCTCCAAATCAAGGTGTTTATCTTGGGGCTGCAGGGAGGGACTCTCAGAGACCAACAGTGCCAAGAATCTTACGCAGTCACTCTGCACATTTTCTCTAAGTACAGGAGAATGTGGAGTTCATCTTCCTTTATCCAATAGATCATCCATGAGACAGAAAACCTGCGTTCAGAACCAGCAGTTTAGTGGTGCACTCCCTGTTCTACAAAAAAATGGAGGGATGAGAAACTGAATTGAGTGTTCCACTCTAGGAGACGATCTGGACCCAGTCTCGCCTTTGCACCCCTGTTGTGTTAATTCATCTCCTACTCACTAGACTGTTGATTTCATCACTGGACTGCGGTGACACTTGGCATACATTGGATATGAGATGCTTCTGCCTCAGGGTGGATGTTTAAAAAAACACGAGGGACCTAGAGAGCCCAAGCTCCCATTAGTGTTAAAAGAAAACAGAGTAATGGATCTCAGATGCCATCTCATCTTAAGGTGGATATATAAAACAGATTCACATAAATCACATTCTGAAAATACCTATTTCTTCCAGATGTCCAAGGATGACCTTAACGAGCTCTGATGGATGTATTCATATGGGTACATACAATACCTCTCAGGCATCACAGTTTTTACTGTAGACCCATAGTTTCAAAAGAAAAATGTTCTCGAGAACTGACCTCAGACTCACAGACAGTACAACTTTCTCAAGTCTGTTTTTTGTTCTCCCACACAAGAAGGTATTTTTGTAAGGAACTGATTATGTGAATTTGATAGTTTCTGAATAAATTGTTCACAGTTTGATATTTTGGAGACAGTTAATCTCACCAAGAGAACCCTTTATTGCTCGTTCACGATAGCATGTTGGGAGATTTTCCAATCCAAAGACTCAGTCCCCTCTACACCATTTGAAATATGTATGTACCCTATAGAAGAAGAGAACAGTGCTCATATTCTAATGGCAAAGTGTGTGAAACAGAAACTGTTATAAGGTTTAAAGAGGGTCACAGTGTCAGCAATGAGTGGGCAGAGATAAGCAGGCACTACAACCCTCTGACATTTATGAACTCAAAACTTCTTCCTCTTGTTGATCAAGGCGGTCAGGGGCTTTTATCATTGTAACTGAGTTCTTTTAAATGCTTTGCAAGTCAAGAACAGAGAAGCAATTCCTTAGCCAACATTGCTCTGTTTCTTTTCTTTATGAAAAATCTACCCACATTCTTCAGAAGCAGGACAACTTGTCCAATAGTGTTTGCATCACCATGGAGTGCTTGGCAGCCCTCAGCATTTTGGAAGCACCTCAGCAATGTTCATTTGGGAACACTTTCCACCACAAGTGTTCTCTTTCATGTACATTCTTGTCATTTGATATATACTGGAACATCAAAAGACGTGAAATAACTCATCCAAAGATGATACTGCTACCTTTAATTTATCGTTTACGCTGATTCCAGAAGAGCAACTTGAAAAAAAAATGTGGAGGTGTCAGATTATTAAACCATATTGTCTTTTAAACTGTTTTTCCTCTCTTTTGCCCTTTGCAAACGCTGTCATAAAGGAGGTATTAAAAGCAATCAGTCTGTTTTCCTGAAAAGTGCTATGTTAATTATTCAGGTGAAACTCCTTGAAGATCAGATGAGGTCAGACAGCAATAAGTGCAAGGGGAAGAGGAACTAAACATGTCCAGGCAATGTGCAGAAAATGAGGATGTCTTTGTTTCTGAAGGCAAACAAAACTGTGATGTCTTCAGTAGGAGAGGTGGGACACTGACCCCACAAATTCCTTCCCTGCCCTACACCCAGGTTATCTGATGGGCTTTCGTGCCTGGAATCTTACTGTCCCTTGGGAAGTGGCACGTGTAATACACAAATTCCTCTATGCTCCTGCTTTATGTACCAAGCCTATTCCAAGTAATTTGATACATGCCATCAACTCTAATAGCCTGAGCAATGTATGTTTCATTGTCCTATAAGTGCTCTTTGCCTTTTCTACCTCTTTTTATGATGCTTCTTTCTAAAGTACCTCAAACAGTCTATGAATTAAGCAAACTCATCTTATTAGAAGAGTCTCCAGGGTGCCTTCAGTACTTCAGCTTCTAACTTCAAACCCTGGACACAATCAATGAATGAATCAATAATAATCAATGCACAGAGCATTTCAGTAGGATTGATGACTGGTTGGGAGGTGCTGATGGGCAGAAATTAAGTCAAGGGCCATTAATCCCAGCCGGTCATTTGCCTCCAGGCAGCGCTTTGTGCCAAGGTCATTACTGCTATTCTAAGAGAAAAATCAAAGGAAGCTGACGCTGGCACATGGATATTTTTAACCTGGCTTTTGCAGAGTCAGTGGCTCCATATGACTCTTTCTATTAAATGTGAACCCCCTTCCAACAGGCACTTCCATTACATAAAGTGTCCCAGCAGCATTTTCTCCATTTAGTGAATCAGCAGGTGT
Organism: Edolisoma coerulescens; assembly: GCA_013397115.1. Classification (NCBI taxonomy): domain Eukaryota; kingdom Metazoa; phylum Chordata; class Aves; order Passeriformes; family Campephagidae; genus Edolisoma; species Edolisoma coerulescens. The sequence goes on from VWZW01002766.1 coordinate 457,676, forward strand.
TTTCAACCACCTACAGGTTGCATAGAGATGTCCTAGGGTTTATGGAGCCTGGCAGACCATGTCTCCTGCAGTGAGGGTTTACTCACTCCCTCTCTGCACTCAGCTGTGGCTAGGATAACACTTCTGCATGGGCCGAATTCTAAGAACTGTGTCAGCCACATATTGTGTCTACTTGGCCCTCAGAAAATCCTGTCAGCTCAAGTCAGAGAGGGATCACAGAAGAAAAAGGACTTCTAAAGTTCTTCTTTGATAAGTCCCAGGATGTTCATCTGTCCACACAGCTCACACACACACACACACACACACAAAGATTGGATGACATTAGAATTGAAAACTTAGAATCATAGAATGGCTTGAGTTGGAAGAGATTAAAGATCATTGAGTTCCAACCTTCCTGCCTTCCCTGGCCAGGGACACCTTCCACTAGACCTGGTTGCTCAAAAGCCCCATCCAACCTGGCCTTGAATACTTCCAGAGATGAGACTCTGATAAACATCTTTCAGTTCCTCACCACTCTCAAAGAAAAAAATTTCTTCCTAACTTCTAATCCAAACTTACCCTCTTTCATCCTTTTTCTATCATTAAATGTCCTTGTTAAAAGTCCCTCTCCAGTTCTCCCATAGTCCCTTTAGGTGCTGGAAAGCTCCCATAAAGAGTATATAACTTTCCCTAAGTATCCTAAAAGTTACCAACCCACGATTTATGGCAGACATACTGTGTCTACAAAAAAAAATTTTAAGAGTCAGGACCATGCTTGTTGATCAGCTATGCCAACGGCTAGAAGGTTCTCAGAGCCAGTTTGCCAAACCCACCTGCTGTACCCCAGAACACCTTGTTCTCCAAAGCATTCCAAAACACTCCAGTGTGTATCCTGAGTGTGTGCATTCCTGAGGTTCAGAGCCTGTCCCTCACTCCCTGTGCTTGCAGTGTGTAAATGGAGCTCTAAGGTGACCAACAATGAGTGAACAATCCAAGTCAGGTTCCTTCACACCAGGATGCAGCTGTTTCCTTTTCCAAGGCACTCATAGTATGGATGGCTCTATATTGCTCTCAGTTGGCTGCAATGAGAAAGGAGCTAGGCAGTCCTAACCATGCTCACTCATAATGTTGCAGGGGCCAGGAGATTGTCTTGTTTTACGTGCTGCAAAATGCACTGAGGTGCATTCAAAACACCTCTCAAAATTTCTCCCTATTTCAGGTTTTTATGTCATTCAAACAGGAAACTGACTAAATTGAAGTGCCCCTCTGTTCTATGCAAAAGCAACATTCAGGTAATAATGATAAAGTCTGAGCTTCCCCACGTGCTGCATAACCCCACAGGTGGACTAATCTTCCTGACAAAATGCAAATATGAAAGCTCTAAAAAATGTTTTGAATGGACATGGATCTTTTGAAGGTAAAGATACTACATGAAAATATCTGAGACAGCTGGTTATGCTTTCTCATAATTGGGCAATTTTACCAGAGGTGTTAGTTGCTTTCTGGGAATTTTGGAAAACTTGTATCCTAGGGAACTCAGTCCAGTAAAAAAAGAAAGAGCAGTGAGTATCTGACTGAAGAGACAATGTGAAAACTCCCATGAGGGGATGAATTTTTCTTTGTTTTATTTGGTCAGATGAAGAAAAAAGCAGATGAAGCTTGTATTCAGTGCAAATATAATGTCAGTAGCAGTAGCCTATGGATTGGAATCCCTCCATGTGCTGTGTGAATAGTAGTTACTTTCTATGTGTTACTTGATGTAATCCAGTTTTTGCTAAACAAAAACCACCTGGACAAGCTGGTTCCTTTTCACTTTCTACCGGCATTTCATGATTTATAGATATTGCCTACATCCCTCTTATGACCTGCCATAGGATGGGTGTCGGAAAGAATTATATACATGTGTATTTTTCTACATAGCAAAGCAAATTTTCTGTTGAAACATTAACAAGGCAAGCTGTGTGTTGCAAGAGAAGCTGATCAGGTGCTGTTCTAATGCTTGAAAATTAATGGTTGGCAAATGAAGCAGTTTTCTGCACACAGTTTGTGTCATATCGTTTAATGAAACTAAGAGGAAAAAAAATGGCTCACTTAATGACTCAGAATCCTCAGGAAGTCATGCAGAACTAGATAGAAATCTGGATACTATGGACTGGAAAATGTAGCCTCTGTAGCTTCAAGAGAAGCAATGACAATCTAGTGTTGGCCTAATTATCTTCACTAATAACTGAATCATTCTCAGCCTATGGCTACAGACATGCTATAAGAGGTTTCTGGTGTGATTTTGAAGGTGGTGTTAACACCATTCAATTAGGAAATTGTTACCTCACCCCATACAGACCCATATTTAGGTACAAAAGTGTAACTCTGCAACGTTCCCCTGGGTTCTCTCCCAGCTTCACCTCCAGGGTTTAAGCCCAAGGTGTGTATATAGACAGGCATATTCAATTACATACAGTGTTTTGGGGGCTTCCTGGAGTGCCACCTGCACTGCAGGTCCCTCTCGTGCTGGTCCTGTCAGCTCACACAAACCCAGCCAGCAGCATCCTGTTTCAGAGGAAATCCAGTGTGTTTCCTGGGGATAAGTGTCTGAAGTCCAAGAGAGAGACTGTGGAGAAGCTAAACGAGAAGGGAACCCCCAGAAAGTGGTGTGGGGGTGACTCTGCAGCTGCCACTCGAGGAGTCCCCCTGGTGAATTCAGTGCCAGTGTTGCCATTTAACCCCAGCTGTACGTTTGTGGTTGTGCTGCCTGGTTTCTTTCCTGCTGGCTGCAGTGAGAGGCTGCTGAGCTGCTCCTGCCTGTCAAAGCACTTCAACCCAGGGCTCAGAAAGCTTTTAGTCCATGATGGGAGCAATGCCCATGCCCAAGCTTCCTTGCCACTGCTGTGGTCACGCCTGGGAGAGGGGTGTCCTTTTATCAGGCTGCAGAGGGTGGAAGGAGAGGTGGCAGGTGGCCAAGCTAGGCTAGATGGCATGGGAGCAGGGCTTGGCAGCAGGGAAGGGAAAGCTGAAACAGCCAGGCAGGAAGCAAAGTCTAGCAGCTCAAAATGCAGTTAAAACATCAGCCTGGAATGATTTCTTACCTCACAAATATTTGAAATTGCTTCCCATGAGGGCAGATACGAGATATCTTGTGTTGTTTCTGACGAGAGAGGAACTCTGTTCCTGGTTGAATAAACTGTTTGCTTAGAGAGAGAGAGAAAAGACTTTTAAATCCAAAGCTGTAATTAAATGTGCAGCAATTCTGAGAGTATTCATACTGGTAAATGTTATTGACATTTCCTTTCTGCTTTTTCCAGCGGAAACAAATTATTAATATCCTATTGTTGCAATAATGAGCTCTTGATAGACACAGAATTTATTTTTTCTTGTATTCCTTTAGCTCTGAATCAATTCTCAAAAGTAACAGATCATTTTGTTTTAGCATCACTACAGCAATTACAGACTTGCTTCCTCCTTTGCTTTAAAGTTAGTTGTTTTTTTGGTTTTTTTTTAATTTTCTACATACAGACACTTTAAACATTTACTACAGAAATTTCTACTCTAGAAATCTGGATAACTACTAAACATACTGCTCAGCCACTCTCCAGTTTACCGCTGATTAAATGTCCTCAGGATGCACTGGGAAAATTAAAATAATTGATGGGTTTTTAAAAAGAGCTGAGTCAAAAATACTTTTGTGCTGAAACATGCCTCATTGTGGAGCTAGAAAATGAAAGGAAATAATGTGATAATATTTTGTCGTGCAAGAATATAGAAAATAAAAATGTCTCAAATAAAAGATACAAAATTCAGCAGTTTGATCTAAGCAGCACAAATCATACCAGTACTGAAATGGCTTTTTTTTTTGTTTTGAAAATTATTTCATTTTATGAACAAGCATGACTTGTAGGGAGAAGTAATATCTTTTATTACATGGGATGATGCAGGTGGAAAAAAAAAATAGTCTCATAGGCATGCAGTCTTTCCTTTTCTTATAAAAATTCTAACATAGTGAAAGAAATGTTATGTCAAAATCCAAACAGGTTGTTTCCATTTTTTTGGAAACAAGACATTCAAAATCAGCTGAATTCTCCTTTAGCCCCATTACCTTCATTGCTGCTTTGGAATGGAAATAAGTTTTACCTGGAAAGAAAGGCATTTCAATTCAGCCATCCCAGCACATCAGGGATAAAAAAATTCCAGACACCAGATTTGGATCAAAATGGAACCCTCTGCCTGGCCACCGACCTGTCTACCAGCAGAGCAGCCTCGTCGTGCTGTGATCCATTGATTAGGATGTTGGCAACCGTGGTCAAAAGACCCAGCTGAAGTGCAGCCTGAGAGTTCTGTTAACTCGGTGGCTGTGCCCTCCTGGGGGCTGGTGGACAGTGTGACAAACGTGCCTTGGCACACTCTGACACCTTCCCAGGCTGCTCACATCACTGCCTGCTTCGTCCTGCCCTGGAGCAGGGCTCTCCTCGGCTGCTTGGGAGTGTTTACACTTCCCTGTGAGCACAGTCCCCCAATATTTATCTACACAGTCAGAAATAAAGGCAAGCAAATAAGAAAGAGGCTGGGACTGTTTCCATCTTCTCTGCCCCAGAGCACTGAGCATCCTGCACGCAGCACAGCTGAGACCTGCTGCTCCTGCTCCTCTCTGCTGGGAACAGCCTGCCTGGCAGGGCTTCAAGCTGTTTTAGGAGCTGGTACCCACACCACACAGAAATACCTTTGTGCTTAATTTACCACCGTGCCTGGCCTTGAAGAAAAGTGGGATGTGGAGATTTTTGCACAAGGCAATGCACTGCTTTCTTTTATCATTTTCTGTACCGTGTGCAGGTTGATTTGAGGCATTTCTGGAACACAGGAATCCCAAGAAGGAACTCATTGCTCATTTGCACTATCTCTAATTAGCAACCTCCTCAGAGAAAAAAAAAAAAAAAGAAAAGAAAAGCTTGGGAACTTTATTTCTCTGTGCACTGGAGATTTGTTGGACACATGTAGACGTCACTACTTGGCTACTTCAAAGCTGCATTATTGAATTGACTCTTATTTCCTCTCTAGTCCAGGCTCCTTTAGGGCACCTTGGGAATTTCTGGGACTCTAGAAGAGCGCTCAGAGCTTCTTGCAAAGTGACTTGCTGGCCATGCTGCCCTGCATGACCACTCCCCAGACTGACCTTCCTGCTTTTCTATGTCCTTGTCCCTTGCTCTCCTGATGCCATGGGCAGCAAGAAATGACAGCACAAGTTTGCCCTGCCTTGAAATCCCTTGGGTTGAAGGCAAATTGTAACCATCTTTCTTCCATGATGTCTTGGGTCCTTTGGATGGGCAATCTCTTATTTACTGTGTCTCTTCCCACGTGCTTTGAAAGTTTTCCCAAGATATGCCAGAATACATCAGAAATAACTACTATTTTTAAAGTGATGCATATTTTGGATACGAGCAATGCAATGTTCAAACCGTATCCCACAGTTCTCCCCCACAAGCAGATGACAAAATATTGAGTGCAAAATGCAGCATGAAAGCACTGCCAGGATCCTGCTCCCATGGGTCTGGTGGACCTCCTAATTAGCAAGGAAAATTGCTGAGAATGAGATTTTGGTGGCTAAGCCTGTCCTAGTGCTGGTGGAGGCATCTGTAGACACAACTGGGTAGAGTACTCTGTCATGCAGAGGTGCTATTACATTTGCATGCAGTCTGCAATGTTATTTACATCTAAAAACTCAACAGCAAATTATTTCTGGCTGCCCTCTCTGCTTCAGGAGAACACATGGATGCCCTTCCTTACCATATTAAACCATAGTCAAGGAGTGGGCAGCTGCAAATGTGTTTGACTCTCATTTTGAGGGCTACAAGGTTCATGGCATGTTAAGATGAGCCCCCCAGGCACAGGGAATGCAGCAGATATTGTTTGACCAACATAGGGGCTTAGCAGGGGAAGGAAATAGCACTGATGAGAAGAAGGGAGGAGGAGAGACACAGAAGAAACACAGACTATTTCTGCATAGAAGAGATGGAGATTGTACTTGAAGAAAAAGCAGGTACATAAAGGAAAGGAAATTACAGCACAATTTTGATGAATTGAAGACAAAATGGTTCATTCAGGGAGGTACATTTGAGACCCTCCTCTTAGTCTGCCATATGGTGATAATATGAAGGAGGACAGATGTTACAAATTTGGGTGCTAATATTTCTACTGCTGGGCGGAAATACGCAGCTTCTTGTTCTCTGAGACAACTGGTGAGGATAGCAGGCAGCAGGCTTTCCTGGAGCAGACCCACCACACTCATGAGCAAAGCCAGAAAATTTCTCTGTTCCCAGTCCAAGCTTCAAATCAGGAGACACTAGAGAGAACACAGGTGCATGATATCCTCTCATCCATAACACATCAGAAATTTTAATGAGTAACCTAAGGTGCCTGCTATGTGATAGAGAGAAAAAATAGTGTAGATTATGCTTTACCGTATAAAAACCCCACACTTTTAATATGTTGGTTCTGTTTACTTGAAAAGAATAAAACCTCAGGGATAATGGGGACTGCCTGCCTGTGCAGAGTATTTTGTGCCTAATTAATTTTATGTATGGACACGAGCTGCTTTATCTGCTAGATTAGGTATCAGTTCTAATGTAACATTTCTTGCTTGTAGTTTGGGGCACAGGGCACCATTTTATTAGCCATTTTAGATTGCTTGTTTCGTTTTTTTATACTTCAATAAAACTTCTGGCACAGTTGCTGTTTTCCCTTCTCTCACAGTTGAACAGACAACAATGTAGAGTTTTCAAACAAAAACCCTGGAGGTTTTACTGAGCTCCCAAAGATGAACAAAAGCGATGAGCGCAGTCAGACCTGTCAGGAGAAGTTGTTTTGTTCCAATGATCACCAGATAGAATTCTTGCTGCATGACAAACTCAAAAGCAGCATCTCCCAGAGACTGGCTCTGACTGCTCCGAGAAGTACCCTAGGAGAGGTGGCACAAGATGAATGGTTTGTACCTTGCCCCTAAAGAGAGACTGATGATTACCTGGATGGGACCACGGAAGGCACTACCAGCCAAAAATATTCCTTCCTGCAGCCATCCTACAGTCTCTGTGCCAATACCCTTGTGAGGACAGGCCAAACCCTGTCACTCGCTGAAAGGACTGAATAGCTCAATAACAGCTTTTACTTAAACTCCAATACACAAAAAAAAAATGTGCACGAGTAAAACCTGATGTCCAGCATCACACAGAGCAGGAGCAGAAGAGTCCAAAGAGGCTGAGACCGAGGGGAGGCCAGAGGAGGCACTCCTTGAACCCAAGCTCAGCAAATCCTCTCAGAGACACTCAAAACACTCTACAAACTGATCAAGGAATGATCTTTGACATCAGTAGAGCTTAAGGGCTTGGGCTGAAACTGAGCTTCAAATGCTCATCTCTGAATGGAGGATGATGGGGTCGTTTAGGAAGCAACATGAGCTCGAATACGATATACAACATGATATAGACTTAACCTAAGAAAACCAGAGGAGCAGCAGAACTCCCACTGTATACAAATTACTGGCTCTATATATGCCAAAGTATGACCTCCAGCTAGGATATAATAACCAGCTTTCATGAGCAGCACTCATTATATTGTGTCCATTATAAAAGTGCAGCTACATGACAGTGCCATAGGCTATAATGTTCTCACTTAGAAGAATTTCAATTTTCTTCCAAGAGACAATGTCTCCCTTTTGCAGGCTTATTTTGTGCATCCTGTGCTCATTTTTATTTTATAGGGTGGGATGTGGGGTATATTTTTGAGTTTTTTTCTCCTAAAGCAAGAAAGGAGCTGTGCACATAAAAATCTGTCTTGATTTGGGAGGCACAGCAAGGCAAGGATTCAGCCAGTGTAAATCAGCATGATGAACACCAGCTGAGGAGTTTTGCCAGGCAACTATAAATCTGCTGGATCAAAGTGTCAATGACCAAAAGTATCTCACAGAAATGGCCTGGCTGGCCCTCTGTTGACACAACAGAAGACATTGCTAAATCAGCAAGAAAACTTGGATTTGTTGTGTGATGACTTAAAAGAGGTTTTCTCAGTTATTCACACAGGTCTTCTTCCTAAGTGTGAGGTAACTCAAGGAGCACAAGGGTCTGGCTAAGGAGTGGGAGAAACACCTGTAGGATTGTGGATGAAATACTGAATGGCATAGGCAGATCCAGGCAGTCTGGAAGAATTTATCAGCTCTAAGTGCATTTCATCTGCTCCATGGCCAGTAAGCCACAAAGATACCTTCACATGCTGCTAGGCCTGTCTTAAGAGAACCTACAGATCTCTACCATATAGGAAAGTCCTCCTCAGCATCCTTTACTCAATGGTGTGAAGTTAGGGATAAGGGGGAGCAGGATGCCACTCATCTAATCCTGCAATACCTAAAAACCACTGGGAAGAACAGCATCTCCCCAGCACCTAGTTACATCTTTTTTATCCATAAAGGGAGTGGAAAGCAAGAAACCTCAATAGTTTTGGTGTTTCCACAAAGACCTGAGACCTGACAGTCACTTTCCCTAAAGAGACACCAGTCTGGGTGTGTTCATGGCCTGTGTTTTCACAGAGGTGTGGGGAAATGCATGGGAAAGTCACACAGGAATCTGCTCCCAGAAAGACAGGACAAGCAGGTTTCCACTCCAGGTGCAGTAGCTGTTATCTCTCAGCCCATGCAGATACAACTATTTTGTGATACATTGCGCACTGAAGGCAAAGAGCACTCCTGAGGACTCTCTCTAGGATACTAAAGTTTTCCATACAGCCAGGAAATATTGTCCAAGGCTGCCTTGAGGGCACATTCCTGTGAAACCCAAGGCAGAGTTCACACCAATCCCTGTCTTTAATGTCACAGTAGGGAAGCAGTACTTCTCAAAGCCTTGGCAGGGATGGTAGCTGGGTTAAATCTGAGGAACAGACTGATTTCCCCAGAGCAGCTCAGTGTAGAGGCACCCACAGCCCCTGCTCAGCCTGGCTTCTCTGTGGGGCTGTGCTGGGTCTGTCTGGGCTGGAGTTAATGTCCCCAGAGCAGCCCTGCTGGTGCTGTGCTCTGTGTTTGTAGCTGGCACAGAGCTGATAACGCACCAGTGTTTTGGCTGTTGCTGAGCATTGCTCCCACAGTATCAAATCTCTCCTTAAATTCCTCCCTCAAAGACTCATAGGCTGCTGTGGACAAGAGCCTGAGCAGGGATACAGCCAAGACAGCTGCCCAAGATGACCAAAAGGCTGCCCCATACCATAGGATGTCGTGTTCAACAACAAAATCTGATAGAAAGGGGCATGGCAGGGCGTATGTTATTAAAGTATTTGTGTTCCAAAGCAACCATTACACATATTAAGGTCTACTTCCCAGAAAGTAGATGAACATCACCTGCTGATGGGAAGTAGTGAATAATTTTATTTTTTTTCTAATGTCCTTTGCTTCTATACATGGCCTTTGTTTTCTTTCATTACACTGTCTTTATCTTGACCAATGAGTTTTTCAGCTTATTTTCTCACCTTGTCCTGCTGAAGAGAGGGACTGAGAGAGGAATTGGGTGGGCACCTGACAGAGAGTCAAGAGCAACCCACCACACAGAACATGGTGTCATTCAATGGTGCCAAATCTACAGATGAAAAAAAGGCTGTGAAAAGTGAGATGGCCAGTGGTAAATGAACCCAGCAAAGAATTAAAGAAATCACTACACAGGAAGAAGGAAAGACTAGGGAAGGCAGAATCACCTCTAACACGTCAGTAGTAAAGCCATTAATGGAGAGTTTGTGGTTTCCTGGGTCATTGCTGATTGGGGTGTTGCAAACAGGCACATTAATAGAGACATCTCAGTGATGTCTTCTCCTCATCAGGATGAGTGCCCTTCTCTGCCTGCCTGGTGGTCCCACTGGCCTCCCTCTGCCTGGCTCGTAGGACACAGTCCCAGATCAGATTTCTCTGTTCTGTCCCATGCTAGTAGCCCTTGCCAAAGTATCCCAGCAACAGCCATACAAACTCTGAGGAGTGATGGGAAGACCAAAGAAATTATCTCACACTCCCTGAGTAATGCCAGTCCTCTCTTTAGGTCCCGGTTTCCAGCTAAACACTTTTTTGCTGGTCTCTATCTTTATTTAAAGCCCATTGTCACCAATGCAATTCATTTTTCTGATTAGGCTGTCTGTGTGACTTGTACTAACAACCTCTGAACCTGCTGGCCAAAAATATTGATGGATGTCAGAGCGGTGGAGTTCTAACACTTTATGAAAACCCTGTCAATCCTTCCAGTGAGAAAATCTGGCATGAGGCTAGCCTTAATGTGTAAATGCTTCAAAAAGCTTTGCTAGGACACTGCTGGGTTTTTATTTCGCTCAAGTCTTCTCCTTCTTTGCAGCATGTTTGGGTAGCATTTTTTTTCCCCACAGAGCTAAGAACTTGCTTGTGCAAGTAACCCTGTGAAAACATTAGGAAACTTTCATGATGGCAACTTTATGGAGGAAGGATGCCCCAGAGATACCCCAAGGATACCCCATACTCTCTACAGGGGATGCCAGAGAGGTAGAGGTTTATATTATCATTTTTGGCTGGTCTACCCACTCTCCTTCATGCAGCAGCATTTTATTTACAGAGTAGGTGAGATAGCAGACCTTTATCCCATGCCATTAGGACTCATGGCTGATTCATGACACAAGATGAAATTAAAAACCATTCCAGAGCTCCTGAGCTCTACCTCCCCTACACTTCCCATGATGGTTGTTCCAGCAGTGCCTGCCCTAGTCGAAGAGCAGCAGCAGGGGATTCACTATTAAGTTCAAGTGCCCAGGAAAGGTGTGGGAGGATGTGCTTGTTGCAGGTATCTCCTGTCTCCAGGGGGAAACATACCAAATGTGTTTTGGAAAAGGTCTTTCCGTGCATTAATTAGAGCAACACTGAGTCACCCACCTCATTACACTGCTGATAGAGATCAGCAAATACTTCCTCCACAGGATTTTGACATCTTCCAGGGGCTGCAGGTCACAGTACAAAGAGACATATATACACTCCCTCTTTTACTTAGAACTTGTGTGAACTGTTTTCTGATGGATCTAGATGTTTGCTAGCAGCTTCTGCAGGATTCAACAGGGAGGCTGGACCCTCTTCCCTGTATCCAGAACTGATGTTTGGGAGTTGCAAGCTTGACACCCTCCCCATCTGGCCTGATGGCACAGGGATCCGAGTGTGGTGGGATGTCTACTTGGTAATGCCCAGTTCCTGCAGATTGTTTCAAGCCATTGGCAGGAGAAAAAAAAGGAGGAGAAAAAAAGGCCAGCAACTACAAACCCTCAGGACTCTTTAAGCAATAGTGTTTCTCCATATCTAAATTCTAGAAGAGGTGAAATGGCAGTTCTGTGAGTCTCAGGCCTTACTGATGAAATGAACACCACTAAACCCTCCAGACCAGCCAGAGGGTGAGAATGCTGCTTCCTCACACCTCCTCTTGCTGCTAGAAGGGAAGGAGAGCAAAGGAAGAAGATTCACTGTCCCTTCTTTAATCCTCGTCTGGCTGCAGTTCCCTTAGCTGAAATGTTCATGACAGATTTGATGTCCTCTTTGCTGGGAGATTGTAAAACAGCTTTTCCTGTGAAACATCAAACTATCTTGAAAAAACTGATGTTTTTCAATGGAAAAAAAAAAATCATTCGACCATGACCATTAGAAGTTTTTTTTAAACAACTCTACCGAAAAAGAAGCTGGAGTTGGTGATTAAATTTCTTACACCTTTTAAAATGAAATTTCTATTATCTTAACTTACAGAATGTGTGATATGCTATTGTGCAGAAACTGAGGACCATGTCATAGCCCATTTAAGATTTGGTTTAGTATGTTCGGAATCGTGAAGTTGAGTAAAAAAAGAGTATTTTCATAATGGACACTAATGTGCACTTGAGTCTCATAGGGCAGCACTGGTGAGTGTGCCCCCCACCCTTTTTTTCTTCTTATAAGTCAAAGCACAAGCTAGTCAGCCTAACTTACATTTCAGAGCATCACAAAACTCCCTTTGGCAGACAACTTATTCACATTGGAGAAAAAGCTCTTTGCCAGGTTCAAACATTAATTAAAAATGCCTACTGTGACTCAAGAAATCACAGACTGAACCCCCGTGATACATTTTTAATGAAAAAATACTCCTGAAATTCATTAAATGTTATAGATTTATACCTTCCACATAATTCAAAGCAACATCTCCAGAACTACCAATGATCTAATCTCCCAAACTGAAAATGATGTGAAATAAGGCATTTGACATTCAGTAAATACTCCCAGATACTGTTCAAAAAAAAAAAAAAAGGGAATAAAAAAATACTGGTAATTAGGAAGACTGAAAGGGAGCATGCCATTTGATATAAATCAGAAATGACAGTTCACAAATAATTCAGTGCTTCCATTATTTCACTTTAAGGGTTTTGTAGGGTGTACAGTGTTGCTCACTACCAAATAGCTCCACCCCAAATGTAGTTATTTGGGATAGCAGGTGTGGAGTTTCTGTAATGATTTGGTACAGGATGACAGCAGCTGTTTAGAAGCAATAAAAGATCTGTGAAGTGACTTGTGCTCCAAATTGACTGTATTTTTTTATGGGTGCTTGAGACACCTTGGAGGGACCTGGGTTTTAAGGATTCACCATGCTCAGCACTCCCTCAAGTGTGTCTGATACAAGAAGTTGTGTACCCAGAATTACTAATGAAGCTTTGAAGATTTGGAACAGAAATGTGCATATTAATCCTTAAAAGTGATCCATTTTTAAGTCTACCATTGCTGCCTCCTTCTAGAAAAACATCCATTTCTTGCCCTGAAAATCATGTCATGTTCTTTTCATCATTCACGTTCTTTGAAAAACTAAATTAAGCACTTAGATCCCAGTGTCACTGAGGGGTTAGATGTGTCTTTTAAGGCACCCTTTAAAAATCTGGATCCTGGTTTAGTTTGGGCAAGCAGGGAAGCAATGAACATCTACAGGAATGAACAGCCCCACTGAACTCCAAGAAGATTCCTTCCATGAAACCCTGCTGCCCAGCACATGGAAAGGATGCATAAATGAGACTTTACCACAGGGGAAGACAAATATTTGTAAAACGTGGCCAAGATATCAGTATTTGGGAGTTACATGCTGGCTGTGGATGACTTACTGTCATCACACTCAGTACAGTAATGGTCTCTGGTTAAAAAGGGTTTTGCAGCATCTCTTAGGGTTGAATCGACACATTTCTGGGCAAAGCAGGGCAAAAAGAAGGGGCTTGAACATATTGTTTCCTTAGATATAGTGCAACAAACTGCCCTATTTTGGCTGCCCATGCACTTTTATCCATCAGTCTTACACTCCAGATAAAAACTGACAATCTAGTAAAAAATCCAGAATTCTTGGGAATATTTGTCTACGTGTGTGGTGTTCCTCTTCCTTTCATGTATATTCTCTGTCTCTCTAAAATATTAATAATATCCAATTGAAGCCATATCTTAGAGATAACTTCATGCTTGTCATTGCTATTGCTAAGGAAGTCCAGGGTATGAAGTGATTTTAAATTCTCCTGTGTAAAAGATGACCCATCTGGCATTTAATCTAAAATCAAAATTTTTATGAGCCATTATGAGTCAGGGGAATGAGAAGGAGGGAATCAGATACATATATACAGTAGCTTGTAGCACGTGACATGAGTTGCAGTCAGGCTAGTGGAACACCCTGACCTCACTGATGCAAGTGATGCCACAGAATTTAACCCATGAAATGGCTAAGTTGAAAATGAAAACAAGAAGAGGAAAAGAAGGGAAAAAAAACTCAAAAAAACCCCAAAAAACCCGAAGAAGAGACAAAGGAAGGAAAAAAGAAAAAAAAAATAGAAGAAAAACCCCAAACACTTCCTTTCTCAGAAGGGGGGGGACAGGAAACTTTTGGGTAAAATTTCACCTTCCGCTGTAGCAGATACAGCTTTGCTGAAGATAGTGAAGACAGAGAAACTGTGCACAGTGTGCATGAAGAGCAGCATGTGCCACTTGGTTGGTGCAGTGTAAATCCAGGCATAAGGGAGAGGTGAGTGAAGGGGAGAGAAGAAAATAGAAATACCATTCCCATTTGTCTTGAAGTAAAAATTTTTAAAATTTCTTTTGAATAACAACATAAAAAAACCCACCGTAAATCTTCCAAAATGAGGCAAAAGGGCAAGACTCAGCTTTTTCTGCGAGGAGATTAAAGAACCATCTCCAAGAAGGAGGAGCTGTTGTTTTTGGCCTCCCACAGAGTGTGAAGCAATTTCTCAGCACTGGCAGAGCACAAGGAAAGCCCAACCCACCTGGTCTGAGAATCTGTCCCTGCTCCCACTGAGGATCTGGACAACCTTCTCTCCAACCTCACAATAAATCCCAGGCAGAGTTGAGCCTGCCCTGATGGCAAGCAGTGGGCATAAAAATTCCAAAGATCTCAGTTGGCTCTGCTGTGTGTTGATGTCAGCTGGAGATCATTTTTCCATAGCTTCCTAATCCAGTAATGTTCGAGTTTGTAACTTCTTGAAATCCCCCTCCTCCAGCTGAAATATGGTATTTTAAAAACAATTTCCTTTATCCGGAGACCTCTGGGGGTTTTGAAAACACGCCATGGGTTTAAAATATTTCTTTTAACGGTTCTTCTTTTTTTACTGAAACAAAAGTCACTTTTCACAAAACCACAAATGTCTGTGGTCACTCAGGCTTACTAATACTTTCCACAAATATCTCAGACAGTAGTTAAAAGAAAGGAATTTGTTTTAAATCCTGGCACCTGGGGTGCTGCTGAGATTTTTCGATATTTTTCATGAATCGCTTGGGAAAAAGAAATTGGATGCATTCTTTTGGAGTATTTCTTAAAGGTTCCGTCAGCCTACCAAGTGATAATGGATTAATAATTGTGGAAAATTCAGTGCAAATTGACACTTAGACAAAATTTAATTAGCTCGGAAGGTCACCTCTTAGAGTCAGGTGTTAGCTGAATGCATTGTTTATGCTACCTGAGCAGGACAATGAATGAATGCTTGTTGCTTTGCTGATAAACAAATGTCATTTCTGGGATGAAAAAGCAAAAATCTCCACGTGGAATGGGGTGGGCTGTGAAAAAAAGGATGCTGGCACAGCCTGGCCCTGCTGAGCAGGTGGGAGGACAGTGAGCATCAGTCCAGGTGCTGAGGGAGGTGTGGTGGTGGCAGAAGACACTCCCACAAAGGTTTCACCTGAGAGCCCATTCTGAAGCCCATACGGCTTCTCCTTCACCCCAGCTGCCTCAGGGAGCAGGGAAATGCACTTCCCAAGAAAAGCAGGAGGACTCGACACAGGTGATTGACTCTGGACTGTAAATCCTGGGAATCCTGCACTGCTCTGTTGCTTCAGCTTGAGCATTAGCCTAAAAATTCAAGTGATTTATGGCAGCTTCCTGCACAAGGCAGGGACCAGGGTCTGAGGAAGGTCCCTGCCTTCCTCTCGAAGGAAGCTGGGCTGAATGCAGATCTCCTGGGGGGGCTGACTTGTTCAGAGCAGATGTTCATAATGCTCTCTCACAGCATTACCAATCCCAAGCTTTTCTTCATGCATCATGTGGTCTTCTTGACATTTTTACTCTGTGTTATCCCTTCCTGGAAAACTGAGCTCTAAAAGCCTCTCTTGTTGTACGCAACTGCCCTGGGTTACTGCAGAGAGAACCCCCTGAGAATGAACAGCACATGATCTCTACTCTGGGCAGATGAGAAGGTCCCAAATCTGTGCCTGTTGCCACCACAGCTGGGCTGCATCAGCCGCCACCAGCACCCAGCACTGCTGTCTCCAGCACACCAAAAGGGACACGTCAGGTAGGATAGAGTGAGGCTTGATTTGCCCTTGCAGCAGCATCTTGGACAGGCTGAGAGGGTGCTTTTCTTCGGAAATTTGTGATTCCTGTTGAAGAAACTTGCTATTCCCTTCACTAAATGTGCAATCAATTTTTGTGCTTCTATTTCCAGCAGGCAGCTCCCCGCTGTCAGCCCAGCGCTGCTGAGCCGAGCCGGCCACCCCGCAGGACCACGCTGCAAAATCTGTGACTCAGCAGAGGGGCCAAGGCCATGAGAATTGAATTGCTCCATCATGCCTGAAGCACGGAGGGGTCCCTCAAAGGCACGGTGTGGGGAAGAAGGTCTCTGCCTCTGGGAATCTCTGGCTGCTACCTACTCATAAAGAAACTTTTTCTTTATTTTTCCTTTTTTTCTTTAGCAAAAGTACAGAGCAGCATGTGCATTTCAACAGTCTAACTCACAGAACCACAGAAGGGCTGAGGTTGCAGGGGATTTTGGGAGGTCATCCAGTCCAAACCCCTTGCTCAAGCAGAGTCACCTAGGGCCAGTTCCTCAGGACCATGTCCAGATGACTTTTGAATATCTCCAGTGAGGGAAACAGCCCAATCTGCCTGGGTAATCTGTGCCAGCATTCAGTAATTGCAGTAAGGAAATGTTTCCTGATGTGCAGAGGGAACCTCCTCTGTTCCTCTGTTTCAGTCTTTGCCCATTGCCTCTGGTCCTAGCACTGCGCATCATGGAAAAGAATCTGGCTCCATCTAATTTTCACCCTCTCTTCATGTATGTATCTGTATTGGTAAGATCCTTTTGAGCCTTCTCTTCTCCAGGCTAAACAGCCCCAGTTCTCTCAGTCTTTCAGCATATCAAAAATGCTGCACTGCCTTAATCATCTTCACGGCTCTCTGTTGGACTCTTTCTCACATATGCCCATGTCTCTCTTGCGTTTGGCAGCCCAGCACTGGATACAACATTGCAGATGTGTCTCAACCAGTGCTGAGTAAAAAACAAGGATCACCTCCCTCATCCTGCTGGCAGTGCTCTGCCTGATGAGGCTCAGGACACCATTTTCCTCTCTGCTGCAAGCACACGTTGCTGGCTCATGTTCAACTTCATGCCCACCAGGACCCCCCTGTAGTGCCCAAGTGATTTCCATCTGTGGTTTCTATGGTGTTTTCCAAAATGCATTGGTGCATGAGGTTGTTCCTTCTCAGATACAGGAATTTTTCCTTCCTTTTGTAGAACAACTGATCCCATCTTTTAGAAATAAGTCCTTTATGTGACCTTAAAATAGAGAAGAAACTCAACAAGAGGCAGAACGAAATGCCAAAATGTGGGAATAAATGGAGCATCACTGAGAGCATTCCTGTTGGGGAACTGCATAATGGGAGAGTGAGGAGCTCAGAGGAAGAGGGGCTATTTCCCCTTTGCTGCCCTGCTTGGGTCCTGTCCCGTGTGCCGGGTTAAGGCTGCAGCCAGACCACACACCCACAAGAAATGACATGAGGCTTGCTCCAGGACAAAAGACTTGAACATAGTGAAAGTTGTTGAGCACCCTCTCACTACTTGCTGGGATGAGCAGGGGGAGAGCTGCCACCAGGCATGGGCAGATGGAAAAATTCAGGGAGAGCCATGAATCCTGTCATGGCTATTTCTGCTTAGGAAAGTCCTCCTTGGAGATGATTCTGGAGTTGTGACAATACGACTTCCCTGGCAGAAAAGGCATTGCTTTTCCAATAAAACATTTCACAAGTGGTCATCAGTTTAACATGTTACCAGTTTTGAAGGCATTTTTAACATGAGAAAATTTGAAACAAGCTTCAACTTTCCAGTACTTATTCATCCTGTGTTGACCCATCAGATGAGTTTATATCATATTTTATTGTGCTGCATATGTGTTCGAGCAATATTGGAGTAATCTGGGCTACCAACGCTTTGCTTTATCTTGTTTAAAGTCCTGCATCTTTGGGAGTAGAACTGTCATTTTAGTCCAGTCCAGAACATTTCCCATTAGCCTCAGTACATCCTCTGGGAATGTTAAATGGAGTCAAGGGAGAGAGAGGGAAAAGAGCACAGACCCAGTTATAAATATAGTACATTCTGTTTTCTTTAACTGCGAACTTTTACACAATAAATGATGTCTTCTAAGTCTGGTGTGGTTTATATTGTGCACATATATTGTCAGTAAGAAGAACTCAGGAGTTTTCTGCAGGGAATTCCTCTGCTTTTATTAAGACTAAAAGGGATTCACTTATAACGATGCTTAATTGCCTGCTGTCTTGACACAACCTTTGAGAGGAGCAAGGGTTCCTCTTGCTTTCTAATAGCAGAGTGTCCCCAGAGACCTTTCTACTACATTTTCCTTCATCTGCAGAGGTGCACTGAAAATTGAGGATAAGAGCTTTCAGTGTCAAGCTATGCTATGAAGAAGTTGAAAGCTGAAGACTAATGAGGCTTAGGGACAACATCCTGTGCCTCGGTCCACAGATCTGAAGGGCTAAAAAGATCTAAATCTCTTCACTAAGGGGACTAATTGTGCCTGACCAGTGCAGTGACATCGTACGATGGAGTGACTGCACCAGGCAACAAGGGAAGACTGATTGATGTCATCCGCATAGAGTTCTGTAAGGCCTTTGACACAGCATCACATGCTTATCTCCAAATGGAGAGACACAGATTCAATGTGGATAAGGAATTGTCTGGACGGAGGAAGCCAGAGAGTTGTGGTGAATGGCTCCTGTGTCCAAGTGGAGGCTGGTGGTGAGCGGTGTCCCTCAGGCTGCGTCTTGGGACCAGAAAGACAACCACATCCTGGGCTGCATTCGCAGCACTGTGGGCAGCAGGCCAAGGGAGGGGATTCTGCTCCTCTACTCTGCTCCTGTGAGACCTTCCTCTAGACCTGCTCTTACAGGTCCTCAGCACCAGATATAGACCTGCTAGAGCATGTCCAGAGGAGAGCTGCAGCACTTCTCCTATGAAGACAGTCTGAGAGAGTTGGGGTTATTCAGCCTGGAGAAGAGAAGGATCAAGGGAGACTTTCCAGTACCTAAAGGAACTTATAAAAAAGAGGGAAAGAAACTCTTTACATGGGCAGATAGACATATGACAAGGGAAAACAGTTTTAAACTTTAAAAGGGGAGATTTAGATTACATGTTAGGAAATTTTTTACTGTGAGGCTGGTGAGACACTGGATCATGTTGCCTAGAGAAGTGGGCATCGCTGGAAGCATTTAAGGCCAGGTTGGATGGGGCTCTGAACAACCTGGTGCAGTGGACTGTGTCCCTGTCCTTGGCAAAGAGGTTGGAAGTAGCTGATCTTTAAGGTTCCTTCCAAACCAAGCCATTCCATGATTGTAGGTGAGTAGGCAGATGAGGCTCACCTGGAGAGGCAGAGGGCCAAGGGAGGCCTGGGAGACATGAAGCAGTTGTAATTTCATCACTTTTCCTCCAATCTAATAAATGCATTGCCTCAGTGGCTTTCTGTAAATGTTGTACCACTTGGTCTCCTGCAGAGACTTTTCCCCAGAGCTCCCTGCCTGTGCTTGCCCTTCAGATAAGGCCACACTGTGAAAATACCTGTTTTCCAGGACACCTGCTGCTCAGGAAGGCCCTTCGCCATGGCCAGGTCTTCTTCTGCAGTATGCCCCTTTCAGGTGAGTGTCTTCACTGAGAACCAGGCAGACTAAAAGTCCTTTCAGATGTCTCCTTTTCCTCCTGATGATCCAGGTGTAGAAGGAAGTAGGTTGCTCCCACCCACCACTCACAGGGGAAGAGAGAACAGGCTAAAAAACCTGAAGCTATAGATCAGACAAGGAGAACTGCAGTAGTTAAATGGATACCTCTGGTGACAGCTTAAGTGACCCAGCGAGACAAGTCTCTAGAGGCAATCGAAGTGTCTGCTGTCACAAGTGAAACATCTGAGTCTTAAGATGTCTCTTGCATCAAACTCGATCTCTGGTTCCTGTGTGGAGCGGTCAGCTGTGTTTCAAGCCACCAGAAAAGCTGCAGCAGCAGACAGTGATCTGCACCAGGGGAGGCTGGGAACAGTGAACAAGGAAAGAACCAGAGATTGTGAAGAGGTAAAGTTGATAAAGAGTGATGGAAAATCAAAGAGAGAGGACAGAGAGAGGAGGACAGCAAACCAGGGCAAGAGACAAAAGGGCAGATTGAGAGCAAATGAGAGGAGACTGAAAGAAGATAGAAACTGGGGCAGGAGAGAGGGGTAGGGAAAATAATTGGAAGAAGAATATGAAAGAATGCTGCATAAAAAGGAGATGGAGAAAGGAGCAGAACACAGTGGACCAGAGAGGAAAACAAACAAGACTTTCAGAACAGCAAATGTTTCCATAGAAATAAGATGTAATTGGGGAGGGGTATGGACCCTTACCTCTCCCAAGGTTGAATTAATATAAAGATATGCCCTCCCCAGCAGCAGTCCATCAGCAGCAAACAGATATCTTGGACATCATATATGCTTCTCTTGTGCTACAGGAGAGGCACTGCCTCTCCTGGGAACAAAGCAGTGTCCGCTTGAGAACACACATTTCAGCCTCATTTTCTAAGGATCCGAGAAGGAAGGAAGGACTGAAACTAAAGACCCCTTTGTCCTCAGCAGGAACTTACAGACAGTTTTTCCTCTAGGGGCTTAGTTTCCTTCTAGCTCTTATACCCAGCTGGCATCACAGTGGCAGCAGGATGAATACAGCTGATTGAACCCATTGCTATTCTGTGTCAGAGATGGTTTAAGGTCTTGCAATCATTTTACTCAGCACAGTTAGGAGGTGAATTACTCCAGGGTGGGATTCCTTGATAGCTTCAGTAGTTTGAGTTTTACTAAGAACCTCTCTTCCCTATGACTGATGTTATTTCTGTTCTTTCTTCTTATGAGCACACTCTTACCATCTTCTTACCCCTCCCCTTTCTTTGCAGTCCTGGTCAGAAAGTTGAAGCAAAGACCTCCCTCTCTGGCTCTGGTAGCATTTCTCCAATCCTTCCATGCTCCAGTCAAAAGATTTGGCATCCCATAGCTTGTTTCTTCTCTCTGTCTAACAAATCTCACACATCACTCAAGTGTGCCAGCCTCCCACCTCCGTTTCCTGTTGGCTTTATGCCCTTTTCCTCCTCTTCCCTTGGAACTTTGCTGCCAGGTACAGGAACCACGTCATGACTGGTGCCCTGCAGCCTGGAGCCCAAAGCTTGGCAGATCTCTCTGTCCTCTTCCCTGTGCTGCCCAGCTCTGTGGCTTGGGGCCGAGCACATCACTGCAGCAGAAGTGAAGAAACACCCTCCACTGCCAATTATCTGGTTAGTGCTACCCAGTACCAAGAAGTAGAGCAGTGATGGCTGCTCACTGCTTAGTTCAGAGTCTCGCATACCAATCCTTTTTCAGGTGATCTAAAAACCTGGTGTTTTCCATTTTCTGAGTTCGTTCCCTTCACCCAGGACTGCAGTAGTGGCTCGAGACACACATGAGCTAAGCACAGAACCAGTACCACATAATTTCCCAGTAAAAGTAATTCCTCAGCTCTATTATCCTCTTTCATACTGCATCATTGTAGTCCAGAAATCCACCATGCTGTCTCTCCTCAGATGTCACCCAACAGAGTAGATCCTATAGAAAAAATGTCAGCCTGTCATTTCAGTCTAGTTGAGGAATCAATTAAAATTTGGATGACAACTGCAAGTAGCAAAGAGCACTGCTCAAAACTCCACCTGCAAACAGGGCTGAGCAAGAGCATGACCTGACTTGCAGGGTTTATCTCAGGCCTGGTACAGCAGATGTAGGATGCATAAACATATTGCAGAGCAATATATCCTTTGGTCCCAAATGCTACTATCAAGAAAGATGGCAACATAGTGAAGCCACAAAGCAGGAGGTAATTTTAGGAAGAAGAATGGGACTTCAGCGAGCTGCTGCTTTCTGACTCACTGCCCCAAGTCAATTAAAACAGCCAAGCAGAAATGCCTACCTGCATAAACGCCCTGGCAATTAACTCTAGCTCTTTGACCCTCCTCTCTTACTTGCTGAATCTAGTTCCAGACAATTTCTCAGCCATTTTTTCCCTCACCATCTGTATAATTATTTAGGCTACCAGGTGCATGTGGTATAGTTATATCTAGTTTTGTAATCATTTTAATAATTAAACATATTCTCTTCACTATTCATATCTATTTTTTTTTTTCTGCAAAGGGATTGACATATCGAAAGTTTTGAAATTTAAATTTACAATCAGTTTAGATTCAGGTGCTTTAAGATGAAAAGTTTTAAGTACATTGCAGATTCTGTCCTGCCGTCTCTCTACAGCTACAGTTATGAGGAGTGTTTACTCATGGAGAGGAATCCGCATGCATCCTGGAACATGCAATGACAACAGAAATTAAACTAAATACATCTCAAAATAGGTCATTCAGGAAGTGGCCATTATTTTATTTTAAACAATCAAACAGACAGACAAACACCTCTGCCCCACCAAAAGCAAATTAACAACAGCCACAGCAAAACTCAAAATAAAATTAATAAAAACCCCCAAACTACTAAAAAGTGTACAGATCCTAAATAGAATTATTTGTTTTTCTGCCAGTTCAGAGTAGTTGGGTGGCAATAACCAGTGCATCCAGCTTGCTGCAGCCCACACCACTAGACCCATTTCCTAGATGAGGATACTGAAGAATACATCAGATTTATAGTGCTTTGAAAGCACACAGAGGAGACTTTTCATTACCCAGGCCCCAAAGGAGATATAATTGGTTTCAGAATTTATGTGCAATAAATCCTTCTGCTTGGTTATTTGTTAATAAATTCTGTTGATGATACTTTGCAGTGCCTTCAGTGCCTCCTCTGGGTGTTGTCTCAATGGAAGTCCAAGTTTTGTGTGTTGGACAGCTGGGGCATCAGTAACCCTGTAAACTTAGGTATGAAAAGGGTAATATCTCATGCTGAGGCCAGAAGATAACGGTCAGGGGAGGTCAGAAAAAGTCCTGTATCTCTGCACGTTGCTGCTGTGCTGTGGACCATACAAACGGTGAAGCAAAGGATAAGGTGTTTCTTATTTTGGGAAGGCATGTGACTAGGCAGTGTTAGAAACATCCAGGTGCAGGAGGAATGGCTGGGTTTTCTGATTTGCTAGTACATCTACTGACTAACAAAGTAGATCTGTAAAGCAAGTCACATTTTTGCACCCCTATTTCTCTTCCACCATTCAGTCTCCAGGAACTTCCCCGACGGAGTCCGTCTCACAAGCAGCAATTCTCCATGAACTGCTGCAAGGTGAGTCCATCCTACAGGCAACAGTGGATGCCTTAAGTGTCTTAAGACCCTGGTGTCTCCCAGACACTGTGTCCAAGCACACCTGCCCCCTCCCAAAAACATGCTGAACCCCAGGAGAACAAACAGTGACCTTCACCTGTCACTGGGCCCCCCAGGTGGGGTGAAGAGCACACAAGTCATTCTCTGGCTGCTCACTCTGCAAGGGTTAGACAGAGCCACTGTCACAGAACAAAACCATAGCAATCACAGGTAATTTCCAGGTGAAGGATGTTATGGCTCACCATCATCATTACACCAGCAGGGAATCCCCCTGGGGATCAGATGTGAGCAGAACACAATTAGATGACAAGGAAATCCTTTACTCAAACAAGAGTTTAGTTTAGGGTTGGTTAAAAAAAAAAAAAAAAAGTGCAGTGAAGTGTAAGGTTATATTCAAGAATGTTTGCCTGAAAGCTGATTCCACAGAGGTTTTGATTATTGTCTGTTACCAAATCACTTCTTATTTGTAACCTGCAAAGATGCATGCACTCGCCAAATTTAGACTAGAAGATCGTTTGTATTTTATAAGAAGATACAACAGGGCAGCCAAAAACTGGATTTTTATGATGAGTTACAGCCTTAAAAACCATTGGAAAATAAATGGATGATATAACCCCACCACTGCCCATCAATCACTGCAACCCAACCTAGGAAAAGGATCTCACTGCCTTGACATCATTCCCTGCAGCCCTCCTTCTCCCAAAAGCCCCATGTGCAACAGGAACCATACCCACTGATAAAACAGCAAGAATTTGACTTTCCAGAAATCTAATTTATGGCTGTTCTTTCACTGGTGAATCTTTTGTTTCACTTATGCTGGAAAAGGAAAAAAAAATCATCAGCTTCCTGTGCTGCTGGGTACATCTGTGAAGGAATGGAAGGGAAGGGAAGGGAACCAGCAGAAATTTCATCTTTGCAGAAGGTATATTAGGGAAGTAGTCTCTTGAAATAAGACCTGTGAGATCTTATTGGTTTATTATGAAGGACATGACCTCTCTCATTGCTCAGCTATGTGGGGTCCCTTAGTCTCCTTTGCTGCCCATTCAGTTTTAGAAGAGACATATGGCAGCAGTCACATATTCTCCTTCAGTATCAAATGTTGTTTTTCCTGTGGTCCTTGAGACACGTATTTTGAATTTGCATCCCATATATAACTGAAATGACTGAAATGTCATCTGCCACTTCAGTGTGAAGTGGGCTGGAAAGACAACCTTCAATCACAGCAGTGCCAATGGAAAAGGAAGGAGGAAGTGCACAAGGCTCCCATACAAGATTCCCAGACCATTCCTCGTAGTGCAGCTTTGCAATACATTTGGAGGTGAGCTGGAGATAAGACAGAAAGGTCCTGACAGGATCCACCTTCAGGCCAGAAAGGAGACCTCTGAGAAAGATCTCAGAAACCTGTTCCTGAGGTGGTAACTAGAGAGCCTTGCTGTCATGAATGAGTGTGAGCATTAGCAATGCTCACACAATTAGGCTCTCAAGGGCCTAAGCCAGATCCAGTGGTGACGTTGTTCAGCTGTATCAATGTCTTCTTCAAACAGAACCTAAACCACCTCCAATACCTGGTGGAAAGAGGGGACCGGAAGAAGATAAAATGGATCTTGCTTAGGTAAACGCGAATGTTGAAAAAACAAATCCTGAGGGTTTACTCAGACCCAAAGGAGAAGGGTTTTCTCTGGGCAGTTGTCAAATCCTGATCCTCTTTCACACCTACAGCAGCACAGGAATTGCCAGGTGCTATGACCCGCACCCTGAACCACATCAGGGTGCCTCTAGCACCTGGACCAAGCAGATCTGCAGGAAGGTGAAGCTAAAGCCTCTGTCTAATGAGCTGAAACAGCAGCGTGCTCCATTTCCTTCAGCCATAATCCAATTTCCACACACAGAATAATCCACCTCGCCTTCAGACAGGGACTTCATACATCAAGGGTGAGAGAATGAAGCAGATTATCACTTTGTTGAATGAAACAACCTATTACTCCCTAAATAAGCCCTTGTCCACGTGTGGGTCTAGCTGTTGGCTGCTGACAGAATGACTCTTTGTCACTGTTCCTGTCCTTTAATGCATGTCTATACTCCTGCTCCACTGTGATGTCACTGTCACCTATTTCCCAGACACCCCTTTAATCTTATTATCAAGAAAGAAGCTTGATCACAACCCCCTAAAGTAGATTCTGGCTGCTCACTCAACAGAGCTCAGGACGTTGCTTTATCTAGTTTTGCTCAAGACAACTGGCAGAACTTTGTTTAGGTATTGGCTAAGAAGCTCAGATGTCAGACTCCGGATGTCTGAGGTTAACGATGGAGTGAGTCAGTGCTCACAACTAACAAGATTATTTTATCTACCTACCATTCTCAAGGTGCAGACAATGAGAAGACCAGATTGCTGTGTGTCCTAGAGCACAGGACTGCCTTGTATTGAATTTGCACTGCTCATCAGAGATTACTTAGAATAAAACAGAGGCACTCCTACCCTCCTTTTGCAGAACAGGATATGTCACTAGGGTGTGGGGAATGATCCAGGATCTTCCCCTTCACAGAGTGACAATTGTTTGCAGCTTCAAAGAACCCTCTCCAAGAGGCTTTGCTACAATTGCTATAGCAATTAAGACAAGGGGCTGCACCACAATTTTCTTCTTGGAAACAAATGTGGGCACAATTGAGGGCTGTGCTTTAAGGGGTCGGAGGAGAACTGCATCTAGGCTAGTTCAGGCATTGTTTCTAGTGATCTGGATGTATACCACGGTTTTAAAATCCATCACATCATTTCCCTTTGTGTATAACAACACGAGTGCAAGAAACAGATCACTGAGCTTTGATTAAAAGAGAGCATAAAACACATTAAACTTGGTTTGGGGAGCTTTGGCACAAAAGTCTGTCAAATAGCTGTTCAGGTTCTTGCACCAAGTCTCAGCTGTTGATCAGTTCACTGTGTTATTTTAAAACAGTCAATCCATGTCCTTTGAAGGATGAGA
The DNA here is from genome assembly GCA_013397115.1 of Edolisoma coerulescens. NCBI lineage: Eukaryota > Metazoa > Chordata > Aves > Passeriformes > Campephagidae > Edolisoma > Edolisoma coerulescens. The sequence continues at coordinate 483,722 of VWZW01002766.1, forward strand.
ATGACTCACAAACTTGGTCTGGGCTGTGTTGCTACCTAGCATGAAATCTTTTAATATTGAAACAAACCATAATTTCTACACAGGATGGCTGGAGATAGACTGAATCATGAAGAGATATACAGAGATAGGAGCTGCACATATGTACACATACTGGTATTTTTCTTCCATAATGCTCATTACTTTAGTATCAAAGCATACATTTGCTTAGTAGCAATTCAGAGACCTGGAAGGTCTTTGAAGGAAACAGGGAAGAGGAGTGGAGATCTAAGCAACTCCATTTCTGGAAGACATGGAGAGAGTTGGTAACAGTCACCTACTTCTCATGGGAACGAGCATGAGGAGCATCATCTCAATCGTGAATCCAACATAGTTTGCATTTTATATTAGTAAAATTACACCGCCATTGGAATAACTTAACCCTGTCCTGATCGTGTGTTGGCATGTATGAGCAGTGTGGCACACCAGCTTAAAAAACAAGTGAGAAACTTCCTCCTCGCTCCATGTGCCTTTTCCTTTTCACATAGGAACCTGGTCCACACAGAGTCAGCTGGTCCCAAAGCAGCAGTGGAGGAAACCCTGGCAAGAGTTGCAAGTGGGAGACTAGATTTAATTGAATGACATTTTGCTTCGTAAAGATTACACAGATGGAGAAGCCTGATTTAAAGGAAAGCTAAAGGTCACGCACTGCTTAGGCAGGAGTGGAATTTGTCCATCCTGCTAACTCTAAAAATAAACTTTTAAGAATGTAATAAAATTGGATTTAGGACTAGAGGCATTTTGTATATTTTGAAATGCTTATGCATGAGCTCTGTGGGACACATGCACCTAATGAAGGAAACAGAGAATTTGAGTAGTGATTAAAAACATGGGTATGACCACTGTAAGTCTGCAAGATGGAAACCACATTGCTGTCCCAAGTTCACCTATAAACTAAGACAATGATTTCACTGCCCCTGATTTGAGACCTCTCAGCACCAGACCAGCAGCAATGTCTGTAACCTTGGAGCAGTGGGTGCATATGGTCCAATCACTGAGACTGGTGAGGGTTATAGGACCTCATCCATTGACTTCAGAGGGGTTAGGAAAACCCCTTTTCAGCTTGTGCATGATTTTTTTTTCCTAATTAAATTCCATGACAGATAAGATTTGGGATAATGAAAGAACTCAGTCTTCTACCTCCAAAGGATGACATATGACCCCATATGTCCATCAGTTTCAATTAGTCTTACCAGGGAAGGCAAGCCCTTCTGAAAAACTGACTCAGGAGCACTGATTTCTCCTTAATAGGCAATGACCATGAAAGAACTCAGAGCTCACAAAATTAAAGCAGCTCTTTTTCTGAGAGAAACATTTACAAAGTTTCTGCAGCTTTTAAGCCATGCATGCATTGAGCAATGGAATGGATATCTCTATTTCTCGTGCCTACTAATCTTGCTTGCCTCCTTCTGAGCCCCAAGATTATTACCAAAGGCACCGATGACACAAGATTTGGTGGGAGAGTTGCCTGAGCCACCAGTGCAGGTGACACGTAAGTGCCACCTACCTCCTTGCAGGTCCTATAGGAGATGGAAAAGTAGGAGAGATGAAAACAATTCTCACTGTCATGATAAAATATGAAGCAGTCATCACATGCAGTACAATGCTTCCTTGAAGGTTATCAATCCAATGTGATATTTTGAGAAGACCAGCTGCTACAGAGAAATATTAGGTATATTATATCATCAGAACAGACTTCTACCCTAAGGGAGGCATATTGTTACCAGTTGTTTGAGGAAAGAATAGCTTAATACAAAAATAAATACTCTAAGGTCTTTTCATATACAAGCATGAAATGAGGCTTCGTCCCACAATATTCCAAGTAAAGGCCAAAGCATTTTCATTCCCTGTGCACTCCAGTGAGAGCTGAGGGCCTCAATTGCCTTGAGGAGCTTGGTGTGCATACAGAGGAAGGCTGCCAGTGTGAGGATGGACATGTGCTCATAATCGAATTTTGTTTCTCAGAACCAGAAGACCTTTTCCTACACAAGCAGGATTTACCCTGATCCTGATTTGAAACCCAGAAAGCAAATGCCAGTGAGATAAACTGAGAAGTGCTGTCTTTCAATGGGACTTGCACACATCACTGTAGGAAGAAGGGTGTTATTTTGAGTGGTATAAAACTGCCTACAGACTTCAAATATACTTCTTTTTCATTGCATTATAATTTGTCTGGAACTGTTCAATTCAAGGAGTCACTTCACCATGCATGAGAACAGAGTGGTATAAATCAGGCTGCTTCAGGAGCAGGTCTGATGTGAAACTATGCTTGAGATCTGGGCAACAGAAAAGATGGCTTCTTGAAGCAATTGCAAATACTTAGAAACTATCCAAAGAAGAGAATTTACACTGGTGAGTGCAGGTTTGCTGCATAACAACAACCTTATTGCAAGACTTTCTGTGCAGAGCCCAGGCATTCGGTGAAATGCAGATGTACATGAAAACATCTGGCATCTGAGAAGAAACCTGCAGTAATCCGAGGCAGGGTGCTCAGCCCAGTGGGTCTTCTCTATGTCCCTGTGACCCTGAACACACAAAGCTCCCTTTCACTGCATCTGATCTTTGCTGTGAACCTCACAAGGACATCGGTCTGGTGGAAAGCAAGAGGTTGGAAGCCTTCCAGGTTCAGAAATCATGGTTTTAATCCTGGCAGGAGCCAAACACTAAAAGAAAGCCCAAAGAAATTATAGCCAACAGGAAATTCTGATCATCATTTGGCTATATCTCTCAGTTCCTCAGGGTCAAAATCCAGACCCTTGTGTGTATGTAACAACTCTAGTTGTCATCTTCCAAATAATTAGCACAGACAGGATTTATGTGTTTTGCTGGTTTATGGGGACTTGCATTTCATGACAAACCTTTTGTAAGCTCTTAGACTTCTAACTAGCAAATTCAGAACTGAATTTAAGTTTATTCAAGACGGAAGGTTCCTTATACGATCAAATTGGTTTAGGTTCTTTATCTGTCTGATTTTAATACAAATTATTCCCTCTGGTTTTTGCTCTCAATGAGACTTTTAGCGACAGAATCACAATAGAGTCTAAGGAATTCAGAGGGTGAACTCCTCATTCTGTTGTTCTGTTTACAGTGCCCCTAAAAACACACAAAAGGAATGTAGAATGGAAAAGTAAGATGCATTCCTATCTTCACCATTCATTAGTGCTGCTTTAGGGTGAGAACAGCACCTCACTTGTGCTGTGCTAGAACAAGGTGTGAAGTAATTACCAAAAGAAAGATCTTGTAAAATAGGGCCATCCCGTCTCCTTGCTAACAGCTCCCTGAAAATCTCTTCTCCTGGTCTCATTGCTCAGGAGAATGTCCTGCATACCATCACAGCAACTGGCAACTTGTTTACTCGGGACTGGCCACTCCCTCCCCTTTTCCCTACATTTTCCCACCCTTGTTCCTTTCTATACCAATTATGTCCTTCCCTTTCCCTGACTTTGGTTTCTCCCCCAGCCTATCCCATTTCAGGTCTTGCAGAATCCCCAGCTGCTCTCCCTCCACATCCTATCATGTGTCCCATACCCAGGCAGCGATGCCTCTCCCGCCTGTGAGGTGAGCTGGGAGCTGCTCCTGTTTCCCCTGGGAAGGGTGTTACCTCCCGCCCATGAAGCTGAGGCTCTCCTGGAATGGCCCTAGCCCAATTCAGAGTCTTGTGTCTCTGACTGGGATATTGTGGTTCCACGTCTTGTCCTTCTGCCTCTGTGCGTGCACAGACGAGCCTTTAATCACACAGCCTAATACAATTCTTCCAAAGTGCTTCACATCAGATGAAAGAAAGTCATGAGGACAGCCCTTGGCTCTGCATCTTTGTGTTGCAGCTTTTCTGTACAGCTTTGAATAAGACACTTTCTTGGTCTGTACCGTGGGACATAACACACTGGGTGACGTGGAAGAGGGTGATGATGCTGGGCACTTTTTTAATGGTTGTGAGATATTGCCAAAGACTTGGCTGAGAAAAGGCTTAAAGAAGGGAAGGCTGTGCTTCAGCCAGAGTAGGTTAGAAACAAAAAGGAAAGAGAGAAATATGACTGTTCTGAGAGAAGGATGCTTTCTGGGCACTTGAGACATCTGGATTCATTTAAAGAGCACTTGAAAATCTTGGTAGTACGGAAATGATCTGCGGTCTCTGCATCATGGAATAAGCCTCCATGGGGACATGGGACAGGAGAAAACCAGAACTCTGGACCTGTGCTACCTTGTTCTACCATACATTCTTTATCCCACACTGCACAACTTCCAATACCAGCCTTGCTGCCCTAGAGGGCTATAGTCTGTCCATCTTCCTCATTTTGGGCATTAAATGCCGGTATTGATGCTTGTTTCACCGTCTCCCTTGAGGCCAAGGTAAAGCACTACTACACTTGCTGAATTCATCATGTTGTGCAAACTGCATTTATATGACAGCAAATCTATATAACTTCCCTGTGTCCATTTACTCTGTTGTTCAGCTGTCAAGAAAAGGCAGCCCATCAGGTCCTTGCCAAAGGGCACAGTAGTTGCCTTTTTCTCCTGGCTCAGTAGGATCCTTTGCCCTACCTGAAGCCAGACACCAGAGCAGAAGCCTTCTTGGGATTTTTTCCACAAAGAAGCAAAAAAACCCCCAAAAACCCCAGAGCTGTACTTAATAAGTAGTTGGGGTTTTTTCCTCTCAGTAGTTCATCTTTAACTTTTGACAATCAGACAGGTTTCCCTTTATATTTCCTGTTTTCCATAAACCATAAACATGTATAAACCAGGCAAATCAAAGGAATGGAAGAGGAAGATAAAGCCCAAGAACAGGTACCAATGTGAGGGAGGGAAAATCTTGGTCTATCTGTGCCTCATCATCAGTCATAAGATGATGACAAAACACCACTGTGAAAACAGGCTTCAAGCAGTCTAATGGAGTGCTTATAGGGGGATGGAAAGAAAAGTTGCCCCAGAATAGAAATCTAAGGTTGCCTGATAGGTCTACATTGAAAAGAGGTCTGGTGGATCTCATATTAGACACTGAAGACACTTCTGTTCCTAGGGGATTCACAATACCCTAGAACATTTTCTAATTTCCCTATTTGTTGGTCACTTTTGTCTTTCTGTACTGTAGGTTTAGAAGCGTCTGTGGAGAGCCTCTATGAGATGGTCGGGACATGGACGAGAGATCTCTGAAGATAGTTTTAGAGCATGGGGTTTATTGTGAAAGGGCGTGGGTATGAGGGACCCGCTTGGAGCTGCTAGATGCAGCCCAAAGCAGGTCAGAGCAAAGGGAGGAGGGAGTAGAAGAAAGGGGGAAGAGGCAGAGCAGAATAGAATACAGCATAGAGCCGAAGTCCCGTGGTTGCCGATTACAATACAATAAATCATCTTCTGTGCTGAATATTCTAATTTCTATTAACCAATCTAGAACATGCTACAAATCCTACTACATTAACATATAGCCTATAAGAATCATCGCATTACCATATGGGGTTATATTTTAAACCTTAAAATCTGCTTTTTGGACCTTCTGCCACATTGACAGGGTCTGTTTTGACCCTCGGACTTGTCAGCAAACAAAGGGTTTGGTTTTATTAAAGGGGGATTTCTTTCAGTCAGCCATACCATTGTTTTCCAGTTGTTCAGTAACTGGAGTTTGGTATCTCAAAGCTTGTCTTCATTTCAATCTCACTTGTAGTTTCCATATTGTCAGCATCTTTTGCTATGTGAACATATTTATAAGTCTTTCCTGTTTCATCTTCCCCAACACATACCATAACAGAGACTTTAAATGGATGGGGCTTAGTGTTTTAAATTGAGTTCAACCAGAAGACAATAAAGATGATGCAGTTCATAGAACTGAGTTTTGTTAGAAAATGCTGATTTGAAATATCCATGGGAGTGTATCCATTGCAGCAATCTTCCATTTAACTCTAATCTTGCATGGTACCTTTGAGTTTGGAAGCCATAGGAGGTCCTAGGGCTCTCCACTCTACTCTAAAGTCTGTAATCAAGCATCAGCTCCCAAGTAGTCCCAAATCCCTAAAACTTCATCTTGAATTGTGGTACCACTCCCAGTTCTATCATGAAAGTTTGGAAATCATGGGCACCCCAGGCTGACAGGGGATTTTCAGACCTTTTGTGTTATTTGAAGTGAATGGAGGAATCTGGAAACTAAGAGACAATATTCCAATGGGAATGATAAGCAGCAAAACCCAATAGGCTGAAGTTGACTAACCTGAGCATTACCCTAATATTTACATTTATTATGGGGCATAACATTGCTGAACCCTTACACTGCATTGCTAAATCCATCCTATGCACAGATTGGAGTTACTTGAAAGAGTTAATTTTTATTAATATTCAGTAAGTATATCTTCACAATTTTTCTAGTACCACTTAAAGGGAGAAGGTGCTGGCAGGACAGTAGATGTTTGGTTGTGCAGTGAAAACCAACAGATGTGACCCAGCAGGCTGCTGATCCCTTTTTCTGCTCCTTGTTATCTTGCCCATGTCTCACAGCTCAGCAAAGAAATCCCACATGGATGGAATGAAGCAGAATTTTACTGGTGGCCAAATCTCTTCTTATGCAGTGAAGAAGACTGAGACAGCTTTTAAAAGCCTTTTTTTTTCAGTGCAAGTTTAATATCTAAATATCCTGAAAATTTGCCCTAAGCTAGTGTGAAAAATGAGCCTTAGTGAACCCAAGTGTTAACTTTGGCTTGCTGCAGCATACAAGGGAATACTTGTAGGCTCTAATTTTATATGAAACAATACAGGAGACCCCAAACCTCAGCTCTGCTCACAGTGCCCTCTTTACTCCTGGGTTTCCCATTCCGCCCATTTTCATGATTAATTTTCTCCACTCACCTCACAGCAGCAACACTGTCAGGTGTTGGGAGGAAGGACATTTGCACAACACTGGAGGATGACAGCTGTTGTCATCTGAGACCAAACAGGAGTGTGGAGGCTGAATGGATTGGGACAGTCAGACCCTTCCCTAAAGCCCTTATGTTTCATGAAAAAAATTTAAAAGTGTGCAAGCTTGATTTTTGCTGTTGTAGTTGTTTTTGTTTGGTTGGTTTTTTGTGATTTTGATTCTTTGTACTTCATCTTGGACTTGCCATTATGGTGACCCATGAGCAATGCAGAACCACCATGCTAGGACACTCCATTCTTGCCTTCTTCCATCCCCTCCTTGAAACTGTTACATCACAAAAAGCTCATTTCCACGTACACAGGAGGCCCATGGGAGCCCCAATAACCCAGTCAGAGGCAGGAGCACCTGCCAGGGCTGTCCAAGAGGAGTTTTGGCTCCATAGAGTGGCACCCCCGCTATGGGCAGCAGCTCTCTGGTCTCCTTGTTGATTGAAGAGGGTCTCTGCATGGGGATGCATGGGAAGAACATCTTTGGATTGTGCAAGGCTTTTTAGGGGGTGGTGAGGGGGGTAAGCAAAGGCAGGGAAAGGAAAGTATTAGCAATGATTAGGGAGGAACAAGCTTTGCAAAAATAGAGGGCTAAGGGGATAAAGTGACTGGTCAAGTGTAAACCAGTTGCTGGACACTATGCTTGCCTGGCCATACTCTGTGCCTCATGAGTGCTATCTGTCCTGTCTTCTCAATAAACACCATTTTAAACCTCATTTAAACCCCCTTGCCCTGTGTGAGAGACTCTGCTTGTATATGGGGACAGCTCCAAGTGCAGCAACTGGAATGGGACCAGGAGCCATGGGATCTCCATGTCAGTGGTGCAGCAATGGGAGTGAGTGTGGATGTGAGTCTGTGGTCACCAGTGAAGCTGGAGCTGGACAGCTGGGGAGTAGGTGACATAGCCTGGGAGCAAGGGGTCAGTGAGCCTCTGAGGTCAAGACTAAAGGAGGCTGGAGAGACCAGGGGGAGCCCCAGACAGCTTTCTGTGAGTGAGTTAGTCTGTAATAGCAACTGAACTGGGGCTGTGATCTCAGGGACTCACATCTCCAAGGGCCGGCGCTGGTGCTCACCGTGTGCACTGTTCTCTCTGTGTGTCTGTAACCTGTGAGCCCAGGAATTATGTACATATGTATATATGTAAATATGTGAATATGTGAATATGTGGTGTGTAGGTGTGCCCTTTGTGTGTGTGTGTGCCTGCAGGGAATGCATGCTCAGCCAGGATGCTGCAGGAACCTGGGGCATGGAGCTGTGCCAAACTCACCTCCCCCTGACTGCTGGACCCAGCCTCCCCCAACAGCAACCATTGCCACTGACATGACACCTCTTGGCACAGGTGGGAAATGATTTCCATCTCTGTTAGCCCAACATCACTGCCTCGGCAGCAAAGGCCGAGGAAAGATGGAAAGTAAAAGGAGGAAAGGGAAAGTAAAACTATAAACCCCAGGCTGTGGTAGCAGATCCATCCATCAGTCATGAGTCTGTCTGATCTGTGGATTCCATAGCCCCTCTTCCCTTCCTATCTCCTCCATTCGCATCCCACCAATCTCCTCTCTTCCGAAGGGAGAATGTGTAATTACTCCTCAAATCTAGCCAACGCTTCGCTGCCTCCCTCCTTCCTGCCTTCTCAAACCTAATCTGTGATCAAATCCACCCACCAAAGTCAAATGTCTTTCCAGGGATGAACTTTCACACAATCTTGGAGCAGTTTTCTAGTTTTGTGGTTGGTGAGAATAAAAAATTAATGTATTTTTTTCTGTGTAGAAGCATCAGTCACGCATTGCGTGTACACTAAATTCACAGGGTCATAGTAATTAGAGACTGGAGAGCCCAGGGGAGAGAACTGCTCCAGCTAAGGAGCTGTGCAAAATTGTTCTCTGCATTGCATTAAGGTGAGGAAGGCCTTTGAGCATTCCTGAACTGTCATGTTGTCCTTGTTTTCTTGTCACCTTCTTCCTGAAACACAGGTGTGGGCATCATCTTTCCCAGAGAAAGTAGCTCATTAATTTTAATGAGCAAGGAAGATGTGTGCTGTTGAGGAACAAGCTCAAATTAAAATATTATTATTATTACGTAATCAAATATGGGCCTTTCACAGTGACATTTAAAGAGCCATGTCCTTATTTTTAGTTAAAACCTGCACTGAGCTGGCTTATGATCTATCAACATCCCTGTCTGAGGATCTGACCCAGATTAGATTTATTTGGTTCTATTCTCCGGCTATTATATACTCTCCCATTATGGATCGAGTGTTAATGCCGATCAAATGGCATTGGAAAACCTCCAAATGGTTTCAGCTGAGTGGGAATGGCCCCGTTCAGACATGTGCTTAAGGCCAGTGTCTGCTCTCAGGTATAAATCCAGCAGAATGTCACTGAAATCAATTGAGATATAGCTGATTTACACAGATGACATTGGCAGCAGCAATCGACTGCCTCCAAGAACCTGTCTGTGGCCTCAGCTCAGCCCTGAGGTCCCGGGATCCTCACACAGGTGCTGAAGTCAATGCACTGCAGGACCTGCTGTCTAGATATCTCTGACTCTCGTTTGAGCCCTTTTGGTTTAATTTTCTGACAAAACAGACATTGGGTGCACTGATTCTGAGGTGGAACATAATGATGTGATTGAAAAATGTCAGGTTTGCTGTACAATCATTGCCATATGTTTGCGTATCCCTGTGTAAGTGGGAGCAACAGGAAGAAAGTGTCCTGCTTCCCTCGGCCACCGCAGCTGAGGGTCAGCTGAAACACCCCTGTATTTCTGTGTGGAAACCGGGACTTGCCCGGTGCTGTGCTGCTCCCACCATCCCACATCCTCATTCAGGCCCTGCAGAGATCCTGGAGATGCCCTCAGAAATTCCCTCTCTTGCATAATGCCTCCTCCAGACTTCCCAGCGTGGGGTGTGGCTTTGCTGCTCACCTTGTTCATGTCCTGAANAAGGGCAGCCCCATGCAAAGATTTAGAGGGTTCCTAAGATACTGCTGCAACAAATCTTTTACTCCCACTCCAAGCAATGGAGGTCTGGACATGAGAAGAAATGCACAAGGAGGAAGAAAAAACCATTTTCATTACCAGTGACTTGCTGACGATGTGGTTTCTCTGTCAAAACCTGTGACCTGAATTATCACTGCCTGTGCTGCTGGAGGGTTTATTGGAAAATGGATAGCTTTGCAGGGAAAAGAAATCAGGCTGCTAGACAGAACATCTTTTAAAACAAAAGGAAACAAACCCACTTCCTTATAGTGCACATAAGCAAAGAGGACATGATCATGACACTCTTGACGATGAATCAGGCTGCAGAGTTCATCTGGTCCATGTGAATCACAGGTCAGGGATGTTCCAAACTACCTTCATGCCCTCTGCAGCTAAAGCCCCCCAAAATGCATTCTCCAACCTGTAATTACTAGGTTGCTGCTTAAGTTTCCAGTAAGCTGGAAAAGAACGTCCAACCAACACTCAAAGGAATGTCATGGCTGAAGGTTGTCCTCACACCATCTCCCATTTTTTATGAACATCATCCCAGTGGAGTTCTGCAGCCAGCAGAGACTTAAGGCTGCTGGCAGCCTGGTGCCCTGATTCAGTTGATGTTCCCAAGTCACTGCCAAAATATCAGGGGTGGAGAAACTTCTTGGGCAGCTGTGAGCATGATGGCTGTATCCTGCCCCACTTCTGGACGGATGTATTGCCAGGAGGACAGTGAACAGGCTCAGACACACAATCCTTTTGGTGGCCTGGAGGACAGACTTGGGTGAGCTCCTGGACAAACTCAAACAAAAGGTAAGACAACACAGTGTGGTCAGCAAGGCCAAGTATGAGGTCCTGCACATGAGTCAGGGCAATCCCAAGCACAAACACGGGCTGGGAGAAGCATGGATTGAGAGCAGCCCTGAGGAGAAGGGCTTGGGTCTGTTGATTGTTGGAAAGCTTGATATGGCCTAGCAATGTGCTCTGGCAGCCCAGGAAACCAGCTGTGCCCTGGTCTAAATCCAAAGCAGTGTGGGCAACAGGTCAAGGGAGGGGATTTTCCTCCCTCTACTCTGCTCTGGTGAGACCCCATCTGCAGTGCTGCATCCAGCTCTGGGGTCCCCAGCATAGGAAGAACGTGGACTTCTTGGAGCGAGTCCTGAGTAGGGTGAAAATCAGGGGCTGGAGCACCTCTGCTAAGGATACAGGCTGAGATGGTTGGGGCTGTTCAGCCTGGGTATGAGAAGGCTCTCAGAGGACCTTAAAACACCTACCAGTAACTAAAGGAGGCCTACAAGACAGGTGGAGAGGGACTTTATCAATGGGTAGATAGAGATAGGACAAGTAGCAATATCGATAAGCTAAAGGAGAGTAGGTTAAATCAGATACTATGAAGAAATTCTTCCCTGTGAGGGTGGTAAGGCACTGGAAGTGGTTGCCCAGAGAAGTTGTGGATGTCCCATCCCTGGAACCTCTGCAATCTGCAGAACATTTATTACTGATGCCAATACTTCCATTCATCTTCATTCTTTCTTCTGTTGTGGTGGGTTGACCTTGCCTGAACACCAGGTGCCCATCAAGCCACTCTATCACTCCTCCTTCTCAGCTGAGAGAAAATAAGATGGAAAATAACTTACAGCTTGAGATAAGGCAATTTACTGAAGCAAAAGCAAATGTTTACATGCGCTGAAGCAAAGAGAAAAAAATAATTGTATTCTCTTCTTCCCACCAGCAAGTGATGTTCAGCCACTTCCCAGGAAGCAGACTTCAGCACGCGTAGAAGTTTGTCCAGACAGCAAATATTTTAAATAACAAATGCACCCTGTTTGTCCTCCTTTTCTTAGCTTTTATATCATAGCTGATGTCGTACGGTATGGAATATCCCTTTGATTAATTTGGGTCAGCTGGCCTGGTTGTGTCCCTTCCCAGGATCTTGCCCATTCCCAGCCCCTTGATGGAGGAATGTTGGGGAAACAGTGCTGAAGCTGTGCCAGCTCTGCTCAGCAGGAGTCAAACACTGCTGTGTTACCAACACCTTTCCAGCTACCAACGCCCAGCAGAGCACTGTGGGGGCTGCCATGGGAAAATGAACTCAATCTCAGACAGACCCAATAAAAATGCTCTTCTTCCTTCTGACTCCAGAGTTCCTGGATTAGTCAGATTCTCTTTTTTTTATAACACTGCTGCAAACTTGTGACTAAAAGGGAAGTCAACACCCTGCGGACACAGAGTTTAGGCAGTCAGAGTGGCCAGCAAGCCGAATGCTTGACCACTCCCCTCCCAGCCAGGCTGTCTTTAAGTCAGCTTGGGTGAACCAGAACTTTGTACCCATGTTTGACCCTGGTGAGTATGTTTTGTTTCATTTTTTAAAGAATAGCGGGTGGGCTTTTGGCAACAAAATGAGGATCCCCGCCCGCCTTAAGTAAGTTCTTGTTTTCCTCATAAAGAACGAATCATCCCATCATTATCAGTATGTAAAAGCTCCTAAACAAACATCACCAGTCAGAAGGGGAATACTCAAACCTGCTAAATTTTTCTAGAACAACCTCAGTTTTTGAAAATGTGCACATAACTCTAGAAGGTTTTTCACACTTCTGGTTGGTCCTACACGGCTCAGTGTTGTGCTGTGTAGGTATATCCAAGTCATGTCTGAAAACACCACATCAAACACTGAAAGCAGGCTAATCATATTAATGCAATCTTCCAACCAGACCATCAGTTCTCCTGAAAAGCAGGATAAAGAAGCCAGGACAGCCTGGCTGCCTCATTCGGGACTGTTGCAGTTTCTTTGTGTGCTCTTGCACTGCTCTGCGTAAATACCCCCTGACTTACAAGCTTCATTTATTTGCTGAAATTAATGCAACAGCATGCAGTTACTATGGTGATCTGGGCTCCCTGACTATCTTAGGCTAAATCCATACCCATGTGAGCTGCTTCTTGCAGCGCCTGAAGTTTGCTGGCTCTGGAGTACAACCAGAGTGGAAGCCAACGTGTAGGAATGGCTGGATGATCCGGGAATGTGGATATCACTTACACAGAGACATTGGCTCTGCAGTAGCTATGGACTTTGTTTGGATGTCTCTGTGTCTCTACATGCTCTACGCAAGGAGGGGACAAGCACAGATGACCTTTAATCTTTATGAAGAAAGCAATGAGGCAATTTGTGTCTCCCAGCCTTGTTGTTCATGCACTTGGCATGCTGCTTTCCTTTTGCCAGGCTCCTGCCTTTAGAGACAGGAGATAAGGATAGTTCTGCGTTATTCTCTTGACTGTAAAAGGCAAGACTTCAAAAGTAGGTGGAATTCACACAGTGACAAGGTCCTCAAAGTCTCTGAAATACCTTGAATGCTGTGACATCCTCTGTTTCCAGGGCTTCAGGGCATTTCACAGATGTACAGTTCTTTCATTGGTCTTCTGCATAAAGGGCTCAATTTGTAATTACTAGAAGCAAGTAGGGAACTTCCAAGAGCTTTAACAATTTCTCTGTGGCTGGGAAAAGGGTGCACTTAATCAAAGCTGTGGTTTGCTGTGAATTACCTGCTTAGCTGTTGATGGTGACTGGCTTTACCCTGCAGCTTGTTCGTGTTCCCTGGAGCCTCAGATTACCTCTATACTGCCACGATGATTTTATCTTGTTCAACCTTTTCTTCAGGAATAAATCTGTGTGTCCAGTGGTGTCTCAGTCAGCAGGTTTGTCTGCCTGGTGCAGCTCCCTGTGGCACACAAAGTTGTTCTGCAGCACATTCTGGAAAAGAACAAAGTTTCTCAGATGTGCTATAACAGGGATGGTTTCCCTGCTAGGGTGGCTCAGAAACGTTTGCTCTGTTGAGAGATTAAAGAACATCTGCAGAGTTTTCTGCTGACAGGAATGTGTCACTTCACAGCCAGTTGTTTGCAGAAGCACCCTAGCAGTACCCAAGCACCCTGTCTGCAGCTATGTGGTGCCCAGGGGAGGAAAGAGAAGTGGGGCTCATTGCACAGTCTTCCTGGCAGGTGACTTACCTTCTACTTGGAGCACTAATCAGTGTCAGAACAATATGGACTACCAGGCTGGAAACATATTTATGGTTAGATTTTGAAAAGTGTCTGTAGACGCAGAAGTTTCGGCAAAATTAAGAAAAAAGAAAAAAGGAAAAAAAAGGAAGACTCGAGGATAAAGGGAATTTATTCGCCTAAGAAGTTTGGGATCTTAAGCCTTCCATTTTCTTAAGTAACTTTAAAAACCACAACTGAGATTCATGCATGTATTTAAGTTCTTTATCTATGGAGGATTATATCTTTGGTTGTTCTTCCGATTCCCACTGAGTCTGCAGCTCTTCAGGTGGTCTCCAACACCTGACACAGAGAGAGGAGGGGGCTGTGAGCTGTAGAGATAGTTCTTCACGGAGACCTGTGAGGCTGACAAAATGCTCATCCATGGGTATTGTGAAGAAGGAGAATGAGTGTCTCAAGCTGTTTCAAAGGTCTTTCCTGGAGATGTGAGAGGGATGAGAAAGAGTAAAGACTGCAAAAAGAAGGAGGCTTCAACATATCGAGTTCTCCAGCAACATCAAGGCAACAACTTTAGAATAAATTTGCAGATTGTGTTAACCAGTCTAAAGCAGCACAGTTATCATGCAACAACGGGCCCACTGGGACAGGCACTGATGTGTCTGAGCTTTTAGCTCTGTCACACCTCTGCATTTGAAAGAGAACTGTCTCCCATGAAACTTCCCTTTGCAGAGGACAGCACAGACCCAGCTGGTTAACATGCCGTGCTCCCTCACACAGGCTTTCCTCTTATCCTTCCTTGTTTTGTTTTCCTTGCAAATGAAAGAATTTATTTTAATGCCATTTAAGCTGAAGGAATCTGGCTGAGGTTACTGTGTTCTGCTGCCCTTCCGGCACAGCACAGCCCTTCCCTCTCCATGGCAGCTAAAGGAAAAGGAGAGGGGAATGAGATCTGGGCTACACTGAGGTGATTATTTTAAAAATCTCATTGAGCAGACCAGTTGGCAGTACAGGTGTCACGGGTCATTAAAATGGAAAAAGAATTTGCTCTTTTCTCTAGCATACAGCAGTGGATTTTGCCTCACTGAAATGTAATCCAGGTAACTGCCCCATTCAAGATGTACTTCCAACCCTGCAGTTTGGGAGTTACAGCTCTGTTTGACTCCTGAGGTAAACAAAGAGGATAAACTGTTCCCCAAAATAAATAGGAAGCAGAAGGTTGGACCTCAAAGCTAAAAAACATCCTGTGTAACCACGCAATGCCTCTCCCCTTATCTCTGTATGTCCACATTGTCTCTGTGTGACGTGCACAGTCGCCAGCCCGCATCACCAACGCAGTGAATTGGGTAACTGTGGCTTTTTGTGTGCACTGGCCAGTTCAACCCACCCACGTCAGAGAAGAAACAAAGAGAGGATTTGGTTATTCAAAACATTTCATAGCCATGACAGCCTGAAATTAAATGGAAATGCTCTTTTTTTAAGGTGTAGGAACTAGACTACTGCTAGCAAGGAAAGGAGTTAAAACCCAGATCCAGGCAGTTGTAAGGCTTTTTAAAGGCCATGATGCTTGAGAAACTAAGGTCAGAGGAATCTTGAGTCAGTGAAGGCTTCGGTGGTAGCAGGCTTTATGTAGGGCAAAAAGAGGCTAAATAGTGGCTGTAAGGCCAGCAGGAGCCTTCGTGGTCATCTCCGCTGAACTCCTGCGTAATGTACAGCAGTGCCTCACCAGTGCTTCCCACATCAAGCACGTGGCTCCTGGCTGAGCAGGAGTCCCTTTGGAGGGGCAGAGAGCCAGCCAAAACTCTCAGTTTTGGGTAAAGATATCAAGTGATGGATAACACCCCACTGCCCTCAAGAAGGAGCTGTTAGAGTAGGGGCTTGGATTGGCCTGGAAAACCTCTCATCTCACTGCTCTCATATCCTAGCTAGGAATAAAACCCTTTTGGCACAAAAATTGGCCTGGTTCCTGCCTCAGAGGTCAGATGTTAGGCCTTGAGCTTGTTCAGAAGTTAAGCTGTTAGTTGATGTCTCTTAGGAAAGAGAAAAGGCTTCACACACGTAACAAACCCCAGCCCTAAGGAGTTATTCCTCTTGGAGGAGCATGTTCCAGAGGTGGTCTCTATCCTCAGCCTTGCTGAGGGGCAGCAGCTAAAGGCCCCCTCTCACAGCTGCAAGGAGCTGAGTGTTTGAGTCAGTCGCTGTCGGTATCAAAGTTGGGGTAAAACCTCCTTGGTGTCTACTTTGACCTTCTGGTGAACCTTTGCTCTCCTTTTTCTGAAGAGTTTCCAAGTCTCACCGGGGTGAGACAGTGCTAAAACCAATGTTCAAAGATGCTTAAGCACTGAGTGAAATATGAATCAGAATCCATCCTCTGTCCCACAGGCAGGTCTAGCCGGCAGCACGCCTCCCTTGTTTATGCTGCTCATTCATTAGCCTTGTGATGAACTTTCATCTTACAAATGTATTTAGATTCACTTTTCAGAACACTGTCTCTCATTGGATACAGTGAAGCTGGAGTTGTACCTAGGAACTATAAGGCAAGTTGTGACTCCAATATATTCCCATATCTGCATAAGCAGTCATGCAAAAAGGTTGGTTAAAGGTGAATTCAAGAGCTCCAAGGCACAACCTGTTTGGGCTGCAGGATGTGTGAGGTACTTGGAACCCTGTGCTTTGTCTGGTTTCTGCTTCTTGACTTCTAACTGAGCATCTGAAGCCTCTCCTTAGACCTTCCAGATGCTGTGATCTGCAAGCACAGAACCCTGCCAGCTCCATGGGAGCTCCCTGCAGGGCTACCAGTCAGCCCACATGGCTCCCAAATGCACTCAAGAGATCCTCATTGATTTTTGCAATAATGCAAAATTCAAAACAGGTGAACTAGATCATCCCCAAATCTCAAAATCAATGTTAAAATAGCATTCAATATTGTAATAAATTTTGGAAAGTTTTGGGTTGCATTCTGCTTTCTGAACCTTCAGGGCACATTCAGCACATGTTCCTAGCAAAATTAGAAATAGTATATATAGATTAAAATACAATTGATATAAATTTACATTATATTTAAGTATTACTATGTAAATGTTGTATTAATATAATTCATGAAAGCTTGAAATATCATTTAGAAATATTATTTTTCTAAATCATTAGATCTTCCCATGTATATTTTTTTCCTGTGATAGTGTTAATTTTCTTTATAGCAGCTCATATGGTGCTGCTGGGTTTTGGATTTGTGCTGAAAGCCAATGTTTTCATTACTGCTGAGCAGAGCTTAAATAGAGTCGAGGGCTTTTCTGCTCCTCACCCCACCCCACCAGCGAGGAGGCTGGGGGGGAACAAGGTGTTGGGAGGGGACACAGCTGGGACAGCTGACCCCAAGTGACCCAAGGGATATTCCAGACCATTTGGGGTCACACTCAGTGTATAAATCTGGGGGAGAAGAAGGAAGAAGGTACATTCAGAGTGCTGGTGTTTGTCTTCCCAGGTAGGAAGATGGATCCCTGCTTTCCTGGGGATGGCTGAACACCACCTGCCCATGGGAAGTGGGGAATGAATTCCTTTGCTTGGGCATGCAGTTTTTGCTTTACCTGTTAAACTGCTTTTAACTCAACCCACGAATCTTCTCACTTTTACCCTTCCTCTTCTCTCCCCTATCCCACACGAGGGGATGAGCTGACTATCAGGGTTAAACCACAACACCCCCAAAAATGCTATTTCCAGAAATGGGGGATTTCAGTGCAACAGCAACACTTCTGTGCACTGTGTTTGCTCAAATAGTGGCAGTGATTTTTCTCCCCTTCAGATTTTGTTAGGGATGAAGCCTTAGCATAGATCAGTTCTAGAACTGCCACACAAATATTGCTTGTTACATCCGTAATTTGAATGCAGGGTATTCAGAAATGACAATTCAGCTGTCTAAAGCCAAGCACTAAAAAGTAAAAGCTATTTCCAAAAGTCCATGAATAACTCGCTTATGCAATGACATCCACAAATCCAGTGTCAGAGTTAAACTTTGAATTCCATAGACTTTAATTTGCAGAAGCACACTCAGCCTCTGCATATGCTACCTTGGGAGATGAAGATCCATCTGAAAAAGTCTATAAATTTGAAAAATAACTCTCATAAAAACTAATGTGATTTATGTAAGCACATTAAGCGGAAAATACCCTGAACAGTTGGTTTAAGTGCTTAGACTTCTTTAACTTAATATTTCCATATGGTTACATTGTAATTTTAGATTTTTTTGTTGCTTCATACCCTTCTTTGTTAAATTTGAGAAACAAATCAAGGTACAGGCACAAAGAAATTAAGCAACAAAGATGCCGGCAATGAGTGCTTGATTGTTCCCTCATGAAGCAATGATTCTTTCCACAAATTCCCCTAATCCTCAAGGAAACATTATTCCAATTGTCACAGGGTTGTTTGTGTGATGTTGTGAACAGACGATCACAAAAATTTTCTGATATAAAAAGCAGGAAAAATAAGTGAAGAAATGAACAAACTACATTTTTTCTTTTTTTAAGCAGGATTACATTAGCTAAGTAAAGATTAGTTTCAAAATGCCAGACATGGTTTGAATTCTTACTGAATTGTTTCATGTTTTTTACACTTTCACGTTTATTCCACAAGGCTTTCACTTTGCCTAGACTTTACTACTCCTGCAATGATCCACCACTAAAAATACTCAGTTTATCTGGAGCTCTCAAACTGGCTTATGTGCTGGTTTTTTAACTACAGCTTCCAAAGATTTTGAAAATTATTGTTTAAACCAGCACAACACATTGTGTGAACCTTCTCAAATCAATGCAAACCCACATTATATTGATTTAACTGAAGTTGATTCCTACCAACTAAAACCAAATGGATACAAATCACTTTTAGAGCAATGAGGAGCTGCAGGGGAGTGGTGTGATCTCACCTGCACATCTCGGCTCACTGACCACAATAGTGTACAGCAAAATTCAACCAGAAAAATCAGATTTTTTGAGGAATCTCTTCTCTGCTGCAATTCATTCTTCCTGTCCCAAAAGAAGACAGTAAGAGCAAGTGAGAAGCAAAGTAATAAATGCCATAATGAATTTGCTTTCATTATCTGCATTGGACCAGTTTATGGGTAAAGAGGAGGTTGATGTCAGATGAATCAGCAAGTGTAGGCTGAAACTCGGTTCTCTAGCATGGCCTGAACATCTGTGAGGGCACAAACAGAGCTAAGTAAAAATGGGAACACTTCTCCAAAAGTGCTGTTCATTTTCCTGAAAGTATCTGCAATCAGAGCTGGTAAATGTGATGGTGAGAAGAAGACAGGAATGGAGAGAGAATGGGCAAAACGAAGGGGAGAGAGGGACAGATGGGGATAGGACTCACCTGAGCTGCTCCTGCAGCTTGTGGTAGAAGACCCCCACATGGAACAGCAGGATTCTCTTGGGAAAACTCCTTATTTCTCCCAGCCAGAAAGACTGAAAGTCCCTCCTCAGCCCTACCTGCCACCCGTACAAGTAGGCAATATATAAATGCATCAATCATATTTATCACATGAGAACATTCCAATCAGCCATTCTTAGCACAGGGAGAAGATGCTGGGCAGCAGAAGGGATTTTCATTACACTTCTTTCCTTCAGACCTAATAAGCCACAACGGATCGATGGTCAACACCCCAACACTTAACACGCTTTGTATGAGTAAAAGGAACATACTGAGATACACAAATCTTTTGGCATTTGTTGCAGACAGTACGTAATTCTTAGCATGTCTTCTTCAAGTGACAGAGGAAAAAAAGCCATCAAGAATGGATTCATTGGTCTCTGCTTTATGACTTGACAGATGTAAGAATTTATTTAACAATAAGACACTTGGAAGCTGTCTGGCAGGGCTAGGGGCTGAGCCTGGTATGAGCAGATACAGCTGAATGGCAAATGTTGGAAACCAAGCTGGGTGGAAGGAGCTGAAACCTGTGATGCAGCAATGGTTTTTAGCACCAGAAAAATGGAAAACAGTTATGGAACAAAAATATTCGGATCAATAGTTACATAATCTGTTCTTTTTCCAGGGGACCATAATTATTAAGGCATTTTCTCATCTGTGCCACATGCAACTTATTAAAAAGGTACAATCAATAGCAAGTACAGACAGTGGACAGCACAAATATTGAAATCCAGCTCTATCTCCCTAACCAGATTTTCAGTGAACTGCCCCTGTGTGCACCCCCAGCACTTGAGAGTGAGTCTCATACATAGGCAATAACACCGTGCATCTGCTGGAGATCTGCAAAGCCTCATCAGTGTGATGTGCAGAGGAGGAAGCCAAGGAAATGATTCAAAGCTGGGAAAATGCCTCAGCCCAAAAGTCAGACTCATCTTGCCTAAATGCCGAAGTTTATAACGCAGGCAGTGACATGAGAGGCAGCCAGCACAGTGTTCCTCGATTGTTGCTAGAGAGAAATAGGAACGCTGTGAGGGACATTTATCCAGTCTGGTTTAAAGATTCACTTTGGGATGAGATGAACTTCACCGTGGAAGGGCTCATTTCTCTGAGCTGACTCCAAAGGGATGGTGGCTAGTGCTGCACAGCCATCTGTTGGGTACAGGTGCACATCTGGCCGGATATATCCATGTGAGAGAGTGGAAAAGTTCAATCTACTTAATTTGTCAGAAGCAGATCACAGTGCTGACATATCAAGGAAGACCTTCACGTGAAGACAGTTTTGTTTCCAATGGGCATTGTTAACAGCAGAGAGAAACAGGAATTAACAGGTGTAGGCTGAAGCCAGATACATGCAAAGAAAATACAAAGTGAAGGGTTTTGTACAGTGAATGAAACAAGCCACTGCTCAACAGTAGAAGAGGTGGCTTCTTGATCTCTGGGAGCCTCCAATGTCTTTATGAAACATCAATGCTCCAGTTCTACTTAATGTGGATTAAACAAAAAAACCTAGTAACCTGAATAAAACTGTGCTGCTCCATAAATCAGACCAGATTACTTGTCCAGAACTTCTGGCTGGTCCCCATCTTAAATTTGTTTTAAAACCTGCATACTTTTCTGTACCTAAGAGTCTTCTCCTCTGTTCTGCAGGGGAAATAAATAAACACACAGAAATACAATAGGTTCTTTTGTGTGTAAGAAAGAGATAATCCTTTTTTAAAATAACTGCATTCTACACAGTCATGGCAGTGAGCACAAGGATTTCATCTGCACAGACAGGAACAATTTTGCAAGCCAAACAGAACAAGTCATCTGAGCTGCTGCCCCTGGAATCAATGGTTCTTCCATCTCATACTTACTTCAAGTGACAAATGGACGTTACAGAGGTTGAGTTTGTTCAGCCCCTTCCAGGTGGTACCGGTGTCCATAACCACCTAGTTTCTGAGATAACGAGAAATATTTGCCCTGAGCTCTGCATTGCTGGCTCAGTTTAGATCTTGGAGAATTCAGCAGAACATGTTCTACAGCCTCATGTGAACTGCTGCCAGCTCCTCTGACTCCTTTGTGAAGCAGAGTTAGAGCATCACAGGGGAAGCTGGGAGGTGATGCCTGCACTGTGCCATGTCCTCCTGTCTTTACACGCATTGTTTCTCGCTTTGCACATTTTCCTTGATGTAAAACAATAAATAGTTTTGTGAAAACATGGAGCTCTCTTTACGTAAGGAAGTGTAGGTCTAATGCATTAAGGCAGGTTATTTTCTCAAACAGGAAACCATATAATATATTTGTCAGGAATGCATCAAGCCCCATATGTAAACTTCAGAGAATTTGTTCTTCCTGGAGGGTTTCTTGCATATTTTTGACTTTTGATATGATGATTACCAACATTATTGTAATTTACAGCCTGAATACCTTCACATGCACATGATACTCTTTTCTTCTTCATCTGCTATACATCCCCCCTTCCCTGACATTTACTTCCTTATCAATTGACAGCAATAGGATCCCACCTCAGCTTTCATTTTACAAGGCTCAGCAAATCTCATTCGCCCATTTCATGTCTTCGTCCTGCCAGCAGCTTACAGTCATCATGTACATCACAATCTTTCCCCTCCTACACTGGAAGCAAGTGAAGAGCCCTTATCCCAAGGCAGATTGTTTTAGAAATGTCTAAGGGTGAGGTTCACTTCAGTTACCATGCCCTAAAGGACATCTTGACAGCTCCCTCAACTGTGCTGCCTGCTTTCCAGCAGTTAATCTCTCAGTCCAGGTAACCCCTCCTATGCATATCTTGGAGATAGTTTCCATGATTCTGTGCTTTATTTGGATACCTTCTCTTCCTGAGGGGTGGGCTTACCTGTTATCTTGGGCAACATCACACCCTGCCTCACAGAGGTGTGCTGTGCAGCACTTTGAACTGCACTGGACATGCCCCCTGCCCCAGGGCCTGTTTCTGCACCCTGGCTGCAGGCACAGCCTTGTAGATCAGTTGGGCTGCTGCGGTGGTGAAGGTGAGCACCTCAACACCAGGAGAAAGCAGAACATCCAGTGAGATCGTAGGAGGTTGGGAAATGTTCCCATATATTCTTAGGAAGCTGTTTTGAATCCACTTTCACATAAAGCACCAAAGGCTCTGTCTGTGCCTTCCCTGAACCATAGTTTGGTTTGGGCTGGGAGGGACCATAAAGATCATCTAATTCCAACCCACCTGCCATGAGCAGGGACACCTCCCACTAGATCAGGTTGCTCAGAGCCCCATCCAACCTGGACTTGAACACTTCCAGGGATGGGACATCCACAACTTCTCTGGGCAACCTGTGCCAGGGCCTCACCACCCTCACAGGAAAAAATTCCTTTCTAAGACACAATCTAGATCTACTTCATCTCATTTCAAAGCCATTCTCCTGTGTCCTATCACTACATGCCTTTGGAAAAAGTCCCTCTCCAGCTCTCTTGTAGCTCCTTTAGGTTCCCAAAGGTGCTGTAAGTTCTTCTCGGTGACTTTTCTTATCTGGGCTGAACAACCCCAACTCTCTCAGCCTGTATTCATAGGACAGGTGCTCCAATTCTCTGATCATCTTCAAGGCCTCATTTGGAATTCCAGCAGCTCCACATCCTTTTCATGTTGGGGACCCCAGGGCTGGATGCAGCACTGCAGGTGGGGTCTCACCAGAGCAGAGGGGCAGAATCCCCTCCCTCACCTGCTGCCCACAGGGCTCTGGGGGCAGCCCAGGATATGTTTGGTTTCTGGGCTGCCAGAGCACATTGCTGGGTCGTGTCCAGCTTCTCATCCACCAACACCCCAAGTCCTTCTCCTCAGGGCTGCTCTCCATCTGTTCATCCCCCAGTCTGTGTTTGTGCATGGGATTGCCTCCACTCAGGTGCAGGACAGACCATGCTTAGCACACATGGACTCTGCAGTACCAGTCTGGTTCTACTCTTGGCACCCAGACAATGGCTAATTATACGAGTATCTTTTATCTGATTAACCAAAGTTCAGGTAAACACAACATATTATATTAATCTTTTCCTGAGAATCAGTTCTTGTTTCAATAAACGTACAAGGTAATCTTGTTTACTCTCTCTCTGATAAGCAAAGCTTTGCATTTTATCCCACTTTGCATTTATTTCCAGATGTTAAATTATTTTTTTCCTTCTAGATTTACTCTAAGAAATCACACTGTATTAAGCTTAGATTAATTGTTCTCTGGTTTTCTAAATCACTTTTTTTTTCCAATTTCTTAGACATAGGTTATGCTCTGAATGCAGCACCTGTCTGTTTTACAGTAAGACCATTTTCAAGTCTTTGAAATCTTTTGTCCGAATCTCTTATCTAATCATTAAAGTAATTCTTTATTTTACACAACTTTGCTCTTCTGCCATCAGGGAAGTGTACTCCAAAGCGATCTTTGATGACAAGATCTTGTCTAAATGCTGATTTGTTAATATCAGATCTAAAACAGCATTGCAGCTGACTTAGTGCTGCTTTGGTTAAGAATTCTGCTAGCTTTTGCACACAGAAATAATGTGACATAAGCATTTTCTAGGCAACAACTGGGGAATTGATTTCTAAACTTCTTTAGTTTTTTTCTTTAGCAGCATCTCAGCTGGTCTGTCCTGCACTGAAGCTCCAAGCTGTGGGTTAACAGCAGATCTTCAGAATTATTCCTGCACAAGCACTCACCATCACTCCCTGCAGGGATACCGCTCATACCATTTATCCCTTTCCAGCCTATCCCAGGGATTGAAAAGTTATTTTAACCTATATATCTGGCAAGAAAGCAAAAACACACAAACTTTTCTATCCTACCTGGGTTATTATATTGCTTTTCTACCACTCAACATAAATGCCTGTCCATACTAAATTAAGCTGTGTGAGTAACATCTGCCAGGTGTGCTTCAGTGCTTTATTCACAATTTTCCCAGGGGATGACTTCCACAGGCAATTACCATTTTGTGTTATTTGTGTGTTTAAGTTAATACAGAATGTACAGCCCCTCGTATGTGTGTGATGTCCTTTGAGGAAAAGAATTTATCTTGAGAACTGCGTGGTGGCACAGCTCGTGTGCTTCTGTGACATTCAGGAGAGATGAAACTGTTAGCTGGTGCTGATCAGACAAGCACATAAGCCTGACTTTTAAAAGGTTCTGCTGCGTTACTATATTTATTTTGTTGGAGCCACAGAAAAATGCGTTCTTGTCAAAATGTGTCTTTAACAGGCTTTGCTTGTCATTCTTCTTGTGGGCTGGAAACTCACACAGAAGCCTAATAGACACTTCAACCTAATCAACAACATTTATTTTTCTGGGTTTAAGTCTAATTTCACCTTCTGGTTTATTCCTGACTGTCCTGGGGGACAAGTGACATGAAATAAAATTACATGATGCTAATAACTTCACAATCACTCAATGCACATATTTGGAAGTCTGTGCTTGGGAATAGATGGTACTCAAGGGCACTGTGAGGTCCAGATGGCCAAAGGTAAATCCGGTTAATTTTACTTTTGTGATGTTCTGTAGGTGTCGTCTGAACTGCCAAGAAGGGTCATTTATGTTGGAGAGACTGATCATGCCCCACATGTGTGAAACACACAGAAAGCACACATGGCTGTCTCTCTTTGCCATGTAGTTACTTACCTTTATCCTCATTTTAGGTGCTTATGCCATTTCTTTCTTCTGCAGTAAAATACTTATGGCCAGTTGTTTTTATATTATTTTAATCTTCCTGTATCCTGACAGAGGTAGAATCATAGAATCATTAAGGTTGGAAAAGACCTCCAAGACCAAGTCCAACCTTTGACCCAACACAAAGCCATATCACTAAGTGCCATGTCCACTTGTTTCTTGAACACTTTCAAGGATGGCGATTCCACACCTACCTGTGTTATGGTTTTTTTTTTTTTCTATTTTCATATCCCATCAGTGCTTTTTTTTTTTTTTCATTAGTGTTTATTATTCCTCTCAGGCTTTATCCTGTCCTTATGGCAAAACTTACATTTATCTAAGAGTACAAAAGGGAAGAAGTATTTCATAGCGCAGAGAGGTTTTTATGTGAGTTTGCAGGAACTCCAGATTTGCTGAATATTTCTGCAAATCCAGCTTTTGGTGTTTACTGTGTGTTTTTATGTGCTGCAGTACTGAAAGGTTTCTCTGACTTTCACAGACGTTTATTGAGAGCAGATTGTACCATATCCCAACCTTCACCCACAGCCAACGCTCCCGTACACAGCACTAATGAGTCCTAGCAGGTAAAAACACGTCTCTGTGTAATAGTTTGGCCTCACAAGAAATCTTGCTCTGATGTCACAGCTGTCTCAGATGTGGTCCTGCACCCAGGGCCTGCGAAGCAGATGCTGAGAACACCGACTGTGTGTCAGTACCACTGAGCTCCTGCAACTCCTCGCCACTTGAATTCCAAGAGCAAGCAGGGAAGGGTGTTGTGTGCTTTCACTGTTTCTCTTCTCTTTGCTCTTAATGCACCTCGGTGCCAGAGCCTGGCTGTGTGAAGTGTGGAGGCTGAGGATGTGATCTAAAAGCCTGCTTTAAACCTGCACTCTTACCACTTAGTTTTAGAAGACTTTGGATCAGGGAAGGCTATCACAGTCCTGTGACATCTGTCAGAAGTGTGGGGTGTTGTTTGCAAAACAAACCAGCGAGAAGACCAAGCCAGACATGATAAAACTCTGTGTCAATTATGGCAAAGTCCAGAGCCACCAAATAGCCTTACCAAGTTTATTAGCCCTGTGTATAATGTGCTACTGTTGTTAAGTTACACAAAATAAGGGCAGTGACTCTTACACATTTGAATTCAGAAGACAATGTACCTCTTCAGTAGAGGTAAGGTAGGTATACACATATCATCTGTCATATGTAGGGATATACATGCACCATCTGTCTCTTCTGCCAGTCAGAACAAATAAATTGTGTAGAGTCCATCTGTGGTCAATCTTCTCAGTTTCATACCTGCAAAGTTTGGAAGTTTTTAATCTCTTT
The DNA here is from genome assembly GCA_013397115.1 of Edolisoma coerulescens. Lineage (NCBI taxonomy): Eukaryota > Metazoa > Chordata > Aves > Passeriformes > Campephagidae > Edolisoma > Edolisoma coerulescens. The sequence goes on from VWZW01002766.1 coordinate 510,007, forward strand.
CACATCTAATCATACCAATCAATAGGTGTGTTTCTGTATGGTATAAAATAAACATGAATTGTTAGCTAACACAAATATATAGATTACCAGTAAATCATTTATAAATGGAACCACTTGTGTGGAGCTTGGTCCTGACCTGGGGACCATATCCAGCAATGTCAGTAATCACTCCTGCTCTGTTCTCTGAGACAGGAACTATCCAATGGCATTTTGGCATGTTCAGAGAACACTCCCATTCAACAGAACAAGCTGGGGATGGGGCACTAGTTGGCCACACTCCTGGATCCTCTCCTCTTTCCTCCCACTGGGAGCACAGTGCAGTGGTAGCACTCAGCACATCTTTTAGAGCAAGCCAACCATTTTTGAACGACAATTTATTTACATAGGAGAGAAGAAATAGCTTCTTGGCAACTGTGTACATGCCAAATGCTGATTTTCTATTTTAACTCCTAGACACAATGGCAATTGGCTTGTTTGAAAGATGACGGATTATGAACTGAAGGGAGAGCTAATGAGGGAGGAGCAAACACGAGCTCAAATCTGCACTTTCCCAGTGCACTACCTCACTTTACAGCTTGGTGAAACACTTGAAAATGGGTTTGGGCCCAAGGAGCTTTTGAAATAACCAAATCAATTTATTTTTAGCTGCAAATATGGAGTAACTTTAAAATAGAAATGAAAAGCTGGACAATCCAGGAAAACAAGGAAGAGTGTGGGAACCAGTTAGTAAGCCTGCCAAGCTGCCTTTGAGCATCTGCAGGGTAGATGCCTCCTCCCTTTCTTCTTGCAAGGAGTTAGGAAGGGACAAGAAATTAAATCCATAAAAGGTGAATCACTGTTATTCACCAGCAATTAGCTTTGCCTATTAAAATTGTCAAGAATTACTCAGATGCCGTTCCTAGCACCACATTATTTAGGGAGTTAACAGGAGGTTGGCAAAAGAATACTCCAGCCATCTTTAAAAAAATAACCAAAAGACAACAGGTTTGATGCCTCCTTCTCCAGCACCACCTGGGTCCATCCCTTTTGCAGCCATAGAGTAAATAAATCAAAGCTCCTCTATCTCTGCCTTGGGATGAGGCTTCTTAAAATGGGAGAGCCATAGTTCTGCCCACATCTGGTTTGACAGTGTGTGTAAGAGGAAAAAAGAGCTGCAATTGCTTCATTTCTTCTCTTTTCTGATCAGTGCTGGTGATAATGGTTTCCTTGTTATGGCTTGTAGACTCCAGCATGCTGCTGTGTTGAAGCACAGGAGGGCTCAAATCTGACTCTTAAATAAAAAAGGTTTTGGTTCCAGCACAGCATGTTTGTAAAATATCTACTGACAAGTCAAAAACTGTTCCACATGGCCTGTAAAACATATGTTAAAAATTATGCATCGTAGACCAGCTTTAAATTATTCATTTTTAATTCCTTCAGCCTTGAAGGGCCTTTAAACATTGACTACTGAGAAACAATCCTGCCACTGAGGGAACAGCTATAAAATAAAAAACTGGCTACTTAAAAATATAGAAAAAAATGCTTTACCTAGGCACAGTTTCTGAATTTTAAAACATTAATAAAGGGCTGGATCCCCACTTGGCAAAAGCTGATACAGCTCCTTTGAAGTCTGCATAACTATCCCCCATCAGCAGTTGAAAGCCCTGGCCCAGAGTTTAGAACAGATACAGTTTCTCTACATAAGACGACAAGCAAGATTTGCATGGTTAGTTCAAACTATTCCATATTCACTGAGCTGTTGAGGAAATACTGTCTGTGAAACAAATCCTGGATTCTTTCCCAAAACCATCTAAATGACACTTGCTAGTGAAATGCTACAGCAGAAGGGGGATTGGCTCCAGCACGCTGGGTCGGACCCTGCTGTAATTCCGATGGCATTATCAGAGAGCACTTGTTACCTCCACGCTCATTGGGGTGCATCAGGGAAGCTGAGAGCATCTGAAGGAATTAAGTGAGTGTAACACTGATATAACAAGGAGAAATAGGCTCCACACTTGCTGCTTCAGGAGGATTTGGTCTAGTTCTCCGCTCTTGGCTCAGCCAGGTGCTGGCAGAGACCTTCAGATCTTCTCCATGCGCTGCACTTCTCCATGCTACACCCTTATCACTCTGTCACACCTCCCTGAGGCGTCTCTGGGGCAAACACACTCCTCTTCTGCCTTGCTTTACAGAAAGAAGCCTGTCTGAGCAAACCCAGCCACTGCAGAGCTCACCTCTGTACCTCATCCTTGCAACTTGTGAGCAAGGTTGGTGTGGCTGGAGGGGTGCACCACATCTTACCTCTGGTGTGCTCCAGAGAAACGGTGCAGAGACAGGACTGAAAACACAGAAAAAAAAAAAAAAGAAATTATCTCTCATTCCCTTTCTTCAGTCATAGAACCACAGAACAGTTTGGATTGGAAGGGATCGTGAAGACCATCCCATCTCAACCCCCCTGCCATGGGCAGGGACGCCTTCCGCTATCCCAGGTTGCTCAAAGCCCCGTCCAGCCTGGCCTTGAACACTTCCAGGGATGGGGCATCCACAGGTTCTCTGGGCAACCTGTTCCACTGTCAACTTGATTAACTATCATTAATTAGGACATTCTTGACTGGTGGATTAAGCTTTCCTTGATACAAGTGAAACTTTATGTGTTGTATTATGATAAATCAGCTGTTTTACTAGATAGATTCTTTTTCTCTGTTGAACTCATGGACAGACCAGGTGAGGAACAACAGGTAGCGAAATGCAGAGTGCTCAGACTCTCCTTTCTCATCACTCTCTCATTCCCTCCCTCCCCCCAGAAATGCTTGAGAGAAATCTCCAAACCTGATACACAACCCTATTACTGGTGAGCTGTTCTCCAGAGACTGTTTTTCGTAAACAGACCCACTCACCCACTATTATTGTGAAGCAAATGAAGCACCAAATTCAACCAATTTGCCTGAAAGTATGAGAGCATCAAGGCAAAAGGGTAACAGAGACACTAACAGATGATCAAACTGGAGCTTCTCATCCCACCTCCAGCAAAGTGTCAAGCAGCTCCTAGGAAAAAGCAGTGAACAGCTATTTAATAGACTGTTTCCACCACACAGTAATTCTTTGTATTGATACATTCCTTGTTAAAAAAGACTAATGTGCTTTTTCTTTTTTTTTTAATGCTCATTACTGTAGATTAAATCCCTTCCAAACCTTGTTTATGAAGGATATAACACTATGCTGCTCTTCAGTATCCAGAGGCAGGATTTAGTGATGGGGTGAGTCCCTTGAAGGGCTTGTATGGGCTTATGCTCTCCAAGCAGACAGCTCAGGCTGTCACAGGTGCTCTCATGGCATGCAAATGCCTGCACAGCGTGGTACATGGTGTGACACTGGTCTAAACTCACACTCAGGCTTTTACTAATAGAACTCTATGGAAACAAGCTCAGTGGTGAGTGATGAATTACAGCTCCTACACAGCACGTTACAGTTTCCAGTGGAAGTACCTTGTGTTGGATTTAATAAACCAACAAGGTGGGCAGTTTCAGTAACTAGATTAATCACCTGTAAACTCATCTGCCTCACAAAAGAAGTTATGCACCGGCTGTCCAGTGCTAAGAAACATGTTTTTCAGTGGTCAGGAATGCATTCTCCCCTCGGATATGTGCTGTGCATGCTCGCTGTGCGTGTTCGCCTGCCTCCGGAAGGGTGGCGGAGAGAAGATCAGAGATCATTTGCTTCTTTGGAGGTGCTGTAGCCCCCCTGCTTCCAGTCATGGCCCCACTCTTTGTACATCTCATGGCTCCAGTCTTTACACACTGACACTAAAAAAGCCAGCATTACGTTGTTAAATAGTTTTAGCAGACACTTTATCACTTGAATGTATCTGTCTGGGGGATTCTTTAATGATGCTGCATTTTTTTTTAATTTTACAGCTTTTTATAGTCACCTTAAAAATGTCTGATGCTGGACAGAAAGAAGAGAGCTGAAGTACCTCTCCTGTAAAAACAGGCTGATCAGGGATTGTTCAGCCCAGAGAAGTCACTGGGGAGACCTTAAAGCACCTTCCAGTACCTACAGGGGCTGCAAGAAAGCTGGAAAGGTTTGGGGTTTTTTTTTTCCCCAAGAGTATGTAGTGATAGGATAAGGGGAAATGGCTTTAAAACAAAAAAGGGTAGGTTAAATTAGCTATTTGGAAGACATTCTTTCCTGGGCAGGTGGTGAGACACTGGAACAAGCTGCCCAGAGACGTTGTGGATACACCATTCCTGGAAGTGTTCAAGCCCAGGTAGGATGGGGCTCTGAGCAACCAGGTCTAGAGGAAGGTGTCCCTGTCCATGGCAGGGGAGTTGGAACTGCATGGTACTTAAGGTCCCTTCCAACCTAAACCGTTCTCACTCTCTGAATATCGACTATGCGCTATTTTTTTAGCGATGCCACTTGCACTTTCAGCCCGGAGAAGCGCAGAATTTCTTTCCACTTTCCCTGCTGCGATCACCTTTGGGATCCACGCAGCCCGATTTCAGACACGGCAGCTTGGGGCCTGTGGGGAACACAGACATTCCTGGGAGGTGACCCTCTAGGGAGGACCCGACGAGAGCTGGATTTCACCCCGGCGGCGCTCAGGGGTGAGTCCGGGTTCGCATCGCACCTCTCCGCTGCGCAGCCCCGCTCAGTGGCCTGGGGAGGGTGATGGGAGGGGAA